>JAPMOR010042854.1:0-21895 GCA_026543865.1 Argiope aurantia
GCCATATTATTCACAGGCCAAAAAAGAGCACAGAATTCCCACATTCTATTTTTCTACCATCTTCACAAAATAAATACAGATTATTTTTATCAGCACGAAGCTTCGATTTATTAAATTGTCGTGTGACAGGAAAATAAAAACGATTCCAAAAAATGTCCGAAAAAATCGCAAGGTTTGGCAGAAGAAATATTTTTTCACGGTGTCATTCGGTCTGAAAGGGAAGACGAAAGGGAACTTCCGAAATGTTGCTCCATAAATCTCCACTTTCAGAAAAGGCAACCAAAAAGTTGCGGCCCATCCATCTTCCAACGCTGGGACATATCAGCACACGTGAAACTTTTCGCATAAAAGGCCCCGCCGTTGTGTGTCACTCTCGGCAGCAAACTTCACACTTTCTTTCTCTTCCTCTCGTATCGTTTATATAAAGGAAAATAAAATTGGCGTCACTTTTTGGATTGATTGCCTGCATCTTAAAATCAAATTTCGGTCACGGGAATAGTCATTGTTCATTCAGGCGTCACGTAAGTCTCCGGTGGAGATTTCTCAGATAGATGTGTATTCTTTGGAGTGGAATTTTTAGGGAAAATGAATTGATATTTTTTCCCTTTTGATTAGCGATTAGGCAGCATAGAAGACATTGATCTTTAAGAAATGGAATTATTAAATATATTGTTAAATATATAAAATTGATATAAGTATATCATATGTATTGAATGTTTTAAAATTAAAATATCTAGGTGTGTAACAAATAGACTAAATCTCGATGGTTTGCATTTCAGTACCTGTTTAAATAATGGTGTTGGCATTATTTATAAACAATCCTTAATATAATTATGACTCAGAAATCATTGTATAGTAATTAAAACTTAGGCTTGATATATTTTAATTAGGAATTTGATTGCCTGCATCGTAGAATCAAATATTGGTCATGGGAATAGTCATTGTTCATTCAGGCGTCACGTAAATCTCCGGTGGAGATTTCTCAGATAGATGTGCATTCTTTGGAGGAGGATTTTTAGGGAAATTTGATATTTTTCCCCTTTTGATAAATGGTCAGTCAGCATAGCAGACATCGATACACAAAGGAAGGAGGAATTGCCAAATATATAAAATTGATATATCATATGTATTGAATATTTAAAATTAAAAAAGCTGCTTGTTTAACACATCGTAGCAAAAATAGAAACGATAAAACTAAATTTTCGAATGTATACATTTTATTGCGTGTTTAAATAATGATGCAGAAATTATTTAATATAATTATGATTATATATGCTAATATTATCATAAAAATCTGATGACTATATAATAAGTTAATAGAGGGAGATTTTTAGTGTCCATTTTGCAAAAGAGAGCAAAAGTTATTGATTAATTTGATTTATTTTATTTTATTTTGTGTCATTTCTTTACCAAATTCCCTTTATCATTATTTTTTTTCATGATAATTCATTTCTTTTTCCTTGTGAAACGATCTAATTAACTCCAAAAACTCGTACCTTCAATAACTCGTAGTAATTATTTGTTAGATGTTAAACTAATATTAACCGAAAATCATTTGAAAGGAATAATTTTAAAAACTTTACGAATGTTCAATATAAAATAGATTTCTAATATCGAAAAACATGCCTTTTATCTTTGTGTATCAAGAAACGCTAAAAAAAAAATCTGAAATAATTTATTTAAAATATAAAGGGTTGTTATAAAACGCAGTTATTGAAGTAGCCACTCACAATTAAAAGACCTAGAATGCTAACTATTTAAAATTCTAAACGTTCGAAGATGTTAGTATTTTTAAATAAAAACATTTTTTTTTAAGAAATGGAATGAATTTACCTATGTCTTACTGATGAAAATGTCTTGTAACATTGCAGTGTGTTTTGAAAGTGTGACTGATTTTTTTTCTAAATGCGAGCATTTATTTTCATAATATCTACTGCTGTTTTCAAATAAGCACTTTGAATTTATGTATGTTTGAATTTATGTTGTTAGATTTTTTTTAATGGAAATAAATATACCCTTCCCTCCTTTAAACATATACCCCTAAAATTCCAGTTTTGATATACGATAATCTAAAAGTTTAAAAATGTTTTAATAATATGAAACTTCAATCGGAAAGTTTTCTGTGAACATTAATTAATGGCTATCGTTTTTTTAGTCTGTAAAAATGCTATTTTATTGTAAACTATGCTATAAGTAAAAGAGCCTACTCTGTATAATTTAGCTGTTTTGGGAAACGTTTGAACTCAGATTGCCTTTCTAATTCTTCATATAATCTGAATTATTTCTATAAAAAAAAGGAGAAGAGAAAAGGTGACATATATTTGACTTTTGTAAATTAACTCAGCCAAAGGAATTTTTAATTCAAAATATGTATTTTCAATAGAAACTGTTTTTAACTCTAGACAAATAAAGAAGGAAAAATTATACGAAACAATATATAAATAATATTTGAAAAATAGCATGATTTATTTAATTTAAATAATCAATATTCGGTTACGTGCATTAAATTTGACTATTTTTAAAAATATTTACTTTAATGAGTTTCTAGACTGAAGTATTTTCCATTCGTTTAAATTGAGTATTAATTTGAATTTGCAAATGTTTTCCAAATTAGGGTAACACGCCCAATTAAAATTCATCATATGATAAGTACACTTGAATATGACCTTCCCATTAGAAAAGATATTCATTCATTTACTTTGAAATTTAATGCATTAATATTTTTTTGTATTTATTTTTCTGCGGAGTTTTAAAATCTTTCTTCCTCGTTAAGCAATTTATCTTTATGCATTTGAACTCATTCAATAGAAATATTTAGATGTTTATTAATTAATATTTGAATAAAAGGAATCTCATTCATTTTTAAGAACTTAATGCTAATTAACAATTTTAATTGATCATACTTGCAGGATTCTGTTTTGATAAAAAGATATTATAACTATAATTTATTTCAATATCTTTCAAAAAAAATCCTTATTTTTTGTTTCGATTTATTACTTCAAAAGAGTATAACGAGAATCACTTCAAGAAGGAAACTAGATAAAGTCAAACGAACTTACGGAACGTAATTTCAAAAGACCCAGAAATTCTAACTGAAATAAACCTTATGTAAGCGTACTTGATAACTTGATTTAAGGCATATAACTTGATCTAAAGGTCTCAAAAGTTTGAGATATTCAAAATAATTTCTTTTTTATTTATCTAAGTTACCTTTCTCAAATATTTAATTTATAGGAGTGTGAATATAAATACATAATAGGGAATAAAATAATATATTATATAAATAGTTAGAATAGTATAATACCATTTTAAGTTAATCCATATTAATATGTTATCTTAATATTCATAAATAATTGCAAGTATTCTTAAATTTCAATACCTATAAATATGTTGAGGTCAATCAGTAGATATTAATAATAACCTATTGATAATATTAATCAATAATTATTAATAATAACCGACCAATGTGATAAATTGATTAATGACTTTTTCGGCTGTTATTAATATTAATATTAATCGTAAAAGGTATATTTAATATAAACATTTCTTATAAATGGAAAAATATATTTAAAAAATATAAATTAGTAATTGAAAGAATTTTATAATTTTTATCGGATAAATTTCATTAGACTTTCTTAGAATTTTATATTCTCTGTTCCATTGTGGACCATTGACTATGTAATATATAAATAAGGATATTGACTCAGATATAACTAAAAAAAACTGTCATATAAAGTAAGTAAGTAAAGTAAGTAAGAGAAAATCAGAAATTTATTTTTTTATTACTGTTTTATTTAATTTTTTTTCAATTGGTTTATAAGAAAAATTAAAAATAAAGATTTAAAAAGGAAATTGTAATGATTATGCCATAAAAAATAGAAGCCATAAGTAAAAAAAGAAAGAATTCACTACTATTGTTATCTACAGTTTTGAGAAAATTCTAGATGGAATTCACTGATACGAAAAATTAAAATTGCCAAACTGTATGGGGGGATTACAGGTACTAAATAAACAAGAGATTTTATAGTTGAAAATGTTTCTGGAATGTCTGGCAAAGCAATACAGATCTTTGGGTTCCACTGACAAAATGCGAATTTTGCACTTCCACATCAGCGCAAGCAAAGTCACACGTAGTGCATCGTTCCAGCAACGTTACCTACAATCGATAGTTCTTTAGAATAATTAAAGAACGTTGCCATGTAGGACTATGAATGTTTTGAGGATACATTCAGACTAAATGTGAATTAAAATGTAATTTTTGGTTTTATATAGGAAAGAAATATAAAATGAATTCAACTTTTAAAGTTTGGAACATATCCTCGAAGAAACAGCTTTGATAGAAATAGGCATATGAACTCTAGATAACTTAAAGTTTGATAATGTTCGATGTTTAATATAATAGCGACTTAAATTTAACTCCATGAGACAGGTTCGTCGTGCAATGGCAGCGCCTCAAAATCTGGAATAATTTTTCCTGCATAAAAATGGAAAGGAATCGTTCCTTCCATATGTGAGACTGGTAGGGTATTACCTCTCACCCCCATATTGTAACCATATGCTTGAAAGTACCCGAGTTAGGACTTTGTCAAACACTATAGTATGGGGAGATTCAGTGATTATAAAATTAAACAATAAATAATTAGCTACTTTGTCGAAGAGTTATTAAGTTAGAGTTGTCAGTTTATCTATCGATTCCGTCAAAATACTATCATGAAATAGATTCGAATTAAGTACTTTAATAATTTAAAAATGGAAAAAAATAATTATAAATAATAGTTTTTTATAATACAAGTCTACACAATGCCATGTTTTATTAATGGCATTAATAATATGTTAAAAAATTAAAAAAAAACGATATAGTATCTATTTCAATATCTTTTTCTCAAAAATGTATCAATTTTATTTAATATTTCTGCTATAAGTTTTATGAAAAACATCATATATAGATCAAACAGATTCATTTATTTTTCTTGTAATAAAAGATGGGACTACTCCGTCTTACATCATAGCCGTATGAGATTATTTGCTTTCAAATGCACATTTGCATGGAGAAGGGAATTGAACAGAATTCAAATTGTGTTATTTCAACGGAATGAAAAAAAGTAAATGAATGAAATGAAAAGAATAAAATGAAATTAAAAGAATAAAATGAAATGAAAAGAATAAAATGAAATGAAAAGAATAAAATGAAATGAAAAGAATAAAATGAAATTAAAAAAAACAATATTGCATTTGTGAAATAAAACAACCTATTTGATGCATTATAAGATTTTCTAATCCTAAAAATAATCAATGATTTATTCGTCTATAACAGAAAAAATCTCAAATTTAAAGCAATACTTTCTTAAGAACTTGTTCTAACTCAATCCGAAAACGATTTATTTCCCTCCTATTCCATTCTCAACAGGCCCTGGGTACGTGCCGGCAGCAACAGAGCATCATTTACTTGCATTAGGTTTAGTTATCGTTTAATTTCTGAAGTGCAGAAGCTCGTATTTCGAACGAGATTAATGGCAGACGATTTCCACTTGATGGTGCGGACAACGCGGCGCTTTTAATCGCACTCCTACGCGTGACCTATGCTGGTAGCAGGGAGTCACGCACCTGCTGCAACAATCGGAAGTCAGGTGAAGATAAATCGTGAGACCAAAGGCCCGTCTGGATCATTTGTTACCTTTCGACACACGATACACCGTTAGATGAAACCGTAAAATATTTCACGAATTTCTGGAGGATGAATTCCACCAGGGCGGATAGCTTTTAATCTCTTGAAATGAGCGGAATTAATGATTCATGGGAAATTAATGGTTTCTGACTGAGATTTGCGGAAGTTCTGATCGCTAATGAATGATTCATACTCATTAATGGGAATGCAAATAGTTTCTAATTTTTCCTCGAACATCTTTACTTATTTGCTCTATTAGAATCTGTGATGAGAAGTATTTAAGGAAAACGGGGATTAATTGGTGAGGATTTTGGTATTAATATTCTATTAGATCCTTGGGAAGATACGTGAATGGTATTGCAATCTCGTTTATCTGTTTTGTTAGAAATTGTATCTTCAATTTATAAAGCCTTTGCAATCTATCTGCTAATTAGATTTATCATCATGATATTCTGATTAATGAAATCATGCATGGAACTATTCATATAATATTCTAGTATGTTTCAAAATATTAGTTAATAGCGAATAAATATGTCGGTTATTTTCGTTTGGACAAAAATTTATGGTTTTTTTCTAAATCTTCAAATAGTTTTTTTTAAAAATATCAATCTGCTTTATTTATCTGTATAGTTTATCGGTTGCTTATCATTAAAGTTCAAACGGTTATAGTTCACTGAAATAACAAAAAGAAATAACATTAGAATGTCTTTGATTTTGGAATACGTTGGCGAATTTAATTTTCTAACTATAAAATAAGTTATAGGAAGATTTGATAGTCAATTGATTTCTGTCCATGAAAATCTATGAATTGTATGTCCCAAATAATTTCTATAGAGTTTTGTCCCAAAATTGATTGTATATTACAAATTTATTATAATGGGTGTTTTTAGTGGAATGAAGCTCGATTGATCAAAGGAAAAAAATCAAAAAAATAATACATTTCAAATATTTTGCATTCAATTTTTTTTTAAATATATGATGTTAAATATTTCATTTATTATTCTTTCATATTTTCAGCCCCCGGTGGTTTGCAGAAGGGGACGATTCTAAGTTTGAGGCCCATTACTGGCGAATAACTGTTGTGCTGGCTGGATCGGTAAACACCAAATCCGCCGGGGACATCAAATGTTCCCTAGAAAGGCGTCAGTTGAGATGGCCTCCTTGTCATCCGAACACGGTTCAAAACTACCAGTCCGTCCCAAAGTAACCTTACTATCGCTTTAAAATGAGACCGTTATATAAATAAACTTAAAATTTTATAATTAATGGTCGAAGCTTTATCAGTTGGACCTAATTTTATACGAACAGTTTATTATGTTTTCTTTTCTTAAAAATTGGTCTAAGACTTGGGATAAACTCTAAATAAAGGCAAATAGCAAATTTTATAAATTTTGAAAAGTAAAAGCATTTTTTTTCCATTATAGTCTAGTCTTCTATACTTTGTTCATTTTTTGTTCATTTCAGGTCTAATAGAAATGTAATCTTAATTATTGGTTGGCTTGGAAACAAAAAAAAAACATTTTATATATGCATAAGATAAAACTGATGCAAATTATGGCGTACTTAAATTTAAAATTTTAAAGGTATATTTAATAAAATAGAAATCACAGGATTATTTGCCCATTTCAGCTGCGTCCGCCTAAGTCGTTACTGCTAAGAAAGTGGTTTTCTTCAAGCCAAATGCACATCTGCAATTACCTACTTTCGCTTTCATTATCCAATGCATTAAGTGGTCATTCGTCTATTGAAAATCCACACATGAAATATTACTTTTAATAACTGAAGAACATATTAGCCATCTAATAAAAATGCAAGTTGCATACTAATAAAACTATTAGCATATTTTCATAAAAAAATTATTTTCTCTTGAAGAAACGTCAACGGGATCGGAAATTACAAGTATAATTTGCATCGTTGCTTAGCCGTATTGACCGAAAATGCTCTCAAATCCTTGAGTTTATATGCATGTTTCAATGGCTGATAAATACAGATGCTGCCTTCTTAATACTTTTTCTTAGGTATGAGTTCGACGTTCTGTCCTTGCCATTGGGAAAGACTTAAAGAAGCATTCTTTCAATTGCTTAACATCTAATACTTCTCTTTTCCTATGGGACATAATCTACATCATTTGATTCCTTTTTTTAAATTGTTATGGCATTATATTTGGGAAAAGAGAGAATTTCCCACTTAGTAATTATTATTATTGTTTTTTTTCCTTTCTTTATATATAATCATTGAGATAAAAGAAAACTTCTGCCAGAGAAAAATAAAAATGTCTTTGAATATTTTTTTTAATCTACATCGTTACGTTAATCATTTTGTTTCGTAGCAGAATTATATTTTTCAGTATTCTAAATTTATTTCACAGAATTGAGGTGTTTGTATGATTCCCACTAATTGTATCAAAAAACGAAAACTAAAGTAATAAAGTATTGAATAATTAGGATCAAACATTTGTTGATAGTGTAATTGAAGCATGGGAAAAACTGAGTGGAAAAGGACTGATCAATCTTAAATGTCACTTTAATTTTCTAAACTAGCAACAAAACATATAATTTGTTAGCTCTTGTAACATAGTCTTATAGATGTTAATAATGAAACATAAATTTCTTTTAATATAATACACAGACATGAAATTCACAATCATGGAACATGCTCACTTAATGATATAAAAATAATTTAATATCGTGTTTAAAATAGGAATATTGTTCTAACCAAAGTTAGAGATTATTTTACTTAGAGCCAAGTTGCACTTACAGCATTGAAGAAAACTTTTTACAGTAATACTAATTTCTGAATAGTCGAACTAACAATGGTTAAATACGACACTGGCATAAAAGAAAAATATCGTCTAATATTATCTCTTAAGAACTCTTCTACAACTTTTAAAACCGAAATTACATTTTATACTTTGTGAAGCTAATCAAGTCAGTAATACATGCACATAAAAGTCTTGAATAAACAAGAAAATTCCCTACAATTCTCTAACTTCATTTTCTTTCTTCTCATTTTTCTATTTCCGTAATATTTTCTGTGAATACGAGACCCTGCATTTGATAACATTGTTCTCTTGGACTGGATTTTCCTTCAGCTTTCGCTAATGGCGCAGACAAGAGCATTATAATTACTACAATGCAAATATAGATAAAGAAGTCCCTCGTCCTCTTGTACTTGGGGTCTCTAGAATTTCTGGGTCTTTGTTCTCAAAGAGCGGCATTATTTCAGGACACAAAGAGGCCGGTGATGGACTTTTTGACAAGTAGAATAGCGCTTCGGTAATTTTCCCTTTTAATTATTAGTTTTCCTTCGCAATTAAAGCAGCTCGACTTCTTGAAGACTTTCATATTTCAGGACGTCATTGCGCTGATGAAGAGAAATGGGTTTTCAACCCAAGTTCTTTTGAAATCTTTAGGTTGTTTCAGGAATTATGCGTAATGAGGGAAACTATGCCGTAATCTGCTCGACTTAAGAAAGTTTTCGAGGGCTGAGGAGGATTGTTTAATAGGTCTGTAATGATTTGGTCAGAAAGAAAAATACTAACAATGGATTTTTAGATAAATATATTTTGTTTTTTTCTGTAGTGGCTTGTTTTTGAAGACATTTCTGTATTTTAATAAAAACTAATAATTAAAAACTATCGATATTGCATGTTTTGGCATAATTGTTCTTATAATTAGTTATATTTGATCTATCAGGTTATTTAGATGGTTACCTTAAAATTGTGTACGTACTTCGAATTGATATCACATAAGCAATTAATAAGACACATTTTAATTTTGTAGCTCCAATTAAATGATAAAATATTCTCATGTCCAAAACTAAGGCCACAAATATGTTTTTCGAAATAATTCTTAATTCTTAATAGTAAAATTGATAGAATTTGTATTTTATATATTATGAATGGTATCACGATTTCAACTTTCTCTTTAGAGAAAGAAGTTATTTGGCGAAAGGTTTTGCAGAATTTACAAGACAATTTACGAATATGGGATTTTTACTTGCAGTTTTGTAAACATTACTTTAAAATAAACAAGTTAACATGTTTACTGCAAGAATGAATTTCTTCAGATGATTCTTTGAGATGAAAAGCAATTGGCAGGTTTCAGGCGAGATGGCTGCATGGAAACATGTTTCACCGAAAGGGATAATCCTGGTTGTGGATACAATTCCAAACAAGTGGTACTGTCATCAATATAGTGGCCAAGCCACCTGCACAGAATCGCTACTTAGTATTACGCGCAAGACGACTGAGGTTGACAATGGCTCCCAGGTTTCTCCTGACCTTACTGCTAGGTCTGGAATAAGAATTTCCAAGCAAACAGTATATAATTTAGCAGAGAGGGCATTTTAAGCCCGGCATCCAGTCAATCTGATTGCATCCAACTGGAAAGGCAGGTTGTTGTGGAGAGGAACAACAGGTTTTGATGGACACGACAAGCATGGGGGGCATATTCTTTTATCTGATGAGTCGAGATTCACCAAGCAGAGTACTTCTCATCGAATTTTTATCTGGAGAGAAAGAGGGGCTCATTATCATCTCTTGAGAGATATATCGTTGAGATACCTTGAGAGATATCACCGTTTGAGAGAATGTACTTTGTTATCATAAACATTTTTGACAACCCCATAAACAGTATGAGAGCTCGTCGTAAGATTTGTATAGCAGTGTATTGTGGTCGCACTCCATATTTGACAGAATTTTCCTAATATAAATGTTTTATCTCTGATTCATGATTTAACATTTTTTATATACCCTGCTTCTTAATTTACAATTAAAATCTTTTCCATATTGTTATGTTCCTATATACTTTCTTCTAATGTAATATATCCATATGCCGAATTTCGTGAAATCATCAACTTTCACATACCTTATGTTTGTAACCTTAATTTTGGACATGAGTCTAAAACTTTATCAGTCTATGGAAATGCCATGTTTGGAATTATCATTACAATGATTTTTCCATTAACAAAATAAAATGCATTTAACAATTGTCTGATATAGGGTCTGATGTCTGTGCGGGTTATACTCTTTATTTGTAATGATGCAACTCTACGCCTATAACAAATATAGTTACCAGACATAATTTGCGAGGGATCATCACATGATCAAATCACATGGTAGACTTGCAATGTGCTTTATCAACTAGAAAGTTATTCTTTGAGAATTCCCTTTTCGGAACTTTTCAAGAATTCATTGTTTGTGTTTGTTATGTTCTTGAAATCCTTGTTTGCCATGATGCTGTCCTATGCCTAGATGCACAAGAGTTAAATTTTTTTTTGCTTGATTGTAGATTATCATATGACCATACAACAAACTGTGTGCCGGTGTCCTGACATAGGGGTAGCGCGTCTTTCCCGTGATCTGTGCGTTCTGGGTTCGAGTCTCGGCTCGAGCATGGCTGTTCTTCATCTGTTGTATCTGTGAGATGTGTGAATGTACCCCCCCCCTGTAAAAAGGGGCTGTGCAAGCGAATGTGATGCGTGAGTAGCAAAATCTTACTCTTGGCAATACTAAAAAACAGGAGACGCTCTCTTTTGGCTTAAAATCGCTGACTTCGTTCAGCTTTTGTTAAGATATGAATTTACCAGGAAGTTATTCTTTGAGAGTTTTTTTATTACTGGAATTAACTTGACTCTTTTTTTTTCAAACATAAGTGATGTTTTAATATATTTTACTTGATCTAACTATCACACAATATGTCACAAGTTTTATGTTATAAATAATTAACATTTATTTTTAATTTCATTAAATGCGATTTTTTTATTAAAAAAACTTTTAAAAAGTAGATATCGCTTATGATCCCCCAATAAACAGCAAACAATCACAATGTTTTTGGTAAAATATTATTATGGAAATCGTTCAGTGGTTGTATAGTGAGACCAATGCGATCAATTACGGATAACGGCGTTTTGTTTCACGAAAAAATACGAGTAAAGAGAGCATATTCAAAATTCAACAATACACAAGAAACAAAATATGTTATATTGCAGTAACTACATAATAGATCTGAGAATGCTTCTGAAATCTCGTTCGTGGTTAACATTCCTAAGAGAAAATTCATTTGATTCTTTCGCTTTAGCCTTTCCCAATTATATTGATTTCACGTAGGCAATGCAGTTTTCTTGAAGAATTTCTGTATCACCAGCTCTAAATACAGATAACATCACAATTATAGTTTTTTGAAGAGTCTTTATTTTTGATGTAGTATTTGTCAAATAATTCGTCAGATCACCGACTTTGTCGACATATGTTGGGGATTATTGTTCTATATCTTTCAGCAATCATTAAGAATATATATGAGTCTCTTTATTCAGCCATATCATTAACATAGCCCAAAATCATAATTATATATTTGTAATAGTATTTTAAAAAAGTCGCGAGAATATTAACTGAGTTGTATATACAAATAAATAATATTTCCTTCTCTTTGAAATTATAATTTTGGTTCTTTTTTCTTCTCAATTCATTTGATTTCCTTGAGAATCGGTTTAATATTTTTATAATAACAAGTCTGTACTAATGTGAAGAATTTCACTTCTTCGTGTTTCTAATGAATTAAACTTGCTACAGGAGTGCATTTTGAGACATATTCATCAGATATTTGCAACTACAGAAGGATTCTACGACGAATGATATCTATGGTGGAATTCTAGTGAAAATGATTATATCTCAAAGACGAAGCACTGAAATTCCCTCCAGCACTTTCTAGATTCGATGAATTTCTCCTTGCTGTTCCTTTTAAACGTAAGATATAATGTTCAAAGTCATCCATAATCTAAATTGAGCAATCGTCCTGAAGACTTTTGGATATTAATTCACATTCATAGTATTAGTAATTATTCCTGAAAATTAACATCCCATAATGAGGAAATTTGCGATGATAATTCATATTTAATATTTTGGGGAATATAATTAATTGCTTACGAACAAATTATATACGTATAATTATTTTATACAAATTATATATATGTATATATGTTGGCAGAGTTGATATACATTCATTTTTGAACGAAGAAAGAAAATGAGGAAAGAAAAAAAAATAATTAAACACTTTTTAGATTTCATCGTACCAAAAGCCAGTTTATAATACAGAATTCCAATGAAATTATTGCTCTGTATGTACGACCCCTGTTTGAAAGAAAGCATCTATTGTGCTCAATTTAGATATTCTGATTTGTTTTGAAGGAACAGTACGATTATTTCGGGGCAAAACTTTTAATTTTGAGATATGTTCAGATAATGTGGACAACGCCTGAATTTGGAATCTCTTCCAAATTAAGCATTTAAGTAGTCAGTAGGTGTTGGATGTATTTAAAGTAAACCAGATAAAAAAAACTAGTACTGTTTTTTTTAATTATATCTTGAATCAATGATATAAAGTTGCCGAAGCTAAAATTATGCCATTGGGCTACCATAGATCCAAAATTAAAGTTTAAATCCATTTATTTGCATTTAATAAAATTGTGCGCAATAATACCAATTCCACTAATTGAAAATAACTTTTCTCTAGAAATTCATTCCGCTACAACTGGACCCATCTGTATAATAGGAAGTATTGTTCTAACTTTCTGAAATTAAAATCAAATAAAACAAATTATTTATTCAAAAATTTTAAATAATAATTTAAAATTTTATATGGATAGCAATTTCTACACAATGTTTACATTTATTGTAAAATACTGAGTTGCTTAATTACAAATGTAAATATAAATTGGTATTAATAATCAAAATTAATAAAATAAAATATTTCTCTTAAATTGTTAAAGCATTTTTAATGAAATTTTACAGTTAAATGACAATTTTCCTAATTGAAAAATATTTTTCCTATTTCAAAATTATTGCATATCATTCTTAATCAAATGCATATTTTTACTGGGTAACTTTTATTTCATCGCGAAATTTCTTTGAGAATATGCAGGCTATTCAACTTTTAGAAAAAACAAAACGCATTTATTTTTCCTTAAAAGAATCTTAATTTAAGTGCCTTATTTCCGATTTATATCTTCTAATTAAAACTGGCAACTTAACTTCTTTTTTTCTTTTATCGATTATATGCAAAAACAAATCATGAAATACATTAGCCTTCAAATATTGCATTAATTCAAGATTCAGCATCAAAACGATAAGAAAAAAAAAACGAAATAAATTTAAAAGTTTTCCTTTTAAATTGAAAATTAATGCAGCTTCAAGCCCAATAAATGTTTTAGGATCTTTCCCCTGGGGGGGCGATTCATAACTAATATAAAGAAAATGTAAATTTAATGTCCTGGAGCTACATCTGAAGTTGACAAATTCACACTTGAGTGACCTGTTTCTTTAATTCTCTTTTCTCCCCTACGGTTTTGAAACACGATTCGGGTGGATCTGGCAACAGCTGTTGAGTCAGCTGTCCCTGAATGCTGATTTCAGCTGCGCCATCTATTTGAAATTGGAATAATTAAAATAATTTGTTCATTACCATATCATTAAATCTTATGTTCAAGATGCGTGATTGTTTTTTATTTTTTTCAATGAGGAATTGTTTACCACTTCAAATTTCAATCACGGCATTAATACTGATTTGCACAAAATTAATATTATTAGCAAATTTTTCGAAGTTATGTATCACTTTTAATAAACGTAAATTATTATTTGCATATAATTACGATTTTAATAGAACGATTTTTTAATTATCTTGCATTTTAAAGAATAAATAGAATTCAGTTGCTGCTACAAAGACCCCACAAATTCGTCAGATAAAATAGTTAAAATTTCGTCTCGTGCAGTTCAATTTATTAAATTATATTATGCATTTTTTATCTATTCTTTGAGGATTTCGTGTAAAAGAAGAAATAATATGTCATCATCTTTACATTATTTTGCCACCAAAATATTTTGCTAAAAATGATTTTTTTTTTAAGATTTCTAGTCGAAACGAAACATTTTTTCTGCAACTTTTAAAAATATATTTGTGTTTATTAATATAATAAAAAAATCATTTTAGAACTTTCTTATTTTTTAGCCCTTTTCTAAATAAGATATTTTGACTTTTATACTTAAATTTTCTTCTGTAATTATTCTCAATAGGAAAGAAGTTTTTTTAAATAGTATTAAAGAAATAATATTAATTATAAAGAAATCCGTAATCGACCTAAATTTGTGTTCAGAGAAACTAAAAAAGATATTTACAAAACTTGATGAAAGCATTATTAATTCAGAAAATAAGCATTGTTTAGCTTATCCTTTAAGTGCAACTAGAAGATTCACTTTTTGGCTATTATTTATCAGAAAAGGATTTTTTTTTTACTTCCTAAGAAACATATTTGCTAATTGTCTGAAAGGCTCGTAAAGGTCCGGAGTAATGCTAATCAACAGCTCCAATAAAGCTCCAGGCCTTACTTACTTAACAGGTACTTAAAAGCAATTGTCCATTGCGAAAGTCCTTGAAATGCTGCTAGAAGATTAACTATTTCTATAATAGCTACTTAAGCTGCAATTTTTGACTTTTGAGCAATATGTGTTAATATCTTAGGTGTTAAACTTATTTTGTTAGATGTTTTTGTCCCTGTGAGTAAAGCTAATTTTATACCACTTTTTAGAGATTTACAAAAATATATAAATGCAAGAAATTTGCAAAAATATATAATTGCATAGTTTTTGAAGGATAAACTAATTAAACATCTTATTAGTGATATATCCATGTACTATATGTAAATAGGTTTTATCTTTTTTTTTTGAAACTACATAATAATCTACATATTTAAAATAATATGGATAAACAATGAATAATTCGCTCAGTGCCAACCACGTCGATTTTTCTAATCTTGTTTCACATGAAAGCGCTTTACCCCTATATAAATCATCGATGGTTGGCAGTTCTCCTTCTCCCTCCGTTTTTGAGAAAAACTGAGAGACATGATTTTAATATTCCTGCTTTTTGAAGAAAACTTGCAACAAAGTTGCCTGCCACAAGTATTGGACTGATTTTGAAAATTTCTTATTGAAGATGAAATTAAGTTTAATTCCATATTAAAGTTCATGGTTTCTAGATACATTATCGCAGGTCGTCTACTTTCTTCTTCTTCATTTAAAGAAATTTTGCGAACTGAAATTTTGAAGGAGCCCTGCACTTCTTCAAATCTTCAATCTTCTTCAAGTGAATCCTTGAACTTCTTCAAATGAAAATATTTTGTCAATTGTCTTCGATAAATCAACAATTTTGCTAGAATATTCCATCATTATGGTGAAAGTATTGCTTAAAATACTTATTATTTCCTTACTTGTTTGTTAAAATTTTATTTTTATCATTGTAAACACTTTTTATATTTTATGAACTTATATTACTTTATTATAAATTTTATGAAAAAAAATTTAATAAAATTTTAACAATCTGCCTTGATTAGACACAGTAAATAAATCCAAGTTCAATACATGTTTAAATTAATATTTATCGTTTTCTGAAACGTGTAAATAATAATAATATAGCCATGTTGACTTTGTATATAATAAACAAGTTGAAATAAACTGTTCTGTGTTCTACTCATATTAATACATTGGTCTTTTAGGAAAAAACTAAAAGGTTATATTTAGGTATTTAATGGATTTGTGTCACTTTTGTTAAACTTCAGGATATAGTTTGCTAAAAAAAATTAGATTGTATATGTTCAATCTCGTAATATAAAACAGAAAACTCTAAAATGTACTTACATGTTTATTTTTGTAAAAAAAAAGTTTTTGCTATACTTGTAAGTAATTAAGGAAACTCTGCCTAATTAACGGTAACTGTTAATTAAAATTGATCACGCTAAATTTAAATATACTCGAAAACAACTATTTGCTTTCAAAAGAATAAAAAAGGATAATTTCTCTTTTCTTCTCCCCCAAAAATATATTTAACCAAAACCTGCCAATTAAAACAAACCGCGCAAAAAATTAATTGAAAAAAAAACCCAGGGAAAACCACAAAATTGAAGGGGAAAAAGCGTTTAATCACATAAGCCTTATTCATTAAAAACATTGAGAATCTACGATTAAAGAAATTTGAAGATATAAAGATGGTATTATATAAATTGCAAGACAAGCTGAGGAAAAAAGTCCCTTTAGAATTCTGACAAAAATTTTAAATGAATTACAACGTTTATATTTTTAATCCTCTCATTTGTTCAACTAAATAAAGTCTTCAATATAATATCCTGGAAAAAATATATATAAGGTTTGTTACAGTATAAGAAATTTGACCTTTAATATAAATAACTAGTTTCTAATAAATAAATTAATAAATAATAAAATAAATAATCAATAATTAATAAAATTAAACAATAAATCAATAAAATTAATGTATCTATTTTAATTGCTCCTTTTTACCGGTATTTATTATTAAATCATGGCTTTATGACACTTAAAATCGTAATAACTTCATATTCTCTGTAATAGTTGTGTATATGAATTTTTTAGATGATATAGAAAAAAAATAATAAAATTCTATTACGATATAAAATTATTACCTAATCTGAACTCTTTCCTTTATTTTATACTAGCCGCCTTTGGCGACCAGCCGGCTCGCCAGTATTACCGCTCGTTACAATTTTCAATTAAACATTTTAAGTAACTGGTCTCTTAATAGATTCTCAAACAAAACATTTTTCATCTTCAAATTTTGATAGTGATACCAAACTTATACTGTTGTTTAGATCGTTTCGTTCAATTTACTATATATATTTTGCTAATTTGCTGTCATTTCCGATAAAACTTCACCTTTAATTTAAAGTGGAAATAATGAAATTGCAATTAAAATAAAGATATCTTTTAATAAAACCAAACATTTTATTTTATTTATCATCTTTATTGTTATTTATTTATTAATAATATTATTGAATAGGAGTATTGCAAACAGAATTCTCGTTGTTTAAGTCTTATGTGAACTACAAAATATTTTTCATAATTTATGTAATATCTCAAAGAATAATTCAACAAAAACTTCTCGGATTCAGCATAAAATTCAGTTTTTAGTTTTGCCTTCAAAAGGATTGAAATGAAATCAATAATAATATTTTATTCCGGCCTATAAATATATTTCAAAAATTATGAAGTCTAAATTTAAAGCATTAAGGTATCCTATTCTGAGAAATATTCTGGACACACCAAATTTTAAAAAAATGAAAGAATGTTTCTATTTTCTACGATCAACTAAGACTAATTTATGAAGTTTTGAATGTTAAAAATTTAGAAAAATTCAACCCTTTCATAAACTTAGGCCAATTAATCTTGAGAAACCTGCTCGCTGATTGGCGTATTTTCTTTGAAACGATCGATGGAAAATCTAAAATTATCCTTTTTTTATTGAATAGTGATATTCAAATTTTCATAAATCAGCCAGTTTAAGTGATTGATTTAGTTGATTGGAAATTAACTCTTTTTATTTAAAATATTAGTGTTTCAAGAACATTTTGTTAATCGTGATTTCCACAGCAGAAGCTTTATGTAAAATCAAAAATTCGTTATTTATTAGAGTATTTATTGAATCAAGTTACATAAAATATAATCATTTTCCAATTAGACCATTTTAGCATATCTGTGTCTTACTAAAGGTTTAAAAATTAGCTGTGTGGCCCTGATTTGAATGGATATCCTGTTCATATTAAACAAAACTTGCCTTAAAATAAAACTGATTTATTGGATTAATAATATAGAGAGTGTAAAAGATCATAAAATAATTTTTCTTGAATTAATTTTTAGAAAAAATAATATTTCATATTTGTTTCATTTCCTACAGACACGTGCCGAAAATTATATTTTTGCAGATTTCATTTCTAAAAAGATTTAATTTATTTTTAATTGGAGCTTTAATCAATGTGATGGCAACACTTTGAAAAAAGCTAATTTTTTCAAATGAATGCGAAACGTGCTCGTGCAGCTTAAATCTTATTTTTATTTTGAACGAAAAAAATTGTTGAAAAATATAGTTAAAATATTTATTTAAAAATTCAATAAAAATAGAAATTTAATTTTAAGGTTAAAACATTGGTATCATTTAAAAGATAAATTTTTGATCTTTAACTTCTTGTAAAAATCTTTTTTGTGCGGTAATATTTTCGGAAGTTATAGCAGAAACATGCCAAAATTTCGCTTTATTTTTAAATAACTGAAACTCTAATTAAAAATTCGAAAAAATTACCCCCAGGTGCACATTCCCGGCCTCCAATGTAAGCACGTACCAAATATGGTAGCTGTAGGGTGAATGGTCTGGCCTGTAGAGCGCCAACACACACACATTGAGCTTTATTATAAGTATAGATTATATCTCATATATACCACAATGGGGAAAAAGGTAAAATGAAATCCATTTTAATGATAAATGATTCCACTCCTATAAAAAAAAATCTTATTTTCATCCATTGAAATGTGACATCATTATTGATCAAATCGCTGGTCAGAGCATTTTATAGTTTTTGACAGAAATTGAAAAGTTTGTATAGTTAAGTTATATTAACGTCCCGTTATAAAGCAACACTAGGGCTATTTGGGACAGACCTCGTAATTTCGAACAACGGTCAGATGACGAGGACGGCACCAGAGCTGGCGCCCTCCTCTCCACATCAACCAGAAACCCTCCTGGTTCGGAGCCGACACCTTACCACCAAATCACCGCGGACCCAAATTTGAAAAGAAAAATTACTATTTAGTAATGGCACTATACTGCAATTTCATCGAGGACTCATCATCATGATAACGCTCTGATTGAAATATAAATCTTTGAAATAATTATATGTGTGTGTGTGTGTTTCTTATCTTTTGTGTATTTTATCATCTTAATGAAATAATTTTTCAAACTTTATGAATTTTTAAAAACCACAGAAATTTGAAATTTATAAATATATTTTTTAATAGCTAATTCAGAAAATATAGTTTTTGTTATGAACATTACATATTTTAGCAATAAGTTGAAATTATTAACGATAAATCCTAATCTGAATCAAAATGTCCTTTTATTTTTAATCTATCATGGCTCTAAACAGAAAGCATTACTTCTAATGAAAATATCTATTCTCTGGACAAAATTCAATGTAACAATTTGAAAAGAACAAGGTTTTAATTTTATCTTGATTTTCATTTAAATAATTTGAGTACTCAGACATGCAGTTATGCAACTAGTAACAAAATAAAATATGGTTGTCAGACTAAATACAATCCAGACATTTTAATCAACAAAAAAAAAGTGTTTTTAAAATCAACAATGAAAACAAGACCACTCTGATTAATAGGTTAAGAATTTGAAATTATTTTTTTTACAGATTTTTATAATCATTCGCTTATAAATGCAAATGTATTTGTTCGCTTATAGACCAATAATTTTCATTTTAAATTCCAGATTTTCAGGATAATAAGTCGAGAAATAAATTCTTTTTTTATTGCAAAGAATATGACCTCTGCTTATGAGATTTCCTCTGAATATGACCTCTGCTTATTTCAATGCAATATAAAAATATATTGCATTGAAATATTTTTATGCTCTTTTAAAATAATTTTTATAGTAGATAATAATTTTATTGCAACAGTATCAATTACTATAGTATCGATTCCTAAAGAATTACTTTTTTTTATTAGTGACTTTTATTCGTTCTATACTTATTTTTCATATTCGTAAAGTTCATAATCTTCCTAACTGCTTAGAGTGAAAATTTGGAGTTTGGATGACATGTTTAGGTTCAAAAACTGACAAGCATTCAAAATCACTTTTTTTCTCAAAGCGTCTCTTGTATAACTTCAAAGTAAGACATTGATTCTAACTTCTTTAATTTTTAAGACCATTAATTTCTATTATGTAAGAAAACTGTCTTTCGGTCATATGTATAAGCAAACTATTTGTATTAATACATTTTCGCAATATCCGTGCATTTCTAATTGATGTATCTTTAAACCTGATGTTTGGATCTCGTGAAGGAAGGATAATATGTATTAAAATACTTCATTTCAACAAAAAGCTGTATGCATACTTTCATTACATTTGATTAAACTTTCAATTTACTTAAGTAATACAGATTTCAAGTGGCATTTATTTCAATATATTATTGCTTTATATCTAAGAATATTTTGAAGGTGAGAATATAAAATTCTTGTTTGCCTCTTTTTACTTGTATAGTAATCGTTAAAAAATTTCGAACTCCAGATTTTTTAAAAATAATTTCACGTTTTAGACTACCCTGAAATCGGACAAAGTATATTTGGAAAATATCCGTCTGTCTGTTTGTGACAAAGACACTCAAAACCGCTTAGAGAGATACGGTTAAAATTTGATATACGGTCTTTACACCAAATTCCAAGATTTCTATCAAATTGTTGGCAAAATTTACGGCTTTTCGAATATAAGTTAACACAATAATTACAATAACAAGAGAGTTAGAGAGATAAAATAGGGTACAAAAGTTTAACATCTATAGTGTAGACACCTTTCAAATTTCGAGCCAAATCTAATAATGAGTTGACGGTCTGTCAGTCTGTACTTTTATAAACATACAAACTTGACAAACTCAAAAACGCACTGACTTTATATATATATATATATATATATATATATATATATAAATTTGTTCTGAAATGTTGTGACAACAAGTGTAATTTTATATCAAATTTTTGATTCTATCTCTTGAATAAATGCTTCTAAAATACAAATTTCCTCTTCGGATATTATCAATATCATGCTAGAGATAATTTCAAAAAAAAATCCCCTCTCCAATTATGACACGATGGATTCATTAAAAAAGCTAATATCACACAAAGTTTATCTATCTTATGCCATGCATTTTAAGGCGTTATTTTAGATAACATCTTTATCAGAGAATACAGGAGAAAGTTTAGGAGAGATCTTTCCCACTGGTTTAAAATATATTGACTCTAAATTTTAATTTGTAAAACTGTTACCTCAAATGCAATTTACACATAGAAGCATTAAAAAGTTTCTAATATTTCTCCCTGAATTACAAATCTTCATTATAGAGTGAATACTTCGCTATGAGAATGTAAAATCGAAAATGTCGTGTAAAAACAAAAATCCAAGCGATTTTCTGTTAGTCAAATAAAGTGAAGTACACTTTTTTACTATCGTCAAAAAAACTGGCTAAAACACAAATGATAATGAAGTACTGCCGTGCTCTATTTAATGCAAATTTGGGAAAACCCGTCATTGCTTCATGCATAATCATGATCCTCCCTCAATCATCTTAGAGCCACGTTTTTTTTAATCCATTTTTTTT
>JAPMOR010042892.1:0-18700 GCA_026543865.1 Argiope aurantia
AAGTTTCTCTGTTTATTAAGATTTAGATTGAATTGCCACAAAATAATATTGTTCCTAAAAATGTCTATATAAAATAATGTGTCTATTTTTCATAAAATAAATACAATATATTCCTTGTCAGAATATTACATTGAACAATTTGCAGAACAATATATTTTTAATGCAGTTTATTTCAACTCCATTTAACTTTTTGTGAAAGGAATTCTTTCTAAGCACATATGTGTTATTAAAATTCTAATAAAAAAAGTAGTAAGTTAGTCTTTCATTTTTATACTGAGTTTAATATAGACTACGATTCTATATTCGTTATAGAGTTAGAAACGTAAATGAATTTAGTTTAAGTTTCTAGCTCTATAACGAATATAGAATCGTGAATTTAGTTTGTCAATGTTATTTAAGTCCAGTAAATTCAAAGTATATTTGAAATAGAAATAATTTGTTTAGATCTTTTAAGTTAACTTATTTTATGATATTGTTTAACATACACAAATGTTGATTGGTCTGTTTTCTATTATATGTAAATACATACATTTATATATTATTTATTTGAATATTTATTAAGTGTGTTACTAGTTAAATATGAAGATAACTATGAAGTTGAATGCTTATGTCTGAATATTTACTCTGTTCATTGAAAGTTCCAAAATGTCAGCGAATTATTTTGAAAAAAAAAATGTCAATATTTATTGGATACAAAAATTTAGGAACTTTATTTGTATTGAAAGATTATTTTAATCCTTTATTGTTATAAGATTATAAAATGTTGGTCAGTAATTATTAGTATAGCTATACTTAAGAAATTTTAACTGCTGTTATACAGAACATATCATGATATTGTATTTTTCTATATCTTTTGTAATGAATATTTAAATGAAGGCTAATAAAAAAAATTCAATATTTAATTGCAATGATTTGTCTTCTTTAAATTCAAGTAAAAGAACATTTTTTTTTTTACAGTCATGTACCTTGGACTAATGATAAACTATAATAACTAAACAATAAATTTAAAATTCAATTGTTAGTGTAAATTTGTAATTACTTTCAGAGATGTGCTTTAGCATTTCAAAGTTGATACTGCAGATTATATTATTAATAGAATTTTTATTTTGGTATTATCATGCAATCTTTTTGTATTCAGAAGTTGATCATTTGATAAAAATTTAAAGAAAGAAAATAATGATTTTTTTTCCTAGTTTTTGGAATCTTAAATGTCCATATATATATATATATAAAATTTAACTTGGAATTGATGATAAATTTTTTCATGTCATTATTTTTTTTAAAATAATTTGATTACAAGTACAGTGACAACCATTTAAAAAATATTGTAATATTTTGTTAATTATCAAATAGATTCTTATTTTTATTTCAAAATTTACTAAAACTAGATATGTATGGCGACCAGTTGTTTAGCAACCACATTAATGGCATTAATTGAATAATATTAATCAGTTTTAATGAAGTGCATTTTATCATACATTAAATTGTATTTGTGCTATAAATATAGAACAGTATGGTTGCTATCTGTTCATGTAACTATAATTGATGAATAAAATTTGGAAATTGGTCAACTGATTGGGTTAGGATTTATGCTCGTTTTTTTAATTTGTGATATTTCTATAAATGGAGGTTGGCAACAGATCACTGGTGGCATACTAATCCACTTTGAACTTTCAAGCAAAATAAGAATTGATGCAATTATTGGGGCCGATTGATTTTTCTAATTAATTTAAGCATGGATTATGAATAACATTGTCAAAATCAGCCCAATTATTAAGCCTTGGGGGGTTCTACCAAAGTTTTATTTTGTCATATTTCTCATAGGTTAAGGAAGTGAGATGATGGGGTAGAAGAACATTGATGATATATATCTTAATGTTCTTCTACCTAGTACCTTTCATACAAAATAAAAAATGTTCGAATTCGACTCGGTAGTTGTAACTGGGCAATATAAGCATGATGTTTTTGAAATTTCTCTTCGCTCTTTAAAATGGCAGTTGAGCAACTTATGAGGCATCTCTAGAGATCATGAACTTTTTTTTTCTTAAAAATTGGAGAAATTTAATTAGAGATTGAAACTGGTAACTGGTTCTTTGATTTCCATTATTATTTTAAATGTATGCTATGTTCAAATGATTAATTGGTTTATTACATTGATTCACTTATACTGTTATTAATTAATAATGGATTAATCACATTGACTGTGACATATAAATATTAAAATTACAAATTTATGATTGATGAACAATCATAAAAATTTTATTAAGACAGGTAGGAAATCGTATAGGCTATGTCAATGCTGTAAAAAAAATTAAATGATCAAAATACATATCTTGATTTATATTTCTTTTGAACATTTTAAATTCAAATGTAAATATTTGTTTTTGAAAATTTAAAGATGTGATTAATTTAATTTTTTTGCTTGATTAAGAAAAGGCAACTCCAATTTTGTCAAAATATAGCTGGATATTCATATATGAATAAAAATAAATCTTCAAATCCTTTCTATTACATATATGAAAACAACATGTATAAGCTTTGCTTTTTATTGTTATACAAACTAGAGGTTTAATATTTTATGCAAAACAGAAGAATTATATTGTTGCAAATAATTCCAGATAATCTATTTTGTCTATAACCAAATCCATTAAACCAATGACTCATTATGACAAAGAAAAAGTGACAGATATTGTTGGTCAAAGCTATCTAGTTATCATCTAATGTGGAAGTCTGATTTTAATTCCAGTATATGATAGTATGGAATTCCCTTCTTGGAGAACTTTTAGGAGAAACTGACTCACATTTTGTTTTGCCTTGAAAAGCATCCTGGAGCCAGCCTGATCATACCGAGTAACATATTTAGAAAGGAATGTACACTTAATTTGTTCTTTAACTGAACACGAAATGTACTTCCTGGAGAACTGTCAGGAGAAACTGACTTTCATTTTTGTTTTGCATGGAGGGAAACATCCAGGAGCTAACCTGAACTCGAAGCTCAAGTTAAATTTAAACAAGAATGTATATTTTATTTATTCTATAATTGTGGACGAATTATGGTATACAAAATTTATTAATATAAAATAGGAAGAAAAAGATTATCACCTAAACTAGAGATGTGTATCAAATTTCGAATTAATCTGTCTAGGAATTGATCGTCTGCAAGTCGTTACTTTCACAAGCATGTAAACACGATAATTCAAAAATACAATGATTTAAATCTGATATATGATTTCTTGACTACAACTGTAGTTTTGTGTCAAAAAGAACATTTAGAATACTCATTCGATTTTCCTGTACTTGTATATAAATCGTATGACAGCGATTAATCGTTTACAAAATCGCCAAAGATGGCAGTTTGTGGTGCAACGAAGAAGCAAAAACATTGATTATTGAAGTTAGAAGTTGTGTGACAATTCAACTCTACCTTGATTATTGACTTGTGTTCTCAAGATTTGAAATACGCATTGGCGTTACCTCCGTTATTCCACGATCGTTATATTTAAATGTTTAAAATGTAAATATTAAATGTTTATGTCGTCTTACTTTAGATTGAATTATTTTAACAAGAACACACCTAATGTATGATAACACGACTTCTTCAGTTTCGCTTTATCTGGTGACCCGGACGTGATTTGAGCACGCAACCTTATGATCTGGAGTCAGAACAGAACAGACTCTTATGTAACCATAATCTATCAATGGCATGCGGTTAATAATTCACAGGCAGATTTATTACCGAGTATGTGAGATAGTTTCGGATAGTTTTCCCCCGTTAGTTTTTGACTGATATTATTTTTCTATGAATTTTTGCACGCCATCTGATTATCCTATTTATAGTTTTTTGCTGAATGTTTAAACTTATAGAAAATGACGCATTTCTTTTATTTTTATTATTCCTTTCAAATACCTCACTTATTCGAAATTGATATTTTTTTTTTGAAATAAACATGTATACGGCCCCCTTTTACTTTTAACTTTGTATTTCACTATCATTTTAAATCATAAAACAATAGAACTTTTTTATTTTCTCGTATACGTAGTAAAGAGAAAGAATTGTAACCGTCAAAAATTCCGAATTCAAGATTTTGAAAAAAGCTTCGCATTTCAGAACTCCAACTTTCCAAAAAAAAAACGTTTTTGAAAAATGTCCGTTTGTCTCTCTACTTGTGACAATGATAGTTAAAGCATGCTTTGATCTAGTCGGATGAAATTTGGTAAACGGTCTTTATACCAAATTCGTTTATTTCTATCAAATTTTAAGTAAAATCTGAACAAAGGAAGCCTGTCTGCCCGGCTGTTCGAATATAATTTAACCCGATAACTAAAAAACGAAGAGAACTAGATAGATAAAATTATGTACGAAGATTTACCTTCTGTAGTGTAGACACTTGGCAAATTTTGAGCCCAATTCAACAAAGGATTGACCATCTGTCGGTATGTATTTTCAAAAATATGTAAACTTGATAACTCAAGGACGGAATAACTTAATATATCAAATTTTGTTTAATATTTTGTAACTACAACTGTAGTTCTATGCCAAATTTTTGTTTCAGTAGGTTGGGAAAAACATATCTGAAACACAAATTCGATTTTCGGATACTATTGGCATCATGCGAGAAATTACTCGCCATAGATTAAACGACAATTTGATAAAAATGCTATATTTACGCCAAAGGTTAATATTTCGTAACTGTTGTACGCCAATGCCATGCAAGCAGTTCTTCAGGATAACACCTTTATTAAAAAGCATACGAAAAAGTTTAGGAGAGATTATTCCCTCTGGTTATTGTATATTGTAAAATCTGATGACTTTTTAACTAAATGTGTCTAATAAGGCTGGGATATTGTATGAAAAATTGATACTTCTCGGTTTTAACGGCGGCCAAAAAGCGCCAAGAAAAAAATGTCGCCAATTTGGCGAATTTAGTCATCAAACTATATAGTTTGTGATTCTGACATTCAAAATTTTTCATAATAAATTATAATGGACTTGAGTTTATTTTATATAATTTGACGGATTTTTTTCTTGGCACTTTTTGGTCACTCTTAAAACCGAATTGTACCAAAAATTAAGAGTTCGTACTTTTTCAACTTTGCATTTACTGTCTCTAACAACATTAAATATGTCAGTTCATTTGAAGCATTTTTCCAATTGGAAATATTTGGTTATCTTTAATAGTTAGAAAGTAATTATTTGGCCTCGAATAAATTGGACTATCTGTAGTTTCAAAAAATCGACCATAAGATAACTAAATGGTTTGTCAATTAATCACCCATAAAATACGCAAAATTGGTTCTCCCTGCTAGCGTGTGATTGTACGATTATCCGTCTTATCAGGCTGCTAGCGATTATCCGCCTAAACAGGTTGCAGATTTAAACTCTGATGGCATGATTAATTAATTCGCTTCACTTGCCTTCTTTACAATTATACGCTTATCCCTTGAGGACCTAATATCGTAAAATTTTAATTGACTGTCCCGTGACTTTAAACTTTTATTAGAAGTTTACTGTTACCATAGCAACCGTGAAAACCACGCGTTTGGTTATTAGTTTGTATGTGCGAAAAGGAGGGGTGGCCGACCCCAAGTGTAAACAATATTCCATCAAAAGCTTAATTACTGCCGACGCAGCTCTTAAGTGACATTTTCGGACCACAGAATCTAAATTTAGATTATTTTTTTTTTAAACCATGGTTTTGTATTCTAAAGGCATTCTATAATGCTGTTATCCAGTTGCACGATATTTTAAAATTTTAACACGCAGCGCATGCGCCGGTGAGTTAAAGCGATAACGCAGTGAATTTTAAATTGTTTAACTGAGGTTTTTTTTGGTAATGTTTATTCGTAGTACAATGAGTGAAAATATGTGCGTGTGTGACTTATAATTCATATTTATATATTCAGATTTTATGTTATCCGCTATGTGTTTCACTTTCATGATAAGATAATCAACCAATATTTTTCAGGGACCAGACCAACTTAAACGTCTAGAGCAGCACGGCTTTTTAAAATGCAGAGCATTATGAAATCGAAATGAAACATGGTGTGTTATCATACTAGGGTTCGTGTGTCATTTGGATGGTTAAAAGGTTTGCTGCGAAGAAGGAGGTAGCTCTAATGGCCTAAGTGAAGATTAGTGTGCACCAATAGTGTGTTTGTCGCCAATATTGCAATCCATCGGATCTCTCTTATAGCAACCGTACTGCTGTTTTGTTTACTACTTTTTGTAATGGTTGAGTTGTACATAAACTACAATTACATTATGAAGAATGTTAAATTAAAAATATTAAAAAAATATCAATTAAAGATTTTAATTTTGTTCTTTATTATAATTAAAATTTATTAAATAAAGAAATTTAAGCTTATAATTAAAAGTTATTTCTTTCTTTCTTTTTTTTAATGTGAATACGAACAGAAAATATTTATTCTTTTGCAATTTTTAACTGTAAGTATGCGCTTTAAAAAAAATCGTCTGCATTCTCACTTTAAAAGACAGCTGCAATGGAATTCTTCGCAGTTCTCGTAATTCTTTTGGTGTTATAGCGGTTGGTTCACTTCATAATTTGTTATGTCGGGAGTATTTCGAATCTGTAGAATGGATGAAGGGTGAGTTAAATATGCATATATATATATTTTACGAGTTGATGAAGTTAGGAAAGGATGCTTGTTTGAAATTTTGTATTGAGAATGGTTTGATATCGATCCGGCAGAATGGATGAAGGGTCAGTGGAATATATTTTTTTGCAAGTTGATGAAGGTGGGAAAAGTATGTTTGTTTGAAATTTTGTATGGAGAATGTTCCGATTGCTTATTTCTCTGTTTTTTCTTTTCTCTTGGTTATGTACTGTTTCTGTTATCCACACAGTCTTTATGTTTAATGTGCTAGCGAAGGCTACTAGGTTCCCGCTCCCGCTGCTAGCGAAGCCGTAGGATGTTTTTTTTAAGTTAAAAAATTCTGCCCGGTGCCTTCTACAGATGCCGAAGGCATCTATAGAAGGCACCGGGTAGTATGAAAAAAAAAACAATACTTATCAGTAAAAAGTCCTAATTAGATGGCGGGAAATAGTAACCGTAACTGTTGCGCGGAAGTATTTATTTTTTCCGTCCTCTTTATTGGCGACTTAGCATTGTTGGCGCAGCTGGGTGCACACTAAAATTCACTTTTACAGTTCTAATTATTCAGATTTTTGAAAAACCGTAAAAAATGCTTGAAATTTCAAATTTCTAGGTACTTTTCCGTTAGCCGGGCGCAAGCGAAAAATTGCCAAATAATGTAGAAGTCCGCCAAATTTTTAACGCCAAATTCGCATTTGGTTCACAATTGTCGACATTTCCGCCCGGCTAACGGAAAAGTACCAATTTTTAAGTTATATGGAAATATTCCTTTTGATTGTCAGTAAAGAGTGCAGGAATTTTCTGGCTCTAAGCAATACAAATTATGAGGCCCTTATTTAATAATTCTGGCCATTCCTCAATTTAATTTCACATGTCATTCTTTATTATTTTAGTAATTTCAGTATTTTTATTTTATTTCAGTAATTTTGAGAAAATGCATATGTTTTTATTTATTTATTTCTAAACGCCTTTGGCTACCAGCTGGTTCGCCGGGAATACTGCTTGTGTTTATTCTATTTAAATCGTATAGACACAATTTTATGATCATGCTATTTTAATTTATATTACATATACTTTGCTTACTAAGCACATGAGCCTTTATAATGGAAATCTATACCATGACAACATAATACTATTAAGAAACGTAAATATCCTATTCATCTGTTTTCTAAATTTCGGGGCATTGTACCTTCAGTTTTTTTATCCATCTTGTAAATTACACAGATATTAAACAAAATCCCCCTTTTTACTTTCTCGTATATACAGGATAGAAAGTGTAATTGTAATCGTTAAAAAAAATTCAAACTCGAAGTTCTGACGAATCTCCACCTTTTAGACCTGCCTGAGCTCAAAAAATACGTTTTTAGGGAATAATCGTTTCTCTTCTTCGAAAACACTTTGAGCTAGATGGATAAAATTTGGTATACTGTCTTTATACCAAATTTGTAGATTTATATAAAATTTTGAGTAAAATCCGTTGAGAGGAAGTCTGCCTGTCCGACTGTTCGAATATAAGTGAAAACGATAACTACAAAATGAAGAGAACTAGATAGATAAAACTCGGTGTATAGATTCAACATCTATAATGTAGAGATTTATCAACTTTGATTCATATTGTTACGAAATTTTCTTTACCGGGGTTCGTTTGGATAGTGGGAGTGATATGGTGTGGAGAACGCTCAATAATCAGGCAGAAGTAGAATAAAAACAACGATGTTTATTTACACGAAGACACACAGGACAGCACAAAAGCGACAACTATATACAGCACAGAAGACGATTATCTTCACCCGAGACGTGTAGCATACAACCAGAATCTACTGCAGACAGCAGTGCACAGCTCAGTTCAGCACGAGCTTGACTCAGTCGCTTCCGACTCTTCCGTCCTCTACTTCTCCGACTCTGGCTCGGATTACTGACTTTCTTTTCCGCTCCGTCTTCGGACTACTGGCTTCGTCGTCTCTGTCTGGCAGCTGTAGCCCCTTTTATAGGTCTCAGGAGGCGGGGCTAGAAGCCTCTCAACCAATCAGGAACGTTCGAGGCGTATCTCGGTTAATACTGGACGGATCGGGAAAATTCTCGAAGTTTCGGGTATTATCTATTTTGGCGCCAAAGTCGCCAAATGGTCGCCAAGCTCTGGGACCACCGACGCGCCACACGGGTTCCGTCCATTCAGATGACTGTAAAACTTTCTTTCCACTGATGGAACAAACTATGCTGGGAAGCCGAATTGTAGGTTTGTAACAATATCCAACAAGAAGTTAATCGTTTATAGGTCTGTACTTCCAGAAGCATGTAAACGCGATAATGCAGAAACGCAGACTTAAATGTATTCAAATTTAGAGCGAGATTTTACAACTACGAGTGTATTTTTGTGTCCAATTTTTATTTCAGTCGGTTGGGATAAAGGCATCTAAAACACAAATTTGATTTTCGGATACTATTAACCGCATGCCAGGGATTAATCATCAAAAAACTCGCCAAGGACAACAAGATAGATGCAGTTAAAATGCCAAATTCACATCACGAATTACTTTTTCGTAAATACTGTGCACCAGTGCCATGGAAGGGGTTCTCTGAAATGACATTTTTATTAGAGATTATATGAGAACATTTTTTGGAAACCATTTCCACTAGTTTAAATTTTAGCAAAGGAAGAAAATCGGACAATTCTGTAGTTGATGAAACAATAAAAAAGGTTTGAATTTCAGGGCAACAATATTGTTGGAAATTAAGAAAAAAAAAAAAACTTTAAAAAATTCTCAAAGTTTCAAAAGAAATTTGTACGATTATGAAATTAGTATCATTAAAAGATAATGCTTTCAGTATTAAAAATGTATAAAATTTATTTTTGAGTGATAATTGTTGCGGAAGTTAAAGCAGAAAGATGCCAAAACTCAGCTTAATTTTTAATTCATTAAAATTCTAATTAAAACTTCAAAAATCAGTGGGAGGTGCAGATTTCTATCCTCCAGGATTTATATGTGATAAATGTGGCAGCTATAGGCCAAACTCTATGGTCTGGACAACGCCAACACACTCATTCATCTTTTTTATTATATGCGTTGTTTGATTTTAATTCATATAGCTTTTGAATACACGCATTTGCAGGTTAGTTTCATTACTTATTTATATTTCGCTTAGTTTCATTACATATTTATATTTCGCAGTTTTAAATGGCAGAATACAGAAATGCTCCTTTTGAAGGTTGTTTAACATTAAAAGGGTATTAAGATGGAGGTACCTTCTGAAATTACCTCTGTCATGCAACAAATTAATGAGACACGCAACCCCATTTCAACAACACGAAAACTGGCGATTGAAGACCTTTTTGTTGTTTAAAAATTTAAAAACACGTTTTTAAATAACAAAAATAGTACATATAACCGAAAACTCCCACACAATGGAGTTATCTTGCTCTCATACCAAACATTCATTTGAATGACGATCAGAATAAAAGATTTGAAAAATTGTCACATTTAGCTAAATTTATGTTATAAAACTTTTATAGTTAATTCATAACTATAAAAGTTCATAAAGTTATAAAGCTTCATAAAGTTTATAAATAAACTTTATGAAGCATTTTCATTCATCTCTTGGGCCGCGTTTTCCTGGTGGTAAGGTCCCGGCTTCGGAACCGGAGGGTTTCAGGTTCATGACCCCCGCCCCCGAGAACCGTCGTGTAAGTGGATCTGGTGCACTTTAAATCTTTCCGGGCCAAACGTCCTCCCGCTGGTGTGTGTGTGTGTGGGGGGGGGGGTGCCAGCTCAGGTGTCGACCTCGTCATCTGACCGCGGTTGAAAGTTACGAGGTCCGTCCCAAAATAGCTCTAGTGTGGCTTTAAAATGGTACGTTATTATAACTAAACTAAACTAAGCTTCATTCATCTTTTAGCAATCGAGTAGAGATGATAAATGACACCAGGGGCATAAAATGTTATTTCACCCCTGTTTTCATCAGTGGATAAATTGCAACTTAGAACAGATATCATTTTCACATCCCTTCAGTGTATTTGATTGTATAAAAATGTACCCATGTTTGACCATCATAATGTCTCTTAAAATTGCAACAGGCAGACATATCACCCCCCCCCCCTTGTTTTCCCTCCAGTTGTCACGCCACTAGTTTCTGGAGTACTAGAGATTTGAAAATTTGCGTAATTGTGCGTTCCTTATGCCATTACAATATTTTGATATTTTCAATACTTAATTAACACTTAATCACTTTTTTGTTTAATTTCAATTCAATATGAAAAGCATCATTTGAAAAAAAAAATTATAAATTTTTTTTATAGTATTTATAATTCTGATTTCTAAAAAATATTAGGGAAAAAATGAGTATCAAAAGTAATAAGTAAATAGAATATTTTTTGAAACAAACGTGTTTTCGTTAGCATACAATAAAGCAGAATTTTTTTTTAGATAAGATATATAGGTAAAAAAATAAATTCGTAAAATCCAGAAGTAATGAAAAATTACAAAATAATATTAATAATAATAATAATAAACCACGATGAATCTCAAAAGAAATGAAACCAATAATTAAAAAATTTAAATCCACATTTTAATTTTTTCAAATTTCTAATTTTTCGTACGCTTATAAAAGGGACTTAAAAAACATTTATTTAATTATTAAAGGATTTTTTAATGATGATTTATTTTATTTTATTCTTCGGTAAAAGGCAGTAAACCCCTAAATTTCAGACCAAGATTTTAAGTGAGAGGTTTTAAACAAGCCAATATTGTAAATGAATTTATAATATTGATTCCATATGCTGTAAGTTTAATAAGGAAGAGAGTTTTACATATAATGGTTGCTGAATGAAGGTCGAGTCAGTGGCGACTATTAGGTGATTTAGGTAACAAAAACGGTTCCCGAATATTCACGAATTTTTACCATATTCATTAAACCTCGAATTCCAAGTTTATTCTAGAACATTCGATAACCTGTCACGGAGATTATAGAAGCGAAGTAGACAATCGAGTTAAGCTCAAGCAAGTAGTTGAGCGAAACCTATGTTTGGAGTGATTTCCAGAAGGTTCTCCAGAAGTGCTTTGTCTATAACGGTAATTCAATAGCGATGTGCTACTTATGTGCTTTTATTTACTGCAAGTTGTGTGCTGTTATTTACTGTTATCGAATAAATTAACTCTATCTGTTATCGAACTTTCAGTTCAAGGATTTTCCGAAACAGCATCATTTCTTGAAACATTTCATTCGAAGCATTCAGAAATAAGAATTTGACTCTAGATTTTATTATAAATCTTTTTTTTTATGCTAACTTGAAGAAAAGAAGCTTAGAGTCAATCAAATTCCTCTTTCTGAAAATTTTGAAATACAATTTCTGGATTTGACCAGAAAAGATTTATGAAACTCCAAAGTGAAATGTATTGGTATTGAAATCTAGTCAGCAACAACGTTTTCACCCGAATTTCTTGTATAGTTTACCCGGTATAGCGTGTTTTGTAGTTAATTCGTCGTGCACTGAAGGGAATAGAACAGCTATACATTTTAGAATATTTCCGGGCATTGATTTAATCCCCTGAGTGAATATGTATCGGGATATGGATTTGATATGATTATACATATTGATTCGCTATCAACCAGCCAAGGGATTTAGTTTAAAATATTGTTACGAAAAAATCCGTCCGATGGGCATACGATGAAAAAGTCCAGCAAGCTCAATAACAAATAACATAGCTTTATTTTACACGAAACGCGAGTGACAAAACACAAACAAAACATATACAAAACAGCATAGCAGGAATCAGTAACATACAAGCAGCAAATTGTTATTAAACGATCGTAACAGTAGAGAGAACTTGATGAAGATTAAAAGTCCAAAGAGAGAATTGACTCGGCTACCCTATTGTCGATTCAATCACTTTTGTGAGCTCTATTTCTAGGATTTTTCTAACAAAAGAAGCTTCTAGAAGTATATCGTATCCTCACTTGTAGTTAAGACAACACCAAAATTCGAATAGATTCGGGCGTCTTCATTTTTGTCGCCAAAGTTGTCAAGTGATCGCTAAGTTTGTCGCCAAATCATTAATCTGAATTCATTCAGCATACATTAAAGTTATTTACAAAACTCTCTTATTACGAAACTAAATACTAATATTACAAAGCAATATAACAAATTCGTAATAATATCAAGCACATCTGCAATTTGGATTTTTTTTTAAAAAAGTGTTCATCAAATAATACCGATTTAACTCATTGTATTTTGAGTCAGTGTGGTCACATTTTTTGTAACAAATTTCGCTTGTCTTGTTCTGAAGTTGAGTCACATTCCTCTTTCCATCAGCCTGAAAAGTCACTGTTTGAATGGCAATATTATTTCCAACAACTCAGATGCATGTTCAAGAAGTTATTTATGAGTTAATAAAAAGTTTTTGAAATAATATATTAGTATTATTAAAATTTTATACAGTTTTTTAGCTAGCATAATAATTTATTTGTAATTTAATTGACTCGAACGAAAACATAATAATAATAATAATAAACATACTTTCATGATATACTCTTCGATTCAGAAAGACATGCCAATCGCTTTTTGGACCATTTTACTGTTCAAAAAAGCGATATGCTGAGACAGAAAGTACATTTATTAAATTTGTAAGCATTATATGTAGAAATCAAAGAGAGTAATCTTCCAATGAGTTTTTCGAATATGTAGGAAATGTACACTTAGAGGATATGATGGAACATTTGATAATTTCATTTCTAACAAATTGAGTCAATTTTTTTTAATGAACTATTACTACCCTTAGAACGTTCATAAAAATATATCAGAACTTCCTCATCAAATAATGACAAAGAGGTGTACAGTTCAAGTTTTCACTTTACAAATGATACAACAGCTGAGCCTTGCATTCCAAACTAGCGGGAGTGTCACCACAAAACTTTCGCATAAGGATATTATCACAGTGATCGCCTTGAATGGCACTGACGTAAAATATTAAATTTTGGCGTGAAATTTGCATTCTTATTACAGGATGCGGCAGAAAAACTCGGATAAATAATTTTTAATATAACTTGATTAAAAATAAATAAATGTAAAAAACATAACAAATAATAATAAGAGTAGATTTTTACTGATAAATAAATTTAATTTGTTTCAAAGTGGCTGCCTTTTACAGCGATGCAGAGGATCAAACGCTTATTGAGATTTTCAGAAATGGGTAGTAAGTCTTCTACCTTTAATCTATCCCATTTCCATCGAAGCCATTGCTTTAGAGAGTTCAAACTTTTATATCGTAATAGTGCAAGCCCTTGACTCCAAAATGGACCATACACTGCAATCATGAGATTGAGATTTGGCGAGTATTGTGCTCATTTTCCAGATGATATCATGTCCAGAAAATGATCCTTCCAACATTCTTCTGTCTTTTTGGGCTTGTGAGCTGATACAGAGTCTTGTTGAAACTCCCACTTTACATTGCCGAAGTGCGTTTGGGTCCACGGAAATACAACAGCTTCTAGAATGTCCCATTGGTGTACACTTTTTAATTTATTTTAACGATCTCATCCTCAAAAACCAGAGATGTTTTGCCACTTGCGCAAATTCCACCCTTGACCATGACCGACTTTGGATTTTTACGATGTTCAACAATTGCCGAAATGCTTAGAGCGTCTACAGACTAGATCCTGTAGTTCTAAGAGTTATGAGCTTTTAGACGTTAAAGAGCTTCTCATTAGTGCAAAGGAATCTCTCTCAGTGCTGACTTGCGGGCCTTCTCAAAAGTCTTTGGAGCCGCACGAATTTGTTTTCTTAGAAACTGAACTTTTTGGAACTTGTAAGGCTTCAGTTCAAGCTCTGATGTTGCCATTCATTGCACTTATCTGTCCCTTATTCCGTGTTCACGAGCGATCTTTCTCGCGTAAACCCTCGAATTTCATTGAACTCGCTTTTTGATAATCTTACGACTATTGAAAGCGTTCGCCATACGTTATCATTCACTTCCAGGACTTTGTCTATCATTGCCGAGCTCTTTGAAACGATAGATTGTATTAGACACTGTTTACCGAGGCATATTAAGCAAACGAACGACTTCATACTTTTCGTTTTCCTTGCTTAAACTTTAAAATAGCATATCTTTTGCTTGGCATTGTAAAAAAGCCAAAAAACAATTCGTAAACTAAAAGATACATTATAAAATATGTTATAATTGAAGTGGTAGACAAAAAGGAATGAAAGAAAAATTAAAAAGAAATTAATTAACTTCTATTCTATGATGTAATAATTTGGTTCGAGGGTATTTTTTTTTTTTTTTTGTCGCGCCTGTAAATTTATCGTGTGATTATTGGCGAGTTATTTGGCGATTACAACATCTTATGCAAAAAATAGTATCAGAAAATCAATTTGTTGATTAGGCAGGTTTTTCTTAATATATTGAAATAAAGCTTTGACTCAAATCTGCACTTGTAGTCACAAAATCCCATTTCTAACTCGATATATTTAAGTCTGAGTCTTAATATATCGAGTTATCGCGTTTATATGTTTCTGAAAGTACATACCAACAGACAGTTGCACCTTTGTGGGTTTTGGCTTAAAATTTAATAGATGTCTACACTACAGATGTTAAATCTGTTTACCGAATATTATCTATATAGATCTCTTCGTTTTGTAATTATCGTGTAAACTTATATTTGAATAGCCGGAGAGACGGATTTCCTCTGAACAAATATTTCTAAAAATATGATAGATATTTGCCAATTTAGTGTAAAGATTGTATATTAGTTTTTACCCGTCTATCTTAAAGCATTTTTTAGTTATCTTTGTTACGGACAGACGGATGGACATTTTCTAAAAATGTTCCAACGAACTCAGGGAGGTCTAAAATGTGGAGATTCGCCAAAATCCCGAGTTCGAATTTTTTAAAGATTACTATACTTTCTCTACGCTTCGCATATGAGAAATAAATATCTGTAAGCTGCATGTAGCATATTTTTGTCCAAATAGAAAATAAGTAAGATTTTTAAAAATGCTGTAAAACATTTTTAAAAATTTTTTAGATACATCAGCAATATATTTAGATGTAAATTTTATTATTTTTATTTATTCTGTCACAATATTTCTTATTTGTCTTAAAATATAATACCTTTCTGAAATCAGAAAAATCATTGTTTCCTGTAATTAATATTGTATGTGCGTATCATATTAACACGAGCATTGGAGTATAATAAATTCGAACAGAACATCAGGGTTGAAATTTTGAATACGTGCATAATTTCACAGCTCTTACCACATCAAGAAAGTGAGTGAAAAAAATTCTTTATTTATGAAAATGAAACAAACCAAGGGAAATAAAAGCCAATAATGAAAAGTAAGCGTCTCAGCGTGAGTAAAATACATGGTATTAGCATATTACTCATATTATCGCCACCATTTTTTTTTCTAAAATATTCTCAATGTACTTCCTTTTTACTTCGATTAAAAAATGCCCCTGTGACCTTTCCCAGCATTTCTAAAAAAACAACTTTAAAAAAAGCAAAATAATAACTATTCCATATATTAAAAGGATTAAGCATAGACCAAACCGTTCTTTTTTCGATATTTACATAGACGTAAGTTAAAAGCTAGTGCACTTCCCTCTCCTCCTTATTGTAGTATATAGAACATAAATTTCTATAAACGAGCAAAAGATTTCCAACGACTAATCCCCCCCCCTTCCCTTATCGCAATGGTCTAAACGTGCCTCTGCAGGTATTGTAAGATATTAGGGCATCCGGCGAACTCAAAACATGAATTGTGGCCGATGCTAATCCGCTCTCAAAGTAGGTAATGAGTTATGCGGGTTTTAATCCCTAACCGCTGGATGGTGGTATATTCTTACTTTTTTTTTTTTTTTTTGCAGCTTTTTTTATATCTTCTACCAAAAAAAAAAAGTGGCTTAAGACGTATTCTAACAAATTTTGAAATATTAAAACTAGCTGATGTACTCGGCCTTATCCTGGAAGTAAATATTTTTAACTTTTTTTAATAATTTATATTTAATTAATTGTCTCAGAAATTCATTTTAAAAATCTTCCTTCAGTTTGAAAATTGTACTTGTAACACGGCGAATGCAAATGAGAATTATTACATATCAAAATAGGCGTTGGCGCTTCTTACTCAAATCAGCTTTTGATGGTAAATCAAGAATATTCAAACCGAAAACAGGAAACATTTCTTAAAAACAGGAATGTTCAAACCGAAAACATGAAACATTTTTTTTAAAAAAAGGAACAAATTCAAACCGATTTTTAAGTTAAGAAAACATATTTGAATATAAATAAGGTAAACAAATTTTATTTAATCCTTAGAAACCTGATTTTCCAAATTAAATTTTTAAAAATGTCAATGCGTTCATTGTAATAGACAAATAAAGGGGAAAACAATTTAAAAAAATCACAATACATATTTTATATTTGAATGAACTCTTTTGTTTTTAGGGGATAACGGCCTTTGTTGCCAAAAATCCCATTCTCATTCCATTTCAATCAATCAATCGATATTTTATATATTTATTTCGCAAAAAAATCAGATATCGATTTTCAAGTAGGTATATATTTTCAAGCAGGCATCAATTCATCAAGCAGGTATCAATTCATCAAGCAAACAATTCCTTGCTAAAAATAATTATATTATAGTAAAAATCAGATACTGAACCACCTCAAAAGAATTTTTATTTTTCGGAAAAATTAAATGCATAAAAGATTTATTCCGCTAAACTTTTTCTAAAGATATGCCACTCGTTCAATACTGTGGGGAAACAAAACATCATATTATTTGAGCAATTTTGACAGTTGGCGTTTATTTTTTTAACTTTTGTTCAAAAAAACTTTATGCAATGGTAACATAGATACAGCTAAATATTAAAAACAAACCAATTACACGTGTGCAATTCGATTTAAAAGTCCGATATCAAATTGGAAACTTAAAGCATTTAAAGATTAAATATATACATTCCTCAGTTGATTTAAATTTAGTTTATTATTTAACATCTTGAGTGTCGCCATACTGAGTATATTCGTTATGGAATTAACTGTCACAAAATTTATACAAAAAAACTTTCCTTGCAGTTAAGTATTTAAGAGAAAATTTGAAGTAAGTTTGTTGGACAATTTGGATCTCTATTGGCCGAAAAAATCTGGCCTGGAAATTTTATATATGCGGATTATAAGTTTCAGAAATTTTATTAACATTATTTAGAATATAAAATTACAAATATAAAAGAACTATTATTAAATAATATTTCTAAAAATCTGGAAGATAAATTATTCCCACTTTTAAAATAATGCCAAAGGAAATTTTTAAATGTTACAAAAATAAAAATTGATGATTTTTGTGGTTTGATCTCTTGAAAGAATAATTTTACAATAACTTAATAATACTATAAATCATATTTTTAAATTCCATTACTTTCATCTCCTCAGAAATGAAATTTCACTAAGAAACTTCCATAAATTTGTTCGCATTAATCTTATTTTATTTTTTTAACACACGTTCTGAAACAAACAGCAGCAAACGATAATAATAATAATAATAATAAAATATAAAAAACATCCATGTTATGCTTACTGCATATGATCTTTCTCATTTATTCTCCTCCTTTCGGATGTATTTTTTTTTTTTTTTTTTATCGTCGGCCACAAATCACTCTGGTTTACAGAGTAACAAATCATGCGACAATCGGCTTTCTGCAGACATTAAAAGCATTAACACTTTGTCAGCATTAGTCGTCTCTGGGACTCTTCTTTCTCCTCCTCTTCTTTTTGCCGGCCAAAGCGATATTATTAAATTTAAGTTCTTAAATAGCATTTTTTATCAATCAAAAGCACGAACGTTATCTTATTTAAAGTAATAAATATAAAAGGAAAGCTTTTGTAATTGGATCAAAAGGTTAAAAGGATCGGTTCTGTATTTAACAGTATCTATGGCGAAACCTCATATTACATCATCATACTATATAATATATATATATATTTCTCGTAATCTGTTATTTTCTAGTTTGTAGTGCATTAATTATCACGTATTTTACGAGTTTTGTTAATGGCATTTGTCATATTTAACTTACTAAAAAGTATAATCTTCTTTTTT
>JAPMOR010042918.1:0-24338 GCA_026543865.1 Argiope aurantia
CGAAACCAATGAAGGGATGCTTGAATTCTAGATACTACAATTCAAAAGAGCAAAACACTTGAAATTAAAAATTTAGAAGTAGAAGAAAGTAGATGTTGATATGCTTTAAAGAGCATAATTTTGGAGATATTACAATATGAAATAATTCGATAAAAATTGGCAAATATGTCGATTAAAAAAGTTATCCAATGTCCACAAAAGATATTAATATGCCAATTGGTTGCATTAAAAATTTGGAAGTTGTAAAATATAAGAGAAAATTAAGCCAAACAGTGAAGAAAATTGTTAAAAATTGCATTTAAATTAATTTTGAAAAACTAATTAAAATTAAAGAAATATTCAATCAGAAATAGATTATTTCTCTTATTTTATTCTATAATTGAAAAACTATTTATTTATTTTTAATTTCGAGACAGTATAAAAATTTCTGTGTGATGATATTATAACTATTTGGAGATAGCGAGGACCGAAATCGTAACCTTATGGTTAGTAGCCACGTAACATGACCATTAGACAAAAGTGATCACTCCTGTCCAGATGCTGTTATCTGGCTTGTACAGGCTTCACCACATTACTGAGTTTACTGATAACAAATGAGTTTTATCTAAATAACTACATAAAAGTATTTTTTAGTTAAAAAATTTTGGACATGGAAGAATTTTTATCTTAAACAATGAAAGGTATATCAGCTGTAATCAATAACTTGAATAGATTTGTATTAGTAAATGCCAAATGGAATGAACAAATATCTTAATTATAAATTTTTAAAGTGAGCTTAATTGATCTAGAAAAATCATCCCCATAGATTTACTGACATATCTCTACTAACAATAAAGATGAATACATGTGTGTCAACAGGCCAGAGCGCTTAACTATAGTTTATAAAATTAGGAACATATATACTTTGGTCATTGAAAATGTATACCTCAGAGTGAATTTTTATTGTTGAAATTTCCATTATAATTTTAATTAAAAATGAAGCTGAATTTTGGCAGGTGTTTTAGCAATAAGTTTTAAAAACATTATTACACAAAACTATATTGTACAGCATCTCAAACTTTCAAAAATTGTTTTCTTAATGATATGAATTTAATAATCATAACATTGTTACATTACAGCAGATTACACTGTTGCCCAGATATTGAAAATCATTTTAATTGTTCAATCAAGTATTTAATCAAAGGATATTCTTCCATTGCAGAAAACTAAAGAAAGATTAGTTTAATATCTGTATGGCTTACAAAATAATTAAAAATAGTGGTTACAATACTGTGAATGTTAGAATGTAGACTAAATGGACATTCATGTTTGTAATAATGCTATAACAACATAGAATTAGAAAGGTTTATGTACACGATGAGCAACACATATGTAATACAATTAAAGTAACATAGTATTAATACCTGACAATTTGGCTGAATCATGGACATGAAAATATATCTAAAAGATTTAACTGGGATTAAATTTAACCAGTATTCTTGGAAAACCAGCTAATCACCAAAGGTGGCTAGTCTATAACTATTAATGCAACTGCCACTACTATCCTAGTTCTCAAATCAAGTATATTGAAGCAAATACATATACAAGTAATCTTTTATAAACTCCCTCCACGAAAAAAAATCTTTAAATTATATATATATATTATTATTACTTATAATTTTTAAAATAATAATACGAAATAAAAAATAATAATACTTAATAATACAAAAAGCATATTGAACTGTAATTACAGATTTACATCATGCAAACTTAAAAATCTTCCTGTTCAGAATTTATAATTTTTACTACTAACAATTTTACATACAAGGTAAAAGCAATAATTTATAGCAGAGAGTATTATTCATTTAACCATTTCAATCGGTGATAACAACTGGTGACAAAATTTGTAGATAATGTGTATTTAATACAAAGATCATTGCTAAAAGTTTAATTTTTTGTTATTTGAAAAAGGAAATACTCATATATTATGCTGAATAAAATTATTTGTCTAATTTCTGCTGAATAAATATATTTATCTGTTAATATAAGATATTTTTTAAGTTTTTTTAGTTTTTTAAAGTTTTTCTATGCATTTTATATCCATTATTTATATTCAACCAAGTCCTGAAAAGCTTGCATTCATTGACCCTTGATAACCATGAAACTTACTGGACTATTCCTGTCATTGAAAAGACAAAAAAAATGTGCGACTATCTTAATTTTTTATTAAAGCACCAATAATCGAATGCAGCCACTTAACAGAGGATGTATTTGGTTCATTCGAAATTTATTATAATAAAGCAATGAACAGAATTTATCATAGCCACCTACAGAATTCCAGGTAGCAATGGTAAATCTGTCACCACAAACAGTCAAACTTTACTTAATGAGCACCTTGCATAATGAATAATTTACACAAGAAACAAATAAAAACAAACAAAAATGACTCGCTTAACAAACAATGTTTTGCATAATAAGTGAAGAAAAGACATCCTGATATCATACACAGGATCAAGTTAGTTTCTCTAAATCGATGTTTAGAATTTATTTGTTGGCAGTTTCCTTCCCCCCCCCCTTCCAAAATAAAGCTGGAACTGTAAAACATATAATCAATTGAATCATTAAAAAAATTTGAGACATTAGGGTAAGTGACATGGCTTCATGTTGTGATACAAGAAGGAAGTTCGATCAAACCTCCCTTAACAAGCATTTCTTGTTAAGGGACTAGCGAGTGACTAGCATAACTAGCACAAACAAATGTAAAAAAGTGAAATGCTTAATGTGCAAGCCGATATCAATCTTGTTTGAAGAGGAACATTACATGCACATTTCTGAAAACTTTAGAGATTTACAATTTAAAAACAACTTTACACATCTCAATAATTTTTCCAAGTCTATATCATTAGTAGATCTGTCCTAAATTTCAAGAAAATATGAGATGATGAGGTTTAGACTCTAAGCTAAGTTGACATAGAATAACTCACAACTAAATTAAAACTTTATTTCCTAACTAAAGCTGTAGTACATAAATATTAGGCAATGCCAAATATTGTCAATGTTTTGTCAAAATATTGTATGCCAAAAATCACACATAGTTATGTAAGTAAAATTTTGGTGTCCTTAGCCAGTTCTTTAGGCTTATAAGTGTTTGAGCTACCAGTCTCCTGTGGCATCTTGTGATAATATATAATAATTTAATAGCAGAAAATGATAATCTATATAACTACTATCCCAATGAAATTCTTTGATTATTTTGTGTTATACAACATTTTGATCAAACAATGACAATATATTTAAAGTCTTGATTTAAATAAATGTTAGGTATCAGAAATTTTTGCTTATCATTTATGAGCTCTCTGTTTAGTCTTTCATCAATAAAAAAAAAATTACTGCCAGATCAAATGGAAATAGGATGATAATGGTTATATAATACAAATACAGAGGTGGTTGTGATTATTTGAAATCTATAAAAAAATTACAGTAGGGAAAAATTAAACATAAATTTAAATAAATCAGAAAAATGTGATACACATCATCTACAAATATTTTAAAACTTTGCAAAAGCAAAGCAAAAACTATATTTTTTTAATTAATTAGTATTACATAACATGATTTTATTTATTTATTAATGCACAACTTTTAAAAGATTTGCCTATTTTTAACTTTTATTGGAGAAGGAAAAACTTTATATAGTTTAAAACGCAAATGATCTTTAGATGATATGTTTGCTCGATAATAAAATTTACAAATAAGAAAGAATCTACATTTATTTGCACATTCTAACCACTGGAGCACAATATAATTGTTAATGGTTCCCCATTACTTTAAAAAAAATTTGAAATGATGCAGTTTTTTAAATGTAACCAAATACAAAAGAAAATCAAACTTATCCAATAAACTGACATATAAATTTAAATAAATAAAAGATACAGAAGAAAACATATTCAAGATTTAAATGTTTTTTTGAAAAAATTTTTGAAACATAACCTCAATTAAGCAATTTGCTCACTAATTTTTTGCTCATAAATAAGAACAGATTCATAAAAGATGAAAGCATATTACTTTTCTTTTCAATATCACAATTTATTTGATGGCTCAATTTCTATAGAAAGCTAAACGAATTGTAACTATACAATTCTTTTAATAGTCACAAAATTGGATTATCCCCAAAAAAAAATATTCAAGACTAGTAGGTATTCTTACAAAAAAATAAATCATTCATAATGTTAAAAATATATATATATGACATACACCTTTTAAATCAATTACTTTTAATGTAGTAGGAATCTGACTCAATCTGCAGTATAGAAAGAAAAAGGGGGAAAAAAAAACTACATAAAAGATGCAATAAAAATTATTTTTCAGTGTCATTTTTTTGCAATATAAAAAGAAGAATATGTACATATATTTATGTTCCTTAATTTGTTTTTTTTTTAATGTTTCTATTACAAAATAAGTTTCAACGAGCATTAGTTAATTTTATATTTGCCTTTTAATACTAGACTCAAGTTGTATTTATATTTTAACTGAAATTCACTAGTTTTAATTTAATGCCAAAAATATTACGAACATTTGGAAATTATTCTCGATTTAGACATTTTTCTAAATTCTATAAAATAAAATAAAAAGTTACTGAGATTCCTTAAAATTCAAAATTAGAAGGGGAAAATCTGTTTCTACTACTTAAAAGCAAAAACAAAAGGGGGAAGGAGTTTGAATTGTAATTAAGCTCAACAATAATTTAGTGAATGTATATTTCATACGTCTAAAAAAGGAGGGGAGGGCTTTAGTAAAATGCAATTTTTATTTTGTCCTGTGAGATAATCCTAGCACAGTTTCGAACCTTGCTTATCTCTACCGATTTTCAGATCGGTCTTTACATATTTTAAGAATGACAAATGTTTTCATTAAATGGTAGATAATTTATTATTGAAATACTTAATTACAAAATAAAGCAATTATAATAATTTAAAGGCAAAAAAATTTGGAGTAATATTAAAAACAGATAAACAAGCTTAATTATAAATATACTGACCACTATCTCCTATAATAAGAAGCTTGAAAAGATGATCATATTCACGCGCCATTATCGGTAAATTAAATGCACTTGTCGGCAAAAAGCAATACAATTTATCAACACCAACAATGAATCTTAATCAAAAATCACAATCATATTATCGTACAAGAAGTTGCCAATGCTTCAGTGGTTAACTTAAGAGTCGTTATTGACAGATTTTAAACCAAGTCCCTCAGAGTGCTGATGATGATGGAGCAAATTAAATCAAATGAATTGTGTTAATAATTTTGTGTTTCCCATATACATCAACTTCAAAAATATTGAAGTCTTTCGCTATGTGTCGTTGAACTGATTTAATTTAAGCAATTCAACTCAACATTTTCAGCGAAAATGCAAACAATAATTTAGAGAGCGGTTAGGTAGAGCGGTGCACCTTACACACCCAAAATATCATTAGCCAATGAGCATTCAGAGTCAAACTGGCATTAGTAAAATTGGGAAAGAAACAACATTTCTCATTGTTTTATTTAATAAAAACATTTGGTTAGATTAATATTTAGAAGTAAAATAAAGATTTTTTTTCTTCTTTCATTTACCAGAATTTATTGATTCTTAATTTCATTAGTTACTTCAGTTCTCTTACTAATGGGCCTTTAACATTCTAGTTTAAATCTTGTTATACTTCAAAAATTTTTCTTATTGACCAATTCTGTAAGTGAGTCATAAAAGCATCGAGAGATTTCTGAGCAATCAAAATAAATATTTTTAGAATGTTTTATACTCAGTATTTAATTTTATTGCAAATTAACTGTGCATAACTACATCATTTTAGCTACTATTTTTATTTGAATATTTTTTCAATTCAATTTTATATTGAAATGCTATATTGCACTTTTTGTACAAAAGAAAGAAAAATGCAACATTTCTTTCAATTTTGTATAGAGTATGATATCAAACACACGTTGAATTTCAGTCAAGACAAGCAGCTAATAGTCAGGTTGAGCGAATAAATCGTATACTCATGCCTATGATTTCGTCAAATGTGCGAACTGAGCTGCACAGAGATTGGGACAAAGTATTACCCGATATTCTAAAGTGCATTAACTGGAAACCCACAAAGTCCACATGAAAAGCACCATTCAAACTACTGTATGGTTTTAAGCCTGTCAAGGATAATTTCTCCAGAGATTTGCTTCCTGAATCTTATTAATGTATATCCCTTAGTTCGTTACATGAAAAGGCAAAAGAAAGCATCCACAGAGCTCAAGATAAAAGGAATGTTTTGATAAAACTCTTTGTACTGCTCATAAATACAAATTGGCGATGTTGTTATAAAACGTTCACCTGGATCTCCTGGAAATCCCACGGAAATTCAGACTAAATATAGAGCACCCCTCGTTATCATGAAAATACTTCCATCAGATGTATAAATAGTTATAGATTTCAGAAAAGCAGGACGTTCTTACACAACAACTGAAACTATTTCAAAGTCAATGATAACGAAATAAACAACGATGATGATTACATCATTTATGAAGAAACTGAAGTAGATGTTGCGGACAACTATGCACTCAATGATCAAAATAACACCAGTGAACCAATACCGCCCCAGATTTCCTTTACTGAACCTCGTTCTGGATAAAGATGATTATCCCAGTGATAGAACTACATTATTCAATGAGAACAATAAAGCTGCTTTTTCTTTTAAAGGATTATTTACTTACTTTTTATTTTTCTTCATAGTCGTGGTTGCCCATTTATTAGGATGGGCTAATGTAACGTGACTTTAATACATGTAATTGTATCTCTCATGTTTTTCCTGCAGGCGCATCGTGTTTTCGTATGAATTTAGGCGTTTTCAGATAATCCTCGTTTTGGTTTCAACTATGTAAGCTGCTTTTTTTTTCTTCCTTTTTCTGCGTCTCGTTATAGAGGGTGGCTATAATTAAAGTGACCCTATCCATACCCCTCTAGAACCCGTTCTGCCTATCGTATTTTTATGAAACTTGGTATATACATAATATGGACCATGGGGAAAAATTTCTGCAATGAAAAATAATAGTTCAAATTTTGACTACCTAATGGCACTCTTTTAAATTTGTTACCCAAATTAGTCAAACCTATAAAGAGGCAGTCTGAACCCCAAAATCATTCTGCGTGCATTTCCCATTGTAAATCATGGCCAAACAGAAGAAAGATTGAAATTTACTGGTAAAACTGTTTTATCAAAAAGGCAGCAATAGCTTAGTTGCAATGCGTGAATATCATCATTCAAAGGAATTGCGATAAAGGTCCATGTTGAAGAATGGTTTGGAGAAGATGATTATGAAATTTGAAGACTGGTGTGCAACCAGGAAGAGGGCGGAAATTGGTTACGAATGAAACTGTTGAGGAAGTAGCTATTGCTGTAGTTCATAGGTTCCCAAAGTGGTCCAGGTGGACCCTCAGGGGTCCATAGGAAACCACACGGGGGTCCACGCAGACGTGAAAAGAAAACAGGGGTTCACAAGTTGTAAGTGGAGGGTCCACAAAAAATTTTCTGGTTTTCATAATAAAGAACAAAAATTTTCGCTTGGATTTACCTATCAACGTAGACAGGTAGCATCAGTCACTAGGTAGGTACTCAAAAATATTCGAGACTCAGTTCAAACACAGAATTGAATAGAACAATAGATAATAGTACGTGTACTATTATCTATTGTTCAAGTATTCAGAATACGCTCAACATTTAAATACCCTGCATGATGACTTCAAAAATAGATTTAAAGATATTCTGACGATGAAAATACCACCATGGATCATAACCCCATTTGATGAAACGGAAGAGGCGAATGCGGTATTACAAGAGGAGCTACTTGAGCTCAGCAACAACGAGGAACTGAAGGTGAAATTTAAAAAAGGCTATCAAACATTTTGGCTGCAGGCAGAAATCCCCGAAAAATATCCTGGGGCTGTGGGAAATTGCGAGAAAATTTTTGATAGCGTTTCCCTCATCATTTCTTGTCAAAAGAAGTTTTAGTGCCGTTTCCAACTTGTTAACAAAAAAAAAAAAAGAAGCAGATTGAACATTACAGAACGGGGAGATTTGAGATTACTTCTTACAAAACTGAAGCCAAATATTGATAATTTGCTGTCAATTCATCAAGTATATCCATTTCATTAAAAGTATGACTATTTTTATTGTTGATTTACATTTCAGAGTTCATTGTAGATTTTTTGTCAATCGTTGATGTTTTGTAATAATAAATGTTTATAATTTTGTATAACCGCAAGAATTATTTTAATAAATAGGACACAAGAAAATGTGCTACTTTCTTTTCCTTCTTAACGCCCCCAATTTAGGGTGAAATTTTTTAGGAGTTTTGGGAATACAGTAGAAATGTAGCAGCAGGGGGTCTACCAAAAATAGTAAAACTTTGAAAGTGGTCCACGAGAAAAAAAGTTTGAGAACCTCTGCTGTAGTTGAAAGAGTCTCCAATTCCAGCTATTCTTCAGCAAATACTTGATCAGCGTCACGTGAGTCAGCGATTCCATGGTCAACAGTACGAAAAATTCTGCGGTCCATTTTAAAATATTTAAATTTAATATTCATTATATTTAAATAATAATATTCAATAAATAATAATATTAAATATTCCATTTAATCTCCGTATAATATCCAAATGGTGCGAATGCTGCAATCTTAAGACCTCCAAACACGCTGCGAATTTGTTTGCCTATTTTCGGCGAGAATTGAAGTTGATGACGCTTGGCCCTAGCAAATTCTATGGTCAAATGATGCGTACTTTTCTTTAGATGGAGATGTGAATAATCAAAATTGCGGCATATGGGGTGCTTCAACTCCTAATGTCCTTCATCAACAACCACTGCATTCTGATTCATGACTGCATGCTGTGGATTTATTGTTTATTTTATCCTCGGACCGTTTTTCTTTGAAACTGTCACTCCTCAAGCTCTTAAAACATGCCCTGTCACGAGTGCATGGTGCAGTGAACTATTTCGATAGCAGGTCATTCCTGCTTTACAGGAACGATAATGTTTGTTAACCACTGTCTTCATGCAAAATCGACGTCAAATCAAAGAACCGCTTCATGCTAACTTTGAAGAGAATCGTGTAACATCCAGAGCTTTTTCGGAGGGTTGGCCTGTCGTTCACCAGACTTAAATCCCTGTGATTTTTCATTGTTGGGATTTCTGAAAGACCACGTTTATGGAGGAGGTATTAGGACTACCTGAGTTGAAAGCCAGCATTACACTCCATGTTGCTAAAATTCCTCGATAATTTCTCCGCGAAATACGCCATAATAATCTTTCAATAGGCAACTGATGTCAATGGAGCACACTTTGATAACATTCTGTAACTGAACTGAACTTTAAGGGTACTCGGTACCCTGAGAATTAAAAAAAAATAGGTTTTCTAATTTTTAGTGAAAAATGATCCTTGAACCTTTGACTTATTAATCTGAAAATTTCGAAACAATCGGGCAACTATTTAATGAGATATGGAATACTTTTGTCTAAAGTGATACCATGGTCCCACTTCCATTATTTACATCAAACATATTTCACGTGCGGGTAACAAGCCACTTTATTATTTTCATGAAATAAAAAAAAATGAGAGCGATTGTTTGTGACTGTAACGGTTAAATCTTTGTTTTAATTTTGCTTTCGATTTTCTCTCACAGTATATAAAAATAAAATAAAATAAATAATTTTTCTTTCAAAATAATAACAAAAGGAAATTAAATTGAAGCAGTAAATCTCATGAGTATTTTACATAGAAAAGTACATTATATTATATATTGCATTGATTAATAATGCACTATATTATTTTGTTATACAAATTTCCGATTACTCTGTTTTAGTTACTTTCAATTGTGTCGTTACTGCTTACGTCGATTAATGCTTTGATTGTTTCATCTGTATGCTACATATTAACACAAAATTTTTGTAAAATTATCCTTGAATGATAATATAATATTAAAAATGTTTTCATGAAAGATACTTCATAATGAATATTTTTGCACTTGTGTTTTTCGTCGCATGCATTGTCTGGGAAATTTATATACTTTAAAACAACTCAGTTCATTTGAATTCCAATCAAATGGTCTCGAATGTTTGCTGTGTATTAATCGATATTTGATAAACAGAACTGCATATCATTTAATAAATATTTTGACTAAAATTTTTTGATCGAATTAAAAATGTCGAAATTTTCTAATTCTTTAGTAATTTTACTAATAATTCTTATTTATGATAATGATCATTAATAAATATTATAATAATATACAGGGTGATCAAGAAATAACAGGAGGTATTCGGAGCCCTGTAGCGTGTTATGTACTGGACGAAATATAACAAAATTTGGCCACCATACATATTAAAGCATGCGGTTTCGATTTGTCAAGAAAAAAAAAAAAAATTAGTACCAAAAAACACCAATAGGGAAATTCTGGCGCTGCGATCGAAAGCTTCATCATGTCATTTTCATATACTGGTATTTTGTGACACAATATCGAGGATAAATGGAAAGGTTACGTTAATTCTGCATTTTCCTTCTGTAAGAATTCCCCCGTCGTTGGCGCTGTCACTACGTGGACGCACCTAATTAGTCAAGCGGTTTTATCAGCGGGATGAAAATGCCAGTGCTGCTCTTCGTGAATACCGGCGGTTAAAACAGTTACGTAGAGGACTGAAGACCATAACTAACTTACGAAGAGTGGTTGAAAGATTTGAAACAACAGGAATTCTCGGTGTGCAAGCAGGCAAAGGACGTAAAGGTATCAAAGAAGAGCAAGTTGAAGAAGTTGCAACTGCCGTTCTGGATCCTTCATTAGTTAATAAACAGACTACCAGCAGTGCATGTTCAATATCACGACTAACAGATATCCCGTTCTCGAGAGCACAGAAGATATTGCGTAAGGCGCTGAAATTTTATCCGTATAAGATAACACCCATTCAAGAATCCCAGGGGACAGAAATACCCAGTTTGAGTTTGCTTTGAGATTTTTGGCTCGATTGGAAGTGGATGACGAATGACCGCGGCGGATATCATGAAGCGATGAAGCTCACTTTCATGTGCACAGACGAATCAATGTCGAGTTGCTGCGAGCCATTGTCGAAAACCTTCCAGTCCCCTTCCAATCGAGCCGTAGTGACAACGCCATAGACGAGCGAATTTTTGCAAAATGACTTGAATCCCCGTAACTTTTTCTTTTATCCTCGATATCGTGTCACAAAATAACCAGAATTTCTCCTATCGGCATCTTTTGGTACTATTCTTTTTTTCTTTGCAAATCGAAACCGCATACTTTAATACGTATGTTGTTATATTTTATTTATGTTACATTTCATCCAGCACATAACACGCTACAGGGCTCCGAACACCTCCTCTTATTTCTTGATGACCCTGTTTATTAATAAAATTGATATCTTAGGACTTACAAATGATATGTTATTGCTCTGAGGATAAACTAACTTGATACGAGCTGTTTTCATTACAATTTTGCTATGTCGAAAATTTTGAAGCTGTTTTGCTCAGTTTGCTTTTTTTTTTTTTTTTCCCAAATTCTGTCTTCTAGAAAATGTAAAAGGTCAATCACATTTTATTCAAATTGTATGCAGTTTTTTCTGCTCACTCTTAAATGCATACTCAATGCAATTAGAGATGGATTTGTGAAAATTTTTATTACAATTTTTTCTAAAAGTATTAAAACTGAGGAAATCTGATATTTTCCAAAACATTTCATAAAATTTTGAGCAACTTTTTCCCTCTCAAAAACTAATATAAATTTCAAAAATCCTATCTTAATTCTGTTCAATACGTTGTGAGGTCCCTTTAAAAATTTTGTTGGGAAAAAATATTGAAAATTGTACGAGTAAAAAATTTAAAAAAAAACTTAATATTTCTTTAAAATTTAAAATATTTAAATTTGTAAATTTTGAATCTGAAAAATATTTTAGAAAATTAAGTTTCTGGATAATTGACATCCATTAATTACGAAATTTGTTGAAAACTGTAGAAAAAAATTTTGGGGACTTCTTAACGATTCTGATATATTTTTTGCTTCTCTTTAGGCGTCACAATTCTCCCTAGTGGTCAAAACTTGTGCTATTTTTTTCATTGCAGAAATATTTTCCCTATTATTCATATAACTTACAACGTACAAACCAAGTTTTGTTGAAATCCGAAAGGCAGAACTGGTTCTAGAGGAATCTGAGTAGGGTCAGTTTAATTATAACCACCATGTAAGTTGGAGTTTGGAATAAAGTTTATCATATTTAAAAAAAAAAAACAAAAGATTGCGTTACAGTATTTATGAAATTATTTAATTAATTTTATATTTTCTGTCCGTGTTATTTTCCTTCACGTTTCATTTGGCTTTTTACATTCATTCCTTTTCTTTCCTTTTTAAAAGAAAAAGTAAGGGAAGGAAATTTTCTGTGAACAAGGCTGTAATGTAAAAAGTATTCTAATATGCGTTGAATAGATCTTGAGGTATGAGTCTACTACTGCCTCTGTCAGAAGCTATTAGTCTAATTTGCGCTTTACTCATTAACTAGTACTATGATTTCCACATAAAAAAACTTTATATTTTATTAAACTTAATCTATAAGAATTGGAGCATTAAAACACTCCTGTCTATAGACTTATTGATGCATTTAAAATATTCAAATAAATTTTTTGTCAACTTTACGCAAACTTTCTTACAAATTCATTACTTTTCTATTTTTGAAATGTAAAAAGTCACCAACCATACAATATACAAATTGATTCTACGAGTCCTAAAATAATGACTAAATAAAATAACATTCTCAAATAATAATAATAAAAAAAATAATCTAAGGACAAACTGAAAAGTTGGCCTTCTAATTTAAGTCCAGTTCTTTTTTGAGGAAAATGACACAAAGGTGCTATGAATGTATTCCGAATTTTCAGAACGACGTTTAGAAAGTGAAACATTGTAATATTTCGCTTCGATATTTGGATGGGTAGCCTGTCCTTAGATGGGAAAAAAACGGCTCGTTTTTTAATGAGAAAGACAACATCTTATATATTTTGCCAGTTGCTAATTATGAAACATAATAATTTTATCATACAGGGAGCTATAGTTTCGTATCAATTAATATATTCATAACTAAAATATATGTATATCTAGAATTTACTTACAAAACAAGCAGGTGCTTTTAGCTTATTATGAACTGTTTAAAAAAATATTGCTTGATAACTCCAGACTCCATATCAGAAGGTTGCGTGTTCAAATCACGCCCTGGTCACCATTGTAGGTATTTAGTTCGCTCAGACCTGTTTTATCTGATTGGTAACCAGCTATCTACAGATGCATTAATGATAACAGTTGCGGGATTTTCAGAAGTGATCTTAACCACTTAAATCAGCCTTTAATAGCAGTTTATTTTATTCTAACTAGAGGCGGCGGCAGACGTTTGCCGAGAGGGGCACAGTTCTTTTATTGAGCTTCAAAATTAGTCATAATATTTTTAATTAAGCCAGTTTAATTAAGCCAGTTATTTTTAATTAATTAGCTCACTAAAATGCTTCACTCCTTAATCTTTTTTAAAATCCAAATACTGACCTGAATTTTTCTTTCATTGTTACAAAATTGCTAAGATATTTGTAAAATAATGTTTTCAATTCCTTTTATTGACCATCAAAACATTGTTAATATTGAATCTATTTTTTAATGAGACTTTTGAAATTTAACTGCGTAGAGATCTAATTCTCGAAAAAACCATGGTTATATTCTATTCTAGATTTTAGTATGTAGATCGAAACACAGGTCATAGTACTAAATCATCTTAATCTTAAGATGAATGTTAGATCAATTAAATATTGATCTAACATTCAATATTTAATTGATCTAACATTCATCAATGTTAGATCAATTAATGTTTGTTAATTGATCTAACATGTTTTTATACTACTAATCCTCTTAATCCTCTGGATCTATTTTTAGTATCTATAAAATATTTCAATAAAATAAAAATGAATTATTCGAGCAGAGTCACAGTCATTTAAAAATGACAATAATATATCTATACTTATAATAAAGATGAGCATGTGTCTGCACCTAAAGCTACTAAATTCAGCACATTTATGCCTAGAAGGTCGAAAACGTGCACCTCAGAGCAATTTTTTTTTTGAATTTTGAAATAGAATATTAATTAATTAAAAATTAAGCGAAATTGCGACGTTTTTCCGCTATACTTCCGAAAATATTATTGCACAAAACTTATTATTACATCAACTTGAAACTAAAAAAATAATCTTGTCAATGATACTAATACTTATAAAGTAAATTTCTATTTTTAATGAATTTTTAGAAAATCTATTTTAATTATATTTTCCAACAATATTTTCACACAAAATGGAAATAAAAATTTTACCCTTTGCCCTCGGATAGTGCCTCTCACTCACTTTCAAGAAGGTGCATCGTTTTGATGTTTTATTTATCTATTTTTCAATTTTGATTGTTTCAAACGTCTACAGAATGGTAAAAAAATGGCGATTCATTTTCTTAAGAAATTCGGTTTAAAACAATTATATATATATATATATATATATATATATATATATATATATATATATATATATATATATATTTAAGTGTTGTATTAGGTGAATAATTATGCATCGAATTACTTTTCCGAGTGCAAAAGGTAAACCTGTACGAGCACGTTATGAGTGCGTGGGAAAATTAGTTTTTATCAGCGTTTTGCCATTACGTTGACAAAAATTGAAAATGAAAGATTAATTTAATCCTTAAACTAAACCTAAAAAAGTGTAATCTTGAACACGAAATGTGTTGTATGAAATGGAATAAATATAGAATATCAATATTTTAAAATGGAATAAATATAGAATATCAATTTTTATTAAAAAAATAAATTATAGAAAAAGTTTTGTGTGATGCTTTAAAACAACTATATTATCAATTCACTAATTTAGTTTCATTTAAGGTATGCATAGTTTTACATATACAGGATATCCGCTTTAATTAGGTCCCCACATGTAATTTCTAAAACTTTATTAATTGGAAAAATGAAATAAATAATCATATTTTATTCAATTTGAATCAATAAATGTTCTGATGAATAACGAATTTTAATTTTTTTTATACGGAATCTCTGTTTTGTGGTTCATATATAATAAAATATTCTTGAGGCACTAATATTTTAAGTAAAAAATGGTTCCCATAATTTGCAATTAAAACTGATTGAATTGTGAAAATTTGAATGCACGCTTTTATCTTATTTCTATAAAAATGCGCGTATTTGGATGTCTCTAAGAAGGCCGTCTTGAATAAAGTAATCCATCAGCTCTTGAACTTTTACTGGCATTGATTGTCTAAAATAATGAAATTGTTGATTGTCCTAATGTAAAGATATTCAAAGCGGTTAGCGTTTCGCCGTTTTATAGTATTATAACGCGATTAGGCTTGATCGTAGAAGACTTAAATGTTAGATAGTCAAGATGATTTATGGGACAGTGTAAAATTTAGACTTCATGTTTGTTTTTAGAAGCGCATTTATTGAATGAAATAAAATAAAAAATATTATTCACCACATTAAAAAATTGTTTTGAAGGTAAAACTGATTTTTATGAAGAATCAGAGAAATTTTTATTGAATAATTTTTTGAAATATTGTATAAATTATTTAAAAAAATATTCTATAGTACACGTAAAATTATAATGCTGAGAGATTCAGTTTTCAGCAGCCATTTAAAAAAATGGCTGGTTTCAGCAAAAATGTTTTATTTCTTCCCTTACAAATTCAAATTTAAATCTTACGGCAGGTGATTCGAGAGATGCATATTGCAAGAAACAAAATGACAATAAGAATTATGTGATTACTGAAATATGAAGCTTAAAAATATTTTGCTGGTGAAGACCAAAGTACATAAATATTTAATTGAAAATTTTAGAGACCATTGCTCCCAGCGAACCAACTGGTCTCCAAAGGGGACAAGTATTCAATAAAATGTAGTAACTAATTTTAAATATTTATAAGAATTTTTCCCTTTATTTAATTTTTTTTGAAAGTGAACAATGCCTCTACAAGAATTATGAAAAGAATTAGCGCTTAAGACCGCCATTGCAAGAGGAAACGCAAAAATAATAAATAAACCATATGTTTATAATCATAAATGACTTCCAATTCAGAAAGAAAAACAAAAACGCATCCTATAGAACATTAGAATTTCAAGCGATGAATTCTTGATGAAGCAATTTTCCCCGAATTCTTCTTTTTCCTCACTCTCCCTTCGAAGATCCGATTTGGTTGCACTCATTTGGGACGACTCACGCTCATGTGCTCGGATGACGTGCAAGGCCAAATGGACGAATGCCTCCTCTGATAATGGAAGCTATATAAAGTGAATGTAGAAACGAATTCAAACGATTTTATAGAAGAAACATTTCAGAAATACAGAATAATTAATAAAAAAAATATTCTATATTTTCGCTAAAAACCAACTTTTCAGCATATAATCTGCCGAAAAAGATTTCTTAATAAGGATTGCAACAACGAGCAGAAATTCAGATGTGTTTCCAGTCTATGGAGAATGAGCTCGCGGGCGCGAACAAACTGTTTTAGTACTGTTCAGTCATGAACAATATAAATTGGTGGAAAAGATACGATGATGTTGCTTTCTCAGAAGGCTAGAGAAATAATTTTGTAAATATACGTACAAACTCATTTAATTATTTAATGTTTAGTAAGATATGAAAAATGTACATGCGAAACGTGAATTACTTAAACGTTCGATTCCTCATATGCTTATTTATATATGTGTATTTAGACTTCAAAAACATATGCATTTTATTAAAAAACAATTAGAACTTGAATTTGAACGCTCCAACTTCATTTTTAGGTATGTGTTCTTGTGGTTAAGTACTTTTTTTTTTCTCTCGGAGATATTGCAAACTAATATCCCATAATATCCCATCCCTTTCATAGTTGTAAGACTGAATGTAAAATCTAAAAATTTAAGTTCTAATTTATTTAAAAAGTTTAGTGCATACTTGGAAAATTAGACGTTAAAGAGGAATAAATTGTACGTAAATGAAAATGGGTCTCCGAAAATTTCTTTTAAATTATTAAAATAACATTTTTTTCGTAACTTAAAAAAAAATACTGAGAGTTAGAACCACAGTTATGTAAGAAGTACACCATACATATATACCATACACCCATACATTTAAATAAATATCATTAAGAGGCAAAATAAACTCAAATATTTTTATAACATAATCCCTTGCGTTATGAAGAATCGTGTATGATTGATATTATATATACGTGTAGCAACTAAATAATGGAGCATTTATTCTAATATTTTTCTGCACTTTTTATGCAATGCATTACTTAGACGGAAAAAAAATGCTGCTTGTTTCAGTAATATTTATAATAAATACTTTTTAAAAAATATTTAAATTCTTATGATATCTATTCACATAATAAATGCAGTTACTACATCAAGAAATGTCTTATTATTTCTAATACATAATGTATATTTTATAAAAAAATATTGCAAAGAATAAAAGAAAAGAGATGTCTAAAAGAATACATTTTCATGTATGAAATTTGAAAACTATTCGATAAAATACAGAATTTTTTGTCTTTGACAGGATTGTGCTTTGATTTTAAATCCTGATTTCAATGATGTAATAGAAAAAAAATCTAATTTAATTGATCGGTAAATAAAACGATTAGCGCAGTTAGCATTCGATAAGGCTTTATTTCTCTAACAGTTCTATTGGGTAATTTAAAATGAAATATACATTGCTGTGCCTACTTTTAAAAAAGTATTTTTGAAACAACAGAAATAAAGAAAATTTGGCGTATTTTGATCATATAAGCACTTTTTTAATGAAAAGTGTGGCAAAAAATTAATTTTAATACAGAAAAAGCAATCGAATTTTTTATGTAATTTATATTTTAAACGGAATAAACTTTCAGAAATACACTTTAAAGTAGAATAAAAAATCTACTGTCAATGAAAGAAAATGGTTCCTCAAATTGTATCATCAAATCCTTTTAGTGCAATGACGCAAATTATTTTTTTAATTTTCATGTTTATATTAACATATAAAGTTTGAATTCATGTTTGACATTTTATGAACTGTATAGTTTCTTTTTTTTATTTCTTTTTTACTCGTATATGTGCAAAAACACTCAGCATTAATTTTTTTTCTGTTTGAACAGACATTTTCATGTCTTGAATATCTTTACTGTGTTTTTCTACTTTAGCTTATTGCATTTCTAATTTGTGGGGAATTGCATGTAGTAATTACACCTTTTTCTGGATGGTAATAATCCCTTTGATTTGAACTTCAAATTCTGGCAATTATTTGGGGCTTAATTTGAGAAACTTTTGAACAAAACCCCAAAAAACTATTTAATCTGATAAAATATTTGAACAAAATTACTATAATAAACTACAAGAGATAAAATTTCCTCTTAGAGGATATAACATATTTGCTTACTTGCTTTCAAACAACTTTCAACAAGGGAAATAAGAAATCTATGGCGTTTACTTAATATTCAACTATAAATATTTAAAATCATGTTGGGCACCAATCATTTCAAGAACGTAATAACCATCTATATTTTTTTCATTTGTCCTTAACATAGTATTCTCTGTGGTGGCGGATATATGTTTAATCTCTTTAAAACTAATACAAATCTTCATCTATAAAACGCTAACGTATGTGTCACAGAAATGGCTCCAATAACATATTGTCGAATGGCAACAGTCAAATGTAAGCAAATCTTCAAACTTCTTCAATGAAAGTTTTTATACTTTTTCTTTTATTCAATTTCTTTGAGAATAAGTTTGTTTTTTTCTCGGTCTCTTTTCGTATTTTCAAAGATTATATACTCTAGTCTTTCTTCTTTTTCTTTTTTTCTCTCTCTCTCTTTGAAGCTGTACAGTTTTCATTCTGATAAACTGTCATTCATAATTTTCTTTTTTTGATCGAACTTCTGAAAATGCTTCAGTAGTTACGCAAAATTCTTCAAATGTCAATATGCATCTAGTTCAAATGATTTTTTTTAAAGTAGGGAGCTCCCTAATGAGTTACAATTCGAATAAGCCAAAGGCAATATGAATAGATAAATATAATTGTACAGCTCAAAAATGTTACATCCAAAATTCCTCGTACAAACCCATTTCTTATATAAAGTTTTATTAACAACATATCAATCGGCACAAAATATGAAGTTCATTAGACAAAGAAAAATTATCATCGCGATATCAGACCCCGTGTGCATAGAATTTAAGGTAAAATTATTGAAACTCTAGTTTTCTCCAATTTTATTTGAGAAAATGAAACAGATTTTTAATCTTTTCCTTCCCTCATAAAAAAAAATATTGGCACAACTTTACAGAATCCATCAAGATACGATTTACAAACCAGAAAGTCCAGAAGTTCAGTGATAAACATTGTTAGATGCATCCAACTAAAATTTACGACAAACAAATTTGTCACCTTTATAGAGAAAACACAAAGTTCGATTGCAAGGTATCGAAAAGTTCATCAATTATCAGGATCCTCACCCAGTGGCATCAAAATTTTGGCCACATTATATCACAGAATGACAAATATTAGAATTCAGATGCCTAAACTATTTAATAACTACAGGGGCTAGACGTTTTCTACCAACCATCTGTAAAATCAAGTTATACCAATGCAGTTAAATGAACATGAATACCACAAATGTCGAAGGAATAACCGAAAAAAATCGAAGCAATTGTATAGAACATTACAGAAAAACTGGAGTAACAAATAACCATATTAACTGTGGTCTTTCAAAAAACCTTCGAAAAGTTATTACAAAATCTTGACGGCATATTTAACAAATCTCAATCGAAGGAAAAAGAAGTAATGAAAATTGTGTCTCAACCCACAGGGTATTCTTAAGCAATAAGATACAAGTGACCATTCAGACTTGGCTTACCGCTTTCTTCGACTCCTTTTTTATTGCTGTTTGTTTTTCCAAATGGGGAATTTTTATTTCTTTATTGTCAGATCTTGGGTTCGAATTCACGAATCTCCTTATTCGTAATTGTCTTTGTTTAGAAGCAAACTGTGCTGGTTTTCTTTATTTTAAAGCGCCTTTTCTATGGACTTTCTGTGTATTATTGTTAAATAATTTTCGTTTAACATCCCTTCATTTTCTACAATTCAAATTAAAGTATCCTTGTTTGGGACTCCATGGCGAGAGAACCAGTCGACGTAAAGCCTTCATATTTGAAGGATATACATTTAGGACAATGGGAAATTGATTGGTGCAATAAAAAAAATTAGTTAAAAAAAGTCCACTATATGGAATGTGGCGCTGCGATCGGTTTAAAATAATGAATATGAAACATGAAACCAACAATAAAGGACAGAATACGATGTAAAAATAGAATAAACTTTACTACACAACACAAACTTTCGTTACTATAGCAATTTCAATGATAGTAATAAACGAAAGACAGCAAACAAAAGTTTCACAGATGCTTTTCAATGTGCCCACCTTCTTTCAGGCCTAGCATATTATACCGTGTTATAACATGATTCAAATCGGGTTTGATGTTGCTTACGTGCAAGAGGATCTGGTTCATCAAATTCGCCAGATTTATGTTTCTAGATAAAGTTTATGTTTGAAATAATCTTAAAATTAAAAACCGCAAGGGGTTAGGCAAAGTGAACGTGGAAATGCCCTACTGATAATGCAATTCATAGTAAAATGACGTTATAGCAATTGTTGAGCCACACTTGTTATATGAGCAGGAGCACCATCTTGTTGGAATATTGTTGTAGCGAGGCATCCAAGCTGCTGGAGTTTTGGAATGAAACGTGCTGCGGTTACAGAACAAGTTGTTGGTCCTTACGGTGTGATTTCCTCAAAGAAAAATGGCTCAATCTAAAAGGCTGCAATACAGCCGATCAAAACAGAAACACTTGTTGAACCTGGTGAGGATTCGCAGTGGTCCACATACGGCAATTTTGAGTGTTCACCGTTTCTCACATGTGAAAATGAGGCTCATTTGTCCATAGGATGTTGCAAGGCCATATCTGTTCCACTTTCATCCGTGTCAAAAAAAAAAAAGTTAAAGCGAACGTTCCACGCACATCGTTATCGGCTGGTTTTATTATCTTGAAAGCGATGGATCTTATACGGATAGGCTTCGAGTGCTATCTACCCAAACTGTAGTATATGGCAATCCAGTTGCCTTGATATGCGAGCACTAGATGTCCCTGCTATGTTCGAATTTCCTTGCTCAACGATAGAGGTTGTGACGTTTTTAATTAACTGTAGTTTCCGTGTTTTACGTTCACGGCCTGCTTTAACAGCAAAGCTGTCTGCTTTCTCGAAACATTTTACCCTTCACCGCAGATCGAAAGATATTATTGTACTCATACGCAAAGATTTCTGCCCTCGTTATGAACAAAGCTCTTTGGCAGCATTATTACTGTTTTGATAAAATAACTTGAGTAGCAATGGCATCGTCGTGGCCTAAGAATGTTCGGAACCTGTACGCCCAATTTTTCATCTATCCTTTTGTTCTTCTATTATGCAAACTTTGTTCTCCAGTGCTGCTCGCAATGTCAAATATATGAATTTTCACCAAGCTAGCGAAATTTTTGCGTTTCTAATGCAATAATTAAGTTTATTATATATATCTCGTATTCTGTCAATTATTGTTGATGTAATGTTTCCTATTTATTACCTTAAATCGATCACAGCGTCACATTTCACCTAGAATCCTTTATAAACTAATTTTTTTACTACACCAATTAATTTTCCATAGCCAGAAATGTATATCCTCCAAATATAAAGGCGTTACGTAGACCGGTTCTTTCGTCAGTGCGTCCCAAACAAACATACTTTATTTAGATACTTTTATAAAGATACTTTTAAATAAACTTTCGAATTATACAGATCCAAATTCTAAACACAAAAGCATTATTTTATATACAAATTACTTTATTTGTGATCCAGCTAAACAAAGTAAATTATTTGCTTATAAGTTTTCTAATCAAATACAAACATTGAAATGATAGCCTTGGATTTTTCTAGAAAAACTTCTTTAACCACAGATTTGAAATGTGCGAATTTAAGAAAGCAATCCATAGAATCAAAACCTCTCTTTCTGAAGTGGATAATATTCCCGCCATCTGGTTCAAAAAGCTCAGTCTGTCCCTTTGCTATGAATGTTCTGAAATCCCCCCCCCCCTCCACGACTGTGGACTATTTTCATTTTGGGGAAGTGGGCGCTTTAATTCGCGAAAATAATTGTTTATACATCTACAAGTTGTTCCAACGCCAAGGTATCAACAAAAATTCACCTCGGGACAAATTACAGATTGGATTAAATTCACCGGATTAAATTACAGATTGATGAGCAAAGCACGAATCCCATCCTAGTTAGTTAAGAGTTGCCCGACAATTCAAATATGGATAAAAAAATTTCTAAAAATGCCGTAAGTCTTTCATGTCCCCAAAGTTGAAATGCATTTTGAAAAGTCGACAATCTGAAATAACAGAAAAGATCAATAGACTTCCAGTAGCTCTTAGAATAAAAGTGTCGTAAAAACAGTGGATCGGAAGACGCTCTGAGTAGTTATCGATTTATTTTAAAAGCCTGCTTCCTTTTTGAACAGACTATGTACAGTTTAACAGAGTGTCTTGTGCATTTCGCCGGACATCAGTGCCGGACGCTGTCACCCTGCCGATGTCGGGGTAACTTATGTACAAGAAGCCTGCCAGGCAAGCCGTGTGGCAATAAATAGTGGTGAACGAGTTCAGAAGTTCTCGTAGTGATGCACGAAGTAGGGCAGCTTCCGCTGGTTGTTGACGGTCTCGCAGGCGCTGCTGATGCTCTTGGTGAGGGCAGAAGGACCGCAGCTGAACACTCCCACTTTGCTCACCTGCCAAGAGATAGATCGGAAAGTAATAAAATTAGAAGCGGTTAAGAATTGTAATAAAGCACTCATCCGAATAATAATACAAGGTGCTAAATTTGATCGATCCAGCCAGTTGCATTTTTAAGTTCTAGAGTTTTACATCCATGCTGGCAAACAGATACATTGTCTTTTAACGGATTTCATCTCAAAGTAGACAGAAGCAAAGAAAACAGCAATTTTAGAGTTCAGACTAAATGCCAAAAGTTATCCTTCAAGTTCATTAAAAGTTTTATTTGTCTCTGAGAGGCAGGCGTAATTCCAAAAATGTTTTCGTCGAACTTCGGAGTTCTAAAAACAGCGATTCATCGAAATCGCAAGATGGGCTTTTTGTTGATTCTATCGTCATGCCATAGAGTAGAAATAGGATTTAATTCGGTATTCCAACAGCTTTCGTTATCGTTTTGTGAAGAACAGAAAAACTACGACTTTAGAGGGCAGAAATAGTGTGTAAGTATGGTATTATGAGTTTCTGTATCTAATTTTTTTTTCTTTTAAAGTTTTAATGTTGCTAATGGTAATGGTTGTTAAGAAAATATATATATATATATATATTTGCTACCTTTAAGTGCTTCATTGTTTGAGCTATTGAATTATTGAACTACTCTGCACTTTAAGAAATCAATACCTTTTCTTCTTTTTGCGCCTTTAGAAAATGTGCAGGCGAGAAGGAAAATTTTTTAACTGCCGATGCGCATATAAACACAACAAATATAAACGTGAAAATTAAAATGTGTCATATGCATGGGTAGAAGGGGTAATTTAATACATGATTTTCTGATCTGATCTGATGGAATGAACCACCAAAACTGAAGATTTATATTAAAGTTTTGGATTAAATCTATGGACGTATTCGTTATTCCTGTTTAATTTTGGGTACGGGATCACGATAACTTGAGCACAATTTGTTATATGAAACAACTTTGAGTAGAATACGTCAAACGCTTGGTTCCTTCAATCCGTGTAATTGTATGACTTTTAATTTTAAAAAAAAACCGACTTAGATCAATAAAATATGGTATATGTCCAAAGTTATGGATTTGTTTCAAATGCTGGCTTAACAGAACTGCTTCGCTTCAATAAAATAATGCCATACAAACTTCTAGTATTCTCAGAAAAGAGCGTTGAAGTTGCGCAGTGGCAAGACATAAGGACATTCTATGCACATAGCTTAAAAGTGGTCCGTTTAGAGTATGAAGAAGAGCAGACTTACATAGGAGTGTTGGTGCTGCACGAATTTGAGGAAGGAGGTCATGTCCGGCCGTCCGAAATGGTTGACGGCCTTTAGACCGGTGAACATACTCCGCTGGGAGATACGCTGGAAATGGTTCTCACAGATATACTAGAAGAAACGAATGAAACATGAGA
>JAPMOR010042918.1:24348-70008 GCA_026543865.1 Argiope aurantia
TTACTATTAACTAATTATATACTACTAATTCAGAAAATAAGTTACATTTGGTGATCAGCAGAAGACGCTCTTAGATATAAAAACTTCTATTACTTTATATTAACGTCCCATTTCGAAAGAGCTTGAAGACCAGTGAAAGAGAGATGAACTTTACATTTTTAAGCCATCGTTCTAACAATTTGAGCACCACAACCACACTATAGTCTGTGTATTTTCTGTAGGCGGTTCAAGGTCACATTTTCTACCGCGTTACTCGTACCAGACAACCAATAACGAGGTAGAAAATGCGACCTTGAACCGCCTACAGAAAATATACAGACTATAATTAGAAGATGTTTTAACTACTGTGATATCAGGTTTAAAGCATATCATATGCGTGTCTTTCTAACACTATTTATGAGTTTTAAATGCGCTAGTCAATTTCTGTAGGAAAATCGTGGGCTATTTACAATTTGAAATTTTTTCAGTAACGGTAACCACGGGAGCTCAATTGATTTCAATCATTACAATCTCAGGCGCATAGCTTTGAATAACAATATCTCAAATTTCCTTTTGATTGGTTGAGCAGATAGGTTTCATATATAGGAAACGCTATGATTGCCCAGTATATTTACTGATTATATTTTCGCAAAATAGTTTTAAATAATGTCATGGATAAAATAAATCGTATCTATGCAGTTACAGTTACTTTATCTCCTGAATTATTTCAAATTATTATGGAATGAGAAAAATTATGGATGTCTGCTAACTCACGAAGAAAAAGTATCTACAGATTCAATCAAGTTTTCGTTATCTTACGTTTCAATCATTTTCAATATGATTTCTTTATTACGAATTCTTGATATTCGGAAATCATATCTAAAACTGGATCTTATAATCTCTGAAACTGAATTGGTATTTTTGCGACATTTTATAAGTTGATTGACTTTAAAATTTACTTGCTTCATTCCCCATGTATTCTATCTATTATTTTAAAGTGGTTCGTAACCGTAAGGAAGCGACAAACAGCATTCGAAGAATGATTTTTTTTTTCCTTAATCAGAAGAGTGATAAATCAACTTTGCACATTTCAAAATACATAAATTTATCCCATTTTATTGCGCAGTATGTGATAAAACGCTTTGAAAAAGAAAAGTGAATCGAAAACAAGGTAAGAAAATGTCATCCAGAAAAATTAACTCGACACGACAAGAGATCCAGAGGTAAAATATTTGGGGAAAATCCACATTTGTTGTGTTATAAAGATTTCTGTGAGTTTACCGAATTTTTTTAAATACAATTTCACCTGAAACTATTCGAAAGGTGCTCAGATAAGCTGGAATATATGGACACGTTCGGCAAGAAGAAAATCTTTTGAGGTTGCAGAAAATAGAAGGTCTAAGCTTTCCTTCACGAAATCTATGACAATAAATAGGCCTTGGAACGTACTGGAGTCATGATTTATTTGCAGATGAAAGTAAATTTAACAAGTTTGGCTCTCGTGGGCATATATGTCTATGGCGAAGAAAAAAACAAACAAGGGGCTCAATTCAGATAATGGGAACGGTAAAAGATGGTGGAGGTGGTGTTTATGTGCAGAGGTGTATTTCGATATCAGAATTGGGTCCTTTGATATTTATTGATGGAACAATTAATCATGTTTTTATTTCAATATTTTAAACGACAATTTAAAATTATCAATCCATTCCATTATTTGGATACCGGAAACGTTCTTTCTTGATCCTAAGCACACTGCACTCGACGTTTGCCTCTGGTGTCTCTATAATTATGAACAAAATCTGAAAATACCACTTCACTCGCCAGATTGAAACCCAACGGGGTAGATAGGATATCCTAATATACCAAGTACTAATTGACCGAAATATCACACTACTTAATAATATATATAGATTTCGTTACAGTGAACGACGATTTTTGTCACATAACTTTTATGTCGCTTTCTGCTTACTGAGTTTTCAAAAAAAAAAAAAAAGGATATCCTTCAAACCTTTGATATGCCTTTGTTAAGAAACAGTTACAGATATGATTTAAAAAATTATCATTTTAAAATATTAATCTTTAGTATAATATTTAGTAATGGATAGAGTAGTATTTCAGTAAAATTGTAAGCGTACGAGCACTGTGTATATTTTCCTATAAAGTCCAGCGTGTGTGTTTGCTCCAGCATGCCTAATGGCTAGAGATAAATTTTGGTGTACGCTCTCCTCATTGGTGAATGTAGTAGTCAATACACCCTAAAAGAATCCATCAGAATGAGTCATGGAAATATACATAACAAATGATCGAAGGACATGAAATTTGATTGGGACGGGCTGATTTTGATGAAACCGCATTGGAGGAAACGGGTGAATGACCCTCAGCATCCCCATTCATTCCTGAGAAAGGTGGAGATAAGTTAATGCAGCAGATAAATCAATTATCACGAAATTTGACTCCAGTGTTTCAACCCGTCAAGTTAAAAAGGTATTAGAGTTAAATTCTCTTCCCTGAATTTTCGAGGACACATAGAGATGAATGTGTGCGCAACTTGGACGACATCGCATTAAATATATTTGTCGCATTTGAACTCAAATACCGCAATGACAAGTTCCTTTCCACTCACGTGGCAATGAAAACTGTTTAACGACGGGATGAATTTCTTATGCAAACGATTTTTGAAAGGAAAGATGAGGAATGCCTTGAAATTGTTATACTATTAATTATAAATAAAATAATTACTATTATATAGTATTATACTATGTAATTATCGTATATAAAAATAATTATATACTTTTAATTTTGCATAATGTTATGAAAATTTGAGCAATGTTCCATCAATGGCATTTCCATAAATTTTTTCTGCAACGCTTTGAAAAGAAAAAGACGCCCCGTCATTTGCTAGTGCACTTTATAGTAAAAGGGAATGCTATTTTATGGTACTACGATAAGTGTCCTTTAATGCTATCCTAAAGCATTTGTGAATAATGGATCCTTTTAATCAATAGCCGCTTCGTTTCTTTAAGATGTGTAGAAACGTGAAGGCACATCTTTCACCTATGAAGCAATCTTTTCACTTCGGCCTCAGACCCGTTCTTGGTCAGTTTCGCAGCATTTCACACCGGATGCTCCGGTGCAGAGGTGATGTTGAGTTTAGCAATGGCCGGATGGTTTCAGGCAAACAGACGAATTTCATTTAAAATTATAGAAAGCCGTCAATTCATCAGTTTTCAGGAAACTCCAATAAAATAATTTGTGGAGGCGTTGCCTGTGCCTTTAAGTGAGAGACATTTGCAAACATTTGCATAGCATTGTACAGTCATATTTATTACTTTGAATAACGGTTTGAAATGAGCAGTTACATTTTCATGTTTCCGAAAAAAATTCAATGTTGACGGAAAAAACCGTCATTAGGTGTCGGGAACATGATGTTTATAAGTAGGACAATTGATCCAAGCGACAAGCATGGTGCAAAATCATGCAACATGCTTTACAGAGTGAATCACCCAAATTTGGCAAGTAATTAATTCTGGGTCGAAGAAAAGATTCTTCTAAATTTGTATTGGATTTTAATAAAAACTAACAGTTCTTTAATTACATAGACGCCCATTATCGCGCAATCCTCATCGTTTTAAAAATCAAATAATTTGCTTTTGAGTCATAACAATTATATTTCCTTGGAAAACTTTCTTTTATTAAAAATTGTTTCAAAATTAGTTTTAAACGCAGTTGCGTAATAATACCCTTTTATATATATAATGCGTTAAAAAAGTAGCTAGATTGAGGATGTTTTAATAGCTCTAGAGCGATTAATAAAAATTAATATCAGATTTTACAACTTATTACATTAATAAACTTACAAATTTAAACAAGTTGTATTATATTACAACTTATTACATTACAGATGCCTTGAATTATTTCAAAACATTGAATGCTTTTTAATATGTTAATGTTTTCAAACTGGCAGCCTTCAGTAAATTGAGAAATGCATTAAATGCCGCACAGAATCTATTGGTAGAAGCAAATCAATCCAAACGAAGACAAGGCTAAACAGGCATATGATTTGAGCTTAAAGCATTATCTCGCCGCAATGTTTTGAATTAGAGGCTCGAATCTTGTCCTTTTGTTTCAAGGGAAAGAAAGAAAGAAATACTCACGAGCATGGTGGTCCGGAGATCGAACTTATGGAAAAACTGCGTGATGAAGATGTGCACTTCAAGCACGTTGGTGACGTCCTTCCTTTCGACGTCCCTCAGCACCTCTATGAACCATTCAAAATGGCGATGGGAGGGGCAGATCCAGAGAAAATACACTTTCTTGCACGCCACACCAGAGTAACGGTTGGTGGAGGTGCCGAACACCAGATCGTTCAGGATGGAGGCGTAGGGTGTGACGCCGATTCCTCCACCCACCATCACCGCCACTTCGAATTTGTACCAATCCTGGTTTCCTCCCCCGTACGGTCCCTCCAGCCTCACTTTTTGCTCCTGAAATTAATAAGACAACATTTATTTCACTTTTATACCAACTATATGTCTCGTTCAAACGAAAGCGGGTTCGTATTTTTATCGGCTTATTCAACATTTAGCATGTTGTAAGTTTTCAGTAGATGGCTGTGCAGTCCAAGAGAAATCTTCTGTAAAACGGTAATGACGGTCTGCCATTAGGTAAAACTAAGGTGACGAAATGAATAACATTTAGATTCCTCCACAGACGTTCACAGTACAGAAATCCAATTTTTATCAACAGAGCGTGCTAGTGGAATTAATATTTTCAATGGAATATAAATGAGACTAAATATATTTCCAGAAATGCTATCGTTTATTGGTGCAGTAAATTTTGACTGTGTGTGATTGACTTTTCCGTAGAAGGCCATGTGTAATAACATGGCCGCGATCGGATAAACTACAATACATCGATTCACTTTAGCTGTAAATGGCTATTTCACAAGCCCTTTCTGCAGATCGAGGCCCTAGGGTTTATTTCATGTTAATGACAATTTTCCAACTAGCCATAGGTAAAACCTCAAAAAATGTTGTAACTGCTGCTTCATAGACAATAATTGAATTATTGAACTGGAGACAATAATTGAATTATTGAGCGCTTAATCTGCTTAGAGACCTCCATGTCGGATGTTATTCGTCTTGTTCTTCTATTTCAATGAAAGATCCAATCATTAACTGTTTTTTTTTTATCCCGTTTGGTTTCACATTTCTCCTTACATCCGCAGTCATCTCTCAGAGAAATCTTATTTTTATTGTATGAATAATGTCACTGAAATCACAGCCTCACTTTCATTCTGGAGAAGGAGGAATCATGTATTTAAATAATACATATCAATAATCTTTAAAAAATACATTGCCTAACATCCATGTTACAAAAATAAAATCTAAGTCTCTGTCATTTGGCTGCATTTTTATTTTTTTTAATTTCAATGACTACAAAGTGACTTAACCTTTTAAAACATTCGAAATTTTTTTTAAAATTCTTAATTAAAGGTTTAGTTAAATGAAAATCAGTCGCGTCTCTACATTCCACATTCTAATGGTCGACATTATTATTGATACAACGTAAACAAAGAAGATATTGATTAGGTAGCTCAGAGGTTAGTTGAGAATTTCTTAAAATGGAGGTAAATTAGATTTTTATCGAATAATAGGATTCTTTGTATTTCTCCAGTTGGAGTGGGTGGCTACAAATGCATCGAAAACGGTAGGAACTTCACGTAAAGCGCAATGGTGATAAAATATGTGCAAAACTTTAAAAAAGTATAAATAAATATTTAGAGAATAATCATCGCTTAATATTCCGCATGCGCATTCATGAAACTTTTTAATATACCATTTATTTCGTGCTTAAAAAAATGCCAGCAGTTTCACAATCTCTGCAGTTGTTCTATACTTTCATAGATCATCTAAAAGAAAAGTTTTGAACATGAAATACAGGAAAACCTGTATCTGTATCCAAATGAATGTAAGAAAAAATGCCAGGGTGGAAAGACATTTAGGAAGGGTCTTTCAACTTACTAAAGGACTCGAATTTTGACAAATCAAAAGAAATGACTGCCCAATTAATTATGAAATTCAACCAACTGAAGCATTATTATTAATATGATTGACCTTTCTTCGGTTAAAAGAAGAATTTCTGAAGTTATTTCTTAAAAATTTATAAGAAATACTTCATCAACCCAGCACCCCCCCCCCACACTTAAAAAAAGCACATTTAACTATTGAAGATAGCGAACTTTTAACTTTTAGGTTTAATCAATAAGATTGAAGGTCTGTTGGCACATGGATGAGTCAAAGTACATCTTCGTGGTGGAATTGCTGGAGAGCATTTTGATGCGGCAGCCCTTAAATTGATTCATGGTCTCCAGCTGTTTTATTATTATTATTACCTGTGGAAATTATTGTACTCTGGTATAGGATTGGGATGCTTCGTGCAGTTCGCACTAACATCTATGTGGCTTCGACTAAAACAGAAAACGATTGTGCATATTTTAGAGCAATTTGTTTGAGTCGATTAGCATTCATGCAGCACATTGTACGATGAATTGAATTGTCAAAAGATTTTTCGCTCTCATATTGAGTGAAATGCATCACAAACCACAGGAATGAAGTTGTGATCTTCACCTATTTTTCGCAAATGCTTAAAACAGCCTCATTTTCCGAAGTGTCCCCCGCGTGATGATTGTACCTTTTCTCATTGTTGGATTCTGGTGTAACAAATTGCTTAAAAAACTGGAATGCATAAAGAGGTAAAAGAGTCAATGAACTAAAAATTATAAACTTATGCAGGTTTATATAATTTATATTTACGTTTTTACTAAATTAAACAGAAGGTCTTTGATATTTCCAGTGCGATAGCTAAAGGCTGGATCATGACCAAATTCTGTAAATATACTTTGCTTGTAAATATATTAGGGAAGAAATGGCGTGGCAGTACTATAATATGCATAAAAATTAGAATAACTGAAATAGTTTTTCCTATAATGGGGAATTGATGCAAATTTTGGTAAAACTTCGATTTTATTGTTTAGGTAATTTAAAATATCTGAATGTGATATTAAAATTATTAAATCGATTTTTACTCGTCAATCTCTTTTTGCATTTTCAGCGGCGATGAGAAATGGCGCTGATGCACGGCCATTTCTCAACCGTGGTGGCTTGGAGTCATACACAAAGATGCCAACTTTAAATCATATGATTGTTTCTAAGTCCAAAAGAAACCTTTACCTTGTGCATGGCCGCTTGTATATTGTTGGGGTCGAAGTAGTTCCGGAGTTTCCACGTCCAGGGGCCTTGAGCCTTCACGTGCACGGAGAGGTAATTCTCGTGAGGTGCTGAGGTCAAGGTGAAGGAATGGAACTCGTTCGGCTGCAGAGCCGTCAGTCCCAGCCGCACCCACTGGCCAGAAAGATACTTGAAATTGGGGGGTCGGCTGAACTTCACTTTGGTCACATCTGTCATAATAACATAAATAAAGCGTCACTCTTCTGAAAGAGGTTTTCGTAGTAGTTGGAAATAAAGCAGGTCCTTACAGATTACGACTCGCAACGAATACGTTGAAATGAGTGATTGATAAAAATCATTTTCATTTAAGAATATACACATTTATTAGAGAAAAAATATCTTTTTATTTCAAATGTAAATGTTCTGGAACTGTGAAATAAATTTTTCTAGAAATTCACAACAATGGGGCACCACTAGTATGAAATCAAAATTTAAGTAAATAAATGGATCAACACAAGATTAAATTATGAAAACAATAAAATAGTGTATTGTAATCTAAAATGCATTAGAAATTATAGAACTCTAACCCCTTCGGAAAAGATAGGAAAATCGTTTGTAAAATTCCATCTATGCACATATGATACAAATTTTAAATAGTAAACATAATTTAAAAAAACGCTTTTAGCAGTATATTAATAAAGAAAAATAATTATTATATTAAAAATCTAGTGATCAAAACAAAAATCTCAAAATGTGAGGCTGAAGACCAAATAGGATTGTGATAATATCTATAATGCATTTTAATATTCTTTTTTTTTATAATGTTGATAATGATGTTCCTCTATTGTTTCTCGAGTCTCCGCTTTCACGCTGTTTGTTTCGATGTCTAAACCTTTGAGAATACCCCCCCCCCCATTTTAATACACTAATAAAGTCGCTTCTTATAAAAGTTCATTTTTATATATTATTGTCTATATTTTAATCTTCATGAGATAATAATCATTAAAAGTTAGTTTCCTATTTATAATCCGGCAGAAGTCGCACTCTCATTTTCATAAACCCCCGAACCTCAGCTCACAGTCAGAACCTCAATTCACAGGGTGTTGCCACGCTGTGAATAAACTGCCTCACCAAATGGGTAGCCTTCTTGAATTCTCCATATTTTCAGCAACTATTTTATTTCGAAGAATACTTTCTAATATTCTTAATTTCTTTATAACATTGTTAGATTTTCAATAAAAAATCTTTCTAACTTTTTGCTACATTAATTAAAAAAGTGCTTAAAAACTTTTCATTTTTTATTATTATCTACTTTTTATTCTTTAATATATTTCACAATTTATGCTTATAAATATTAAGGAATCGACAAATTAATACTTCAAAAAAAAAAGAGAATTTCAGATGGCATCCATTTCATTAAATCAATTTTTATCTAAATTAATAAATTAAGACCCCTAAAATTACAAAAATATATTCTGTTTCTTTTCGAACAAATAATTCTGCAAACTTCCTAAAATGCAACAGGTGAGGAAGTGAGAGAAAAATCAATGACGGATTTCATTTTCACGAACACAAAACATGCTAAAATAAGTGAAAGTGAAATCTCCGTCAGTGCTTAGGCGAAAATGAAAGCTCTTACCGGAGGGTAGCAATTCCGTGTCGAGAATGTCCAGTTCCACGAACTTAGTCTGGAGGCTGACCACCTTGTCGAGCGTGTAAACGATGGCTGGACCCACGAAGAAGATCCAGAAGCGGGGGTTCTGCAAAATGATCACAAGAGAAAAGTTTTTATTTGCGTTATATGGAAGAGAAGCATTTTAAATACTGCCTGTTTAAAAAAACATTTCCCGCCGTTTTTCAGTTTTATATATAAGGACTAATGGGCTAACGTTAAGGGCTGAAGCATTGCAATTAACTTTCTTTATGCAGCGATCGAAACACAAACTGAAGTAACTGATTTCTCATCGTGGCTGTATCCACCTGCAGTAAAAAACAATGGGCAGTGTCGCCATTTGTTAAGGTTTTTCATTTATCGGGTTTGAAATTATATTTTTGCGCTGAACTTTTCACGATTCATCCCAAGGAATCTCAGCAAAAAATTGCATGAAGAGGATTATTTTAAATGAAAAAAAAAAAAAAAAAAAAAGAAAGAGAGAATGCAGAAAAAAAGTTAAAGCATTGTGGAGAGCAGTAAAAAAATATATACAACACAAACTTCCGATGTAACTATGATCAGCAGTTGTATTTTGAAGGCCAATTTTGCGGGGCACTTTAGTATTACACAGAAGATGATCTACAACATAGCATGCGAATCAATACTGAAAAATCATTTCATATGTGTATTTATCACTCACCAAAAATTTAAATCAAGCCACCTCTGTGCTCAAATATTTCTTCCTGTGAAACTTTTGGATAATTTCGTTTCGAATCTCAGAAACTGGATATTACTGAAATCCACAATTGCTGTCGGTCCAGTTCCCAAAGTCAGATCAATGCCCCATTTCGAAACTACAAGAGGATTATTTTGATCTTTTTTGAACATGATCTGCTTGTCAGTGCTTTCTCAATATATTTGTGCTCCATAACGATAAGAGAATCCCCCGAAGATTTCATGTGCAACCAATGGATCTTTCATGGATTCAAGCCTACTTGAGGGTAAAGGAGTGGAGATGGCCGTATCATCGTTCTTCAAGCAAATAATCGTTTTTGCTGCATTTTGACAGTAATGATCCCCCCTCCCCCCGTTAAGACTGGATCTAGCCAGCCATGTGTTCTCTTTCCCAGACATCGAAAGAGGCTTAAGAAGGGAAAAAAAATCATCAAGAAGCTTTCATTTCAATGAGTGGCGCGTTTTCATTTTCTGTAAATATCTTAAATCATTCTCATTAGTCACTTCGGTAGATAAGACCCCATCTCTTGGGGGGGGGGCTGGAATTCTCCACTTCCTCACCCTTTGATTGTTACATGAGAATATATTCATCATCTACTTAAATCATCACAACTAAAACAGGAACTCACTGAAGCGGGGAGAAATTCTCTAATTGGAAGTATTGCATTGAAGCTGACGGAGAAGAAGAAATGAGTCTTGGCAGAGTATTATTAAGAGTGCGTGTAATGCATTTTACAATTGAAAACAAATGCTTCGTTCGTGGGCAAACGTAATAATATGGTACGTTTTATTTAATATATCAAAATAGGTTTGAATAGTAGTTGGCCGTAAATATTTCAAAGATAATCGAATTTCAGAAAATAAACAAAATCGAGCACATTTCACTTTATTTTATCAAATGCTTCATTATTCTTAAAAATATGATTTTCAATTACAGATGTAGCTAAAATCAAAGATCATCTTTTCTGGCGTGTTGAAATGTGGCTTGACATTTATTTAAGATAAAATTTTTTTTAATTTAAATTTATGAATTAAAATATTGAATTTATAATTATAATATAAAATATTGAATTTATAATTATAATATAAAATATTGAATTTATAATTAGGAATTATAAATTATGAATTAAAATATTTCCAAATAAAAAATTAAAAAAAAATGTGCCATGATATTTATATTTTATAAGAATGGATGTTTGATTTTAATTTATAAATTAATTTCTAATGACCATATTCATCAATGACGTGAGCAAAAAAAAAAAAAAAAAATTCTTACAAAAAATTTGACATTTTCGCTCGAAGGATGTATTTATTAACACATTTAATGTTAACTGTGAAAATTGGAACTTGGGACAAAAATTATAAATGTAATTTAGAAATCAATGAAATATTTTTTTAAAATTTTAATACATCTAGGAAAGAAACGAACACTTGTCTTGAAAAATTAAACTATTATCAATTCTTTTTCAAAGTGACATAGTTTGACGAAGAATTGAAGCATTCTAATTGATGACATTAAAATGAAGATAAACAGAAATTCATTAAAATAATCGAAATGCTTAAAGCGGCGAAAGTGTCACCATGAACATTTTCTAGCGTTGAAACAATTCTGAAAAAACTTTTTCTCTGATCGTAATGAACTCATTAGTAGAGCATTTTTTGCTTTGAAAAGAGTGAACAACTATTGCAACAGTTCATTGGAAGAAGACAATTCGATAGCGTAATGCTGCAGTAGGTGGAACAAGAATAATCAAATGCATTCAGAGTAATTGTAGAAATTCACTTTTAAGACTTATATTTTATTTATAATCGGTTTTCGATCGAAGCATTATGCTTGAGTTTTACATAATCCTAATATTTTTGCATCATTTTCAGAGCATTCTAAAATTTAAAAAAAAATAATAATTTTATTGATTATAATTAGTAAATTAATTTAATTTTTTAAATATATCAGATCATGTTATTTATTAAGTTAGGCACTCAAAGAATTTAAAATTGCAGAATTCAAGCGTATTTTCTTACAATTAAGTTCTATTCAACTATCTTGAATTGACCTAGATTAGGTCGAACAAATTTAACATAACTCCACTTTTTTTTCAGAGAAATAATTTGATTAAGTAATAATTTCTAATAATCCGAATTTTGATTCAATCTTCTGCTACTTCCTTGATGACTTTTCTAAACACGTTCTGGTTGCACTTGATTTCACGCTTCTGAAACTTCTAAATGATTAAAACAAGGGAATAAATAAAATGATTTAAAACAGAGTGCGATCCGTCAAAAAGAAATACAAGAAAAACATTTTAAAAAAATAGGAAAAACTGCTTGTATTATATTATACTTAATTTAACCTCATTTGACATTATAATATTTCAGCATTGAAATCAAATTAACTATCATTTTGCAATTTATAATTTGCTGAAGGCAATAGTTATTTATTTGATATTTATAATCAAAATAATTTTGTAAAGTAAAACTGAATTACTTTTTTCTTTTATACAACCTCATCTTGCTTGTTTTTGACATTTTACTTTATAATAAAAATCCTAATTATATCAGCAATATTTAACATAAATATTAATATATGAGTCATATTTATAGCTTCATTTAAATTTATTCTCTGACTTCAAAGCCAATTAATTTTTAACAAATATTAATCAAACTAATCATATAGTAATTAATATCAAACAATAGAATAATTATAAAACGCAATTAATGTTAGTAAAAAATATCATTACTTCGAATAAAAATAATATAAACTATCTTTTTATCTAGTCTTTTTAGATAAGATAAATTATCTTTTTTATAACTAATAGATTATGCATGCTTAGTCTAATGCTAAAACCCCCAACAACAAGAACTGTAGCGCAAGCGGGCCCCAACACCCTTAATCCGCCCCTGACTTATCTTTGACCGTCAGGCTCCAAGCCACGAGACCGGTTTCCAAGAAACGTCGGAACTTTAAAAAATATATTTTCGGTTCAGTGTGAATCTACCGGGTTTTGTAAAACATAAGTTTAAACATTTGTGAATCAACGGATGGTACGATTCCGTTCTGGGAAATTCTGGGTGCCTTTAAGCATTTTCTCAACTGGCAGGAGCGTTCTATTTTCTACCACGTATTATAGCAGGAAAACAGATTCAAAGATCTGCTCTTGGAAGGATATAATAAGCGGCATATGCTCTAAAATATTTTGTGAAATTTTACAAATTTCTTCATTTCTTTCTGTTTTTGAATGGCTATTTGCTTACTATACTATATACGTTAAATATGTTCTTCGTACTGTACTAATATTTATTACATTTTTACAATTTTTCTAAAAATATTCATTCAGACTGCTTCATAATTTTGTAGTATCGTATTGTAGTATTTTCTACCTTCTCTTTTTAACAATTATTATTATTTCGATTTTTGTTGTTATTAATCAAGTAATCGTACATGAGGTCAAATATCATATCAAATTATAGTACTTTTAGTAATTTTAAGATTGCTAAGCTCTAGCAATGTCATTTGTTTTTTATAAAGTAACTACTTTCATTTTATTAAATCTGTATCAACATTCGATTATATATTGAGTCAGGTCAAACACTAAATATAGTTCGTTTTGTTTTAACTAAGAGTTGTAACTTCAATATGAGCTCTCTCTTTAAGTCAACAGTTCTGATTTAAATAACAACAGTTTGGTGTAACTGTTTGTTGTTAGAGGCAAGTTATTGGATACCAAAAAAAATTTCTTTTCTATACTTACTAAATTCTATATTGTGAGACTGAGTCATTTGCAAATCGTAAATGCTCCGCTGACCCCAGTGCTATAAATCCATCCAATCTGAGTGTTGAATGAATGAATTCACAAGCGCTACAAAACACTGTAGTGGGTAATATTCTAAGCAACACCAGAGTTCAGATAACTGATGCCAAGGGACCAAAATGTCAACGATGCTAAATTATATATAAAAATAAAATTTACAGCAAACGTCGAATTTACTAAAAACAAAATGCTAAATATTGGCGATTGTAGCCTTTAAAGGCAGAGCCGTATTGTATCAAATAGGTAGATGATCTTGTGTTATGGCCCAGAGGCTGTTCCTCTGAATCTAATAAAAATAATGCTATGTTCAGGAAGGTTCCCACCATTGTTGATAGAAAGGAAAGCACCAGAAACCCAAACTAAGCTTTCTTCACTGAAACACAAAGAGTGTCATTTTTTAATAGCCTGCAAACTGAGAAGAGACACCCATTGGTTAGATCTGGCATCTCTCAAATTCATTGTTGGTGGTAAAATGGAAAATCGAATGGTCCAGGTGAAAAGAGGCAGCGCTGTCTGTCGATTCCCTTCTAGACCAGTATGAACCCTTCTTCATTTATAAGTCAATTCATCGAAAATCGCCTCAAGTGCTTCTGCCCAGGTATATGAAAACGCGATAAGATCCGTCGGTGGGAAGGCACTTACCCCTGTGATCTTTGCTAAGCCATGTACCAAACAGAGTAAGTAGAGAAGGACGTAAAGGCTGTGCGTTGACCAAAAATACTTGTAGGCCTTCTGCCGGATCCGGGGGTGAGCGAAAATGAACATGACACATACGATGGCGTACAGCAGGATGCCTGAGACACCTGCAAAAGAAACAACCCTCAGAACAGTTCATTTAAGATAAAAGTTTTGAGTTCGTTTAACACTATCTCTTACATAGACTCCTTGCAACAAAATACGCTTAAGAGATAGATTTAATATTTTGTGACTTAGATCAGAATTCTTAAGTCAGTCAGCCAGCGTCCCATACTTTGGAACTGATATTTGTTCAAATTACAACAAGAAAAATACAGTGCGATTATAGATGAATATCTCAGCTTTATAAATCTGACGAAAGAAAACAAAACAAATTATTGCTTTATTGTTTATCGGAAATCCATAAGCCTCGGCCTCTGAAGGACATTTAAGCGGCACGAAAGCTCATCCCACACATTTTTCTTCGTTTGATGTGAAGCTTGGAAAGGATGCGGATGTGTGCGTGTAGCAATGTTGGATTTTTCTTTTATTGGGCTTCATCAAACAGTAGGCATTTGTTCACCAACCGACGTTGATGAACATGCATATCAGCTGGCTTTTAAAGCATCACATCAAAGATGCTGAAAAAGTAGGGGAGGAGCTATAGTATTGCTTTGCTATTCGTATGTTAGGAAGCGCTAACATTAACAACTACAAAAAATTTAAACTTTCAAATGATATTTATAATTTCCAACAAAAAGCAAGGTTCTGACATACAACAACAACAACTTTTTTTCTTTTAATAGCCCTGCAAGGATGAGATATTCATTTATAATCACACTGCACTTTTACATTCATTATAAATATTTCTATTTACTCCTTTTTCGTGCATAAAATATTAAACACAATTTTGCTTTATTAACATTTTTATTTATCTGGGATCTTCATACTTGTTCATGGGACCTCAAAATCCAAGAGCGGTGCACAAGGTAATCAAAAGTTGCCACTCATTATTTTCCAAAAAGTGGGTCAATTTAAATATTAATAATTACAGTGGAAAATGGCACTCATTTCACAAGAAAAAAAAGTAATATTTTAATTGGAGATAGCTTAATGTTAATATGCTCAAAATAGAAAAGATTCCTTTTATATCACATCCAATCTTTACATGAAGAAATTCGATGAAAACTCTGATGGCAATGTTATGTTTTAACTAATGCGTTCCTGCCTGCATATTAGCTGCGCACTCTTTGAAACAGTGTCATTTAATCAGTGCTCTAAGTAAGAGAAAGGTGGAAGAGAATTAGCAGGAAAATTCCCTTTCAAATTTCCCTGCTAAATAATAAAGATCAGTCAATTTCAATGAACTTATTGATTCAAAGCTTATATTTATTCCAAGGTGTGGGGCAAAGGAACTATACGCAGGAAGCCGAATAGAAATCGGGTGTTACCTGTAACTGTCTGGAACAGCCAGTAGGAAATGGTTGGCTTGAAATCGGAGCTGCAAGAAAGGAAATGGAAATTAAATATAAATGAAAAATAAAGGTACAAGAAGCTTAATTTCTTACTCTTTCTCCCGTAATAACATAAATAACTTCTCTTCTCACATTTTTAAACATAAATAAAAAATATCAAAACTTAAAAAAAAAATCTCCTGCTATATACTTCTTGAGCTTTTTCCCCCAGAAAAAGAACATCATAATAGTGGCTAAGCACTAAGCTCTGAGATCATTTACAATGCCACCTTTGAAGTCGTTTTTGTCCGGAAAACAATATGAGACACGGAAAAAGTCAGTTGCAAAGCATTATCTTGAAGTAAGGAAAAAATACTTTGCGCACAAGAATGCCTATATTAGAACACATTTTTTTAAAGCGCATTCAAAAATTGTGATGTTACGAACGGAGAAAAAAAGAACACTAATTGTTAAAAGTTTTAAAGAATTTTTTCCGTTGATTTCAAGAGAAAATACTTATAAAATAGGGAGGAAATAAATGTTGAGCGGTACAGAGAGCGTTTTATTGATTGAATCAGAAAAGATGCCTTGCGCACATTAATAAGAAGAGAAAAGGATTAATAAACACTTGATCGCAGCAATAATCAAATTTTGGAAGGGTTATCTTGCACATGGGGTTTATTATGGTTCTGTAAAAATGATAAACGGCTCCAGCAGTTCCTTTGTGTCGCTTCTTCATACCTTTGAAATAAAAATGTACATTTTATGTATATTTTTGTATATTTTTATTACATTAATGAGAGTAACGTATTTTCTTAAATATGCAAAAAAAAAAAAAAATGTAGTTGATTTTTTTTTTCTTTCAACATCTCTAACTGCTTTTTAGACACAAAAGCTCATTCCGAATTTTATCGCTAAGAGGTCTTAACCACTTTATCAAAGAGTCACTTCCATGATTATAGACACCACCACTCTGAAGTTAAAAATGGCAAATCAGGATTTTAATGTGTTTAACGTGTCAATAAAAGCACATAAATTAGTTATTTTATGAATACTGCATTATAACGTTTTAATTAAGAAAATAATACTATTAAGCAGAACGTAATTTTGATTGGTGTTCAACAAGAATATATCATTCTTCTTGTGAACACTAATCAAAAATGTATGCGTAAATGTAATCTTGACTGTATGACTGCGTCATCTTTTCGCGATCGCAGCAATCTTTATACTCGTATAAATCTATACAATCGTATTGCATCAATTACGTGAGAAAAAAAAATGGACGAATAATAGTGGTTTGTTTTTATTAGTAATAAATGATGGTTTTCAATAGTTTATTAAATGGTTACAAATAGCTTAATAGAAAAAAGTGTCTTGTGAGGAGGCAACGCTGCAGTTAAACACCATTCAATGTTTTCAGTAGAGCACAATTCATAAAATTCGCTATTGAGCCATTTTAGAGAGAGAAAAGCAAGGTCACCGTTTTGCTCCATCACCACTCACTTGTCTCATATTGGCAAGAGTAGCGCTCGTCTCTTTTTAATATTTATTTTTTTATCTTATATATTTATTATTTTCAACTTTGATTATTTCAGGATTTAAAAATAATCTTTAAAACAACAACAACCAACAAAACAATTTAATTAAAACAAAACAACAGCAATTTAAATAAACAACCACTTTATCAGATTTTTACATTTAATACATTTTTGCATTTGCCAAGAATGTTTTACATTTTATAAAGCATTAGTAATCACTCTACAGACTTTTATATTTTAAGACTATGTCAACATTATATATTTTTCATACAGAGTACAATCCTTATCACTAAGTCCTGAGATGAAAATATAACATATCATCATATCATGGGAAATTTATTATTTAAGATTAAGTACAGGGTACGGCACAAAAACTCGGACAAAGTTATTACATCATAAAATAGAAGTTAATTCATTTCTTTTTAATTTTTGTTCATTTCTTTTTGTCTTGCACTTCAATTATGACATATTTTATAATGTACCTTTTAGTTTATGTACTGATTTCTGGCCTTTTTACAATGCCAAGCAAAAGATGTGCTATTTGAAAGTTGGAAAATGAACAGTATGAAATCGTTCGCTTGCTCAATGTGCCTCGGTAAACAGTGACTGATACAATCTATCGTTTCAAAGAGCTGCAATGATGGTCAAAGTCCAGAAAATGAACTAAAACGTATGGTGAACACTTTCAGTAGCCGCAGGTTATCAAAAAGCGAGCTCAATGAAATTCGAAGGTTTCCATGAGTAAGATCGCTCGTGAAATGGAAATAAGGGACAGATGAGAGCAGCGAATACCAGAATCAAAGCTTGGACTGAAGCCTTACAAGATCCAGAAAGTTCAGCTTCTCACTGAAGAAAACAAACTCGTGCGATTCCAAAGACGCCGAAAACCTTTGAAACGGGCCGCATGTCAGCACTGAGAGAGATTCCTTTTCACTAATGAGAAGCTCTTTACCGTCCAAAAGCTCGTAACTCCTAGAACTATAGGATCTGGTCTGTAGAGGCACCAAGCACTTCAGTAATTATTCAACATCGCAAAAATCCCAAGTCGGTCATGGTCTGGGCTGAAATTTGCGAAAATATTCTTTGAAATTCTAGCTCTAGTCATAAATCTAATCGATCAACGGAAATTACAGTAAATGAGGTTTGTTTTGCAGAGTTAATGATCAGGGGAAATTGTTGGATAATCAGAGGAAATTGTTGAAAATTGTCGATTTTTTGGCTTAAACAAGACTAGATTAGACCTAAGCTAGGTCAGGGGCCAGTCTCGATTTGTTTCATTCACCAGGTAGATTGAACTGTATAACCAGTGAGATGTTGTGAATCCGGCAGGTGAAAGGGCTTACATAATTTTTCTCTTGGGAAAAGAGCTACGAATGCATAGATGTCTTGTCAGAATATTATGACTCTTTTCTATGCAAATATTATAGCTCTGTAGGAAATTATTTCATTTTCATGGATGATAAAGTCCAGTGTCGTCGTGTGTTGACGATTTTCTTGAAAGTGATTCAATGGGCGGGCCTTCGTACTCACCCGGTCTCGTGGAACATGTATGACATACATTTGAGAGGGGATGAACAAAATGCACATAGAAAGAAAAATCCATTGCTGCTTAATAATAATAATAATAATAATAAAAGAACTTTTAAACAATCACCAGGGATAAAAGAATTTATTTGTCCTAGATAATCTATTCTGGAGCTATTCTGGATCTGATCAAGAAAATGTGCAGCAGATACAATGCTCATACATTACAAAGAGAAGTGAATGTATACCTTATAAAGATTTCATAAGGAAAACAGTAATCGAATTCTTGAGATTGTTTTGCTTTTCTCTTTTTCCCAAAAAACATTAATGCCATGTTGTCTTTTCATAATCTATATACGTTATTTTTCGCCTGATATTTTTTTGCTTTAGACTAATTTGTATTTCACAAATATGCTTTTGTTAAAATAAAGCTGCTGACGATTATTTTTTTACAAGATGTTAACTGTCCTTAAACTTTTGGACATCAGTTTATCATTGATCTCATATAACGTTTCATGTTGTGTTTTCTATTACATTTGAAGGCACGTTTTTACGTCGTAAAATTTATAATCACTCAATGTATTTCCACCTTTGATGAGTCTGCAACATCAAAGGTCCATTTGTCATAAAGAATTGAACTTTATCTTCAGTATCAATCAGTAATGAGGACTCATCCATCAAGGCTGTAGAGTTAGAGCGCTTCCGAACTTATTTTCAGAAATTAAATTATTTTTCTTTCTATCGAATTTTTTTTACTTTTCCACTTTGAAACTTCCATGCTCTTTGCTAACTTTGTTACTCTGAAAATCTGATTATCCATTAAGAAAGCAATGAAAATTTAAAAATAACAATGAATCAACAAGCGAGGGAAATGCAGGTCAGGACGAATCTTTGTTTTGCATATAAAATCTCACAGTACAAACAATTGATTGATTCAATGAAAAAAACAACCCTTTTATTTTTTTGAATTTAGAGACGTTCGAGCTGCACTCAGAACAAACTCGATTTGGGGCTCTGAGTTTCTTTTTTTCTTTTTTTTTTTTCACTCCTGTTCATATTCAACTTTGTCCTGACTGATTTTTTTTTTTTTTTGTCTCTCTCATTGGACATTTATGAGTTTTAGTTTCTATACAAATATTTTCTTTTCTTAGAAGCTACTCTCCTAAACAAATTACGTGGTAATTTTCTAAAACGTTATTCAAATCAAAATTTTTGTGAGAGATAAATTGTCACTAATTATTGAGTGTAAAGAACGATTAAAGTTGGCGATCATTTAATGAAAATTTTATTTTAATTTAAATCTTATTTTTATTTATTTTTGGACGAGTATTGAGTAGACGAAAATAGGACAAGGTAGAGAGGAGAATCTGAAACAATTTCATTTCTTGAATTATCAATTCAACCTTCACATAATTTTCTATCCTGTTTCCTGACAGAACTACAGAGAATTCATATTATACATTGATTGTTCAGTATATCTGAAATGCTATAAATTTCATATGTGGATTTAAAATTGAAAATTTTGGTCTATTTATGGGTAAATAAGTACCTATATTTTGTAATTGCAATGTGTTGAAAAATACTTTTTGCAGCAGTGTTAAGCTGATTAACCTAACTGATTCGGGACCTTTAAAATATTACCGAAATAATAACTTTTTTAAGTGACTCTAAGATATTAAAAACAGCCTAACATTTTTTAGTCTACTCTTCGTGCGACTCGACGTCTTCTGGTGATTCACCATGTGCTCCAGTAGAGGCGAAAAATCTGAAGACTTTATAATTCATCACTGTCAATCGATTTTAAAGGTGATTTAATATTAAAAAAAAAGAATTCTGATACATCTTCACGATTGCAAATTCTTCAAAATTCGAATCATTGAGTCGTGCTTAAAATGTGTGCACGTCTCTACACCTCAACAAACAGAACTGAAAGAAGAAAACTCACTCGAAGTGCACCTCCTTCGTGAGACATCTCAGATTGTCAACGGGTTGCGTGGACACGTGGTAGAAGTTGATACAGTGACCGACGGTGTGGATCACTGAAATAGACAAAATCAATAAGTTGATCGAAATTTTGTTCACGTCGTAAAAAATGCAATATTTTAATATTTTCGGAGATTAATTATAGACTAATCAATTAATTTTTATTCTATTTTAATCACATACCGGAGGCGCATAAGAAAAAAAAATATGAGAAAAAATGAGAACTATATTCTACGATATTTATAACAATCGGTTCGGAATTATAAACACTAAAATGTAGAAAAAAATAAAGACAGGTAAGTGGAATATATTTTTACTGGTGCACTGAAACATGGAATATATATATATAAACTAGGAAGCATAACAAAAAATTTAATTATTTCAAATGCTTAGAACAACGCTGTAAGGAAATTAAGTCATATTGAATATTATAACATTAAAAATTAAAATCTGATTAAAGATTTATATTTGATTAGAGTATCAGCTCTTCACACTTTTATGATTTTGATTTGAAATCCATATCTTTAATAAAGAATTATTTTTAATACACTATTTAAACTCTATTCTGAAATTTTAGGAAACATTTGTTTTCCATAAGCTTTAATTTATAATTTTCATTTAAGATCAAATTTTATTTTTTGGTCTTTATTGTACGAATACACGGGGAGAAGAAATGTCATTGAAGTTTCGACAGATATTTTTAGTGGAATCAAAAATGTTTATGGTATTATGTGTGTGCCAAGAAGTACACTCTTTACCATGGTAATCACGGCATTTGAAACATCGAGAGAATTTTAGTCACATATAAATATTGGTGTAAATATGACTGCACCATTCGAAAATTGTATGTAATGATACAAGCTCAGCATTCTGTTCCATTAAAACCTTCGATTGTCTCATTTAGATCATTCTATTAACTTTTTCTGCTGGATTAGAGAATCTTGGCATGCAGCCACTCAAAATATGTCTACCAACTTTCTCCAGTGAAGTTCAATTGAATGAAAAAATGTCAATGTCTCAGTTTCATTTATGAACGGCATAGTTAAGTGAAAAGTAAGAACAACGGAAGCTTTAAAAATTAGAATGTGACTCAAGGCATCTAATTTTTAAATTTTTGAAAAAATACACAAACGAAGAGTTTGTATAAAATTGTTTGCAAACTCCAAATCTCAATATAACCGATGTCTATTTTTCTAATATCAGTCCATTATTTTTATATGGTTTTTCCAAAATTTTTAATGTAACTCACCTAAATTTTAAACTATTATTGTTAAAACTAAATACATTTAGGAACTTGTTTGGAGCTGTTATTCGCTCAACAAAGAACATAAATTCTGTGGCAATTTAAAAATGAAAGGTAAATATTAAATTGCCGTAGGAAGGAATTTCTTGTCACAAAATGAGAAACAGCTCATTACCATTTTAAACCGCAGGGGGGTTCTACCGCTAGGGGGTATGGCACATAAATATTCAATGTATCGGCTTTCATGCAGGAGAAAAATTCAACACCTGTTGTTATTATTCAGTCATGCCATGAGAAAGGACGGTTAATGTAATGAAAAATTCTGTTCTTCGGCCGGTGGCTGTACAGACGACGATACATTTCTAATCCTGTGAATGTGACTTTTTATTTCTACTGTGCTAGAGCTTTCAAATTTGATCGCTTGTAGGCTGTGGAAGCGATATACTTTATCAATGTAAACAGAATTTAATTGTAGGTTACTAGATTATTTTAATGAAATTTTCATTCCATGTGCTTAGTTTCATCTGGTGTGTAAAAATTGGTCATAATATTTTTAAAAATAAAATAAACTAGCAAATAGTAAATAATTAAAAAAAATTATAAAAAAACAACTGTTTTTTTTTTTTTCTTTCCTTGACAAAAATGTGGAAGGGGAACAGAATCACAGAAACGAGAACACAATGAGAAAGAAGCGCGGACTTACTGGAGAAGAAGAGAGCAGTGAGGGCGACCACCTTGTGGAACTGGACGTGGGAGTCGAGTGGAATGTACTGATGCAGGGGCAGCTCCCGTAGCTTAGTGATGAGGTTTCGGCACATGGTGAGCAGGAGGAGGGAGTAGCAGAAGGAGAGGGCGGCCGCCGAACCACGGGTCACAGCGATTCCCAGTCCCATCACATGCCGCAAATCTGTGTGCTCCGCGAAGTACGAGTAGACTGGAAAAAAGGAGAGATTCGCTTAGAGAGAAAAATGTCACTGCAACTAAAGCTGTTAGTCTGAGACAATTTTCGAAACGAGTCTTTCGTCGTGTTAACTGTAAGTTCCCGTTCACATGCATCAAAATTACAAGAATGTACGTCAAAGTTGCAGACCAGTGCCAAATTTTAAACCCAATCGATCTGTGGTGTTCCGAAAAAGTATGTGGGAACGTGCATTCCGAACGTAGAAATGATCTTTGTGTTGGAAGAGATCTTTCGAATTTTCTGCATATAATTGAAATAAAAAATATATTCATTAAATGTTGCGAAATCAGTTCATTCAAAAATTATTTCGTAGTTAATTATTGAATTACTTCAGAATGAGTGACAGCATATGTTTTCGTTTTGGTATAGATGAAAATGAAATAACTGTCACTGAACGACATCGTTTCCATCCACTGGCGTCATCTGGTTTGAAATCATTTATTAAACCATTTTAGATCAGGGTGGACACATTGATATTTTCAAAGCAAAACTTTGCCCTTAGAACTTGTTATTTGGCTTTAAATTTATTTTTGCTCTTTACTTGGTTTTGTTATTTACATCTATCGAATATATACAGTGAAACCTCTTCGAACGACCACTTCTGTATAGCTGTCACTCCTCTTAACGGCCAATTTTTCGTGGCGTTGATTTTTCGGCCCATAGAACTAATGTTAAAACAGCCCCTAGTAACGGTCACCCAACCCTCTCTGAACGGCCACCGCGATGGTTCTCCCGCCTCAATTTTTACTAATATAATTACTTCATGTTTCGAGCTATGAGCCGAAAGGTTCAAAGTCAGGTTAAGAAAGACCATTTGTATTTCTTGCTTTTTATTGGTTATTAGTGCGTTCCGATAATTTTAGAATGAAAACATCATTCATGCTTCTTTCATTAGTTGGTCATTGATCAACGATGCCGCAGCGCATTTCTCTGAATCTCCAGCAACGCATTCAAGTTCTGTATTAATATGAGAACAGAAAATCAGCGGAATTATTTTACTGCGAAAGAACGCAAATCAACAAAATCATTTAAATAAAAGATTATATTTTGAAAGAATAGAATCAAATTTCATGGTGTCAAACGGATGAGACACGAAAAATATGTCGACATAAATGAGGTTGTTTTGAAGTGGTTTAAATCTCTTTGTGCGAAGAAAATTCCTATCAGTGGACCTATGATTCAACACAAAGCAAGAAAACTTGCGGATGCTCTGGGAATTGAAAATTTTTCTACCAGCAATGGACGGCTGGATAGATTTCATAGACGGAATAATATCACTTTTCGGTCATTGTGTGGCGAAGCGGCCGATGTCGACCTTATTTCAGATATAGATTGACAAGAGCGTCTTCCATTGATTTTGGCTGGATATGATGACAAGGCTTTGATGACAAGGCTTAATCTTTTTTCTCTCTTTGTCCAATAAAAATATGACTCAAAAATTCGAATAAACCCCAAGTGGGAAAATTCCAAAGGAGCGACTCACCATTAATTTTTGTGTAAGAGCAACTGAAGAGGGGAAAAAAATATCTGCCCCTATTCATTTGGCGATATCAAAGTTTCTGGAGTTTTAAAAGAAAAAATGTAAACCGTCTTGAGTTGGATAATGCGGCGTGCCATGCACACGGAATTCAGCTCACAAATGTTAAACTGTTATTTCCACCGGCAAATACGACATCAAAATATGTCATTGGATCATGATGTTATAAAATGTTTCAAGATGCAATAGAGATAATGCACTTTGTCACACGTCATTGTACATATGGATTGAGGCGAAAGTGTGGTAGTGAACTGTCACAGAAAATTTCTGTCGGAGATGCTCTTAAATGGATTAAAATCTCCTGAAAAAATAAACATAAGTCAAAAAATAATAACTAAATGTTTCATTAGCTGTGGTATCAGTACAAAGAAATCGAGAGACAGATTTATTCGAGGAATCGACAGCGGAAGAACAATTAGCAGAGCTCTCGAAACATTCTGGAACAGAGTACGATCCCGAATCCTTTCAGCACGAAGCATGGAATGCTTTGATGCATGTTCCGTTTTGAAGGAAGGCCTTTGGGTTGGTGAGTCTATGCAAGAGAAGCGTTTTTTACATATCTTTATCTAATCTAAAATTAATTTGACTGATTTAAATTAACTAAACAGATGTTGTGTGTTTCACTTTTCATAGATGAATTTATTAACTTTTTCTTCTTCAGTCTTTGGTGCAGAATTTTCCGATAAGGTTGGTCATTGAAATCCAGCTAAAACTTTCAGCTCAAGCGGAAAACAGAGGAAGTCATCGGAAATTCCGACTCAATAACAAACGAATCGGTTGGAAATTTACTTTTTGAACGTTTTAACTTTTTAAAAAAGGTTTGTTTCTGAGAAGCATAAAAAGTTTTTAATTATATCGCTTTCCAATAAAATGCAAAAAAAAAAAAGCATTAAGAAAAAGTACTGTTTTCTCTTTAGGTAAGACTCAAACTTCATTTTAAATGTGTCAGACTTGTTTATATTATGTATTATAGCAATTATCTCGCAATGTAAAGAAAACCCTACAAAGCTGCCACCCCCCCCCCTTGAACAGTCAATGTATTACTACATATCACATTATTTGAAAGGTGATCGAAGATTAATAAAGAGTGTTTTCCGAGTTATTTTTCTGACTCTTCCTGTCTTTAACGATCAATTTCTGGCCGCATAAAAACGGAAATGTTGGATGTTTTTTTTTTTTAAATTGTTGAATAACAATAATAGAGTTATTATAAATGCCTCTCTAGTGAAATTCGTTTCCCTGAAAATCCTTTCCTAATTTAGCGAAAAATAAGCGCTTCAGTTAATTTATCAAAATGGATCTCTTTTCGTTTCATCTTAATCAATCTCAAGGAAATCAAATACACTGCTCCAAATTCTCAAGATCCTTCGGGGCAGCGCAAAACCACCACCTTTCGGCAGATGTTGTTTAAGGAGAGGAGAGGGACTCACAAACGAATCTCTCGAGGAAGAGCACTCCGGTGACGACGTAAAAGACGAACAGATAGAAAATATGCTGTCTGTATTCCTCTAGGAAAGTGGCCAGCTGGTTGAACTTGCCGCAGAACCAGCCGGGCGGGTCCTCGGCCGGGCGACTAATCTGGAAACTGGTCATCCTGCAACCGATCATTAAGAGTTCTTTTATTAACGAGCATTTCATTACCTGAGAACATTGCATTTTTCAAAATAATTATCATTTTATAAGCATCAGTAAAAAGAAATGATTATGGCAGAATCAAAATAATACGTATAAATAAAAAATAAAATCAAAATACATAAATAGTATCTGCACAGTAAAATTCTACGCTATCGAATATAACTTTGCACACAAATATTACGAAACATAAGGAAAATCTAGTAGCAGTTCATTAAATATCTCCTTTTTTGAAATAAAAATTGAAGGCTATTTTATCTTCATTCCAACAGAAAGAAAATATTAAATTCTTTGCAAATAATTAAATAATTATTCATAGCAATTAATTAAATGGTCAATTCTTCATTGTTGAAAATATTTTCATAAGATATGAACATTCTTTTCAAACAACAAATGTATATCAGCCTATGTTAAACAATATTTGCTGCTTTTAAATAAATGTGCCCAGTCAAGGAGTTTGAGTGTCAAAGATTCATCGCAAAACATGGCATTCATCTCTTGTTTCAAATAATAACATCAACAATGCCACACCCATTAGAAAAGTACAACTTATGAAAGAAAATAAATATTTTCCCATTGAATTTCCGTTCTATACATGTATTTATTGCTACATCGATTTATGGCATACAAAGTGCCAAAATGCTGGGCTCTATAAAACATTTCAAATGATTTGAACCAGCGGCTTCCGCTGGATTTGAGGGTTAAGATATAAAAGAAGAAACACCCACCTCGCTATATTCGTCGATGTGTCCAGGAAATTCTGCTTTGCTCCTAGAAGATGAAAGAAAAGAAATTTCATTTCTTTTTCGGTAATAGTACAATTTCACTGAAATCAGTTGGGGATTGCCTGCAGTCTCTCATTTGCAGTATAAATAGCTCCCTGCGACATCCCGACTATCGTCGGATTGCCATTATTTATTGGAGACAAGAACGATTTAACTCCGAACACAAAGCATAATTTTGCTGTAAACACATATACGCACTGCTTTGTATAAGGAAAAAGTCGATGAGCTCTTTAAGCTCCTGTGCTTAAGGCAACGCTCTTTTATTAGATTCTTTTTTTCAAAAAGTTATGGGCTAAATCCATGACTTATGAAGGCGGAAAGCAGAAAAAAAGCATGGAAAAGTATTCAGAGCTTATATAGTTTTAAAAGGGAATTTTTCCTTAATTACGATAGCATTTATTTTACCAGCATGTAGACTGGAAAGAATGGAAAAGTAGCGCACAATTCAGAAAATGCTTGCCATAATGATGCATACTTAAATAAAAATGCAGGAAAAGTTTTCATGGAGTTATCTGTAAAATTGGCGAGATATTTCAGATTAAACTTTTCAATTGTCCGCGATTTGAAAAATGGCTTGTCTTGAAATTGAAAAATGTATCCTCGGTTTTTTCCCCTCTCCCAGTGAGTTTTTCAAATTTTTTTTATTGTTATTTTTGTTTACTTTCTTTTTTTGGGGGGTGAGTTTCATTTCGCCTTAACTTACTCGGAAGAACTGTATGATAATACAGGAAAATACATTTTTTAAAATTTTAGACGAACTTTTTTTTAAGTCATAGAAATTTCAAAATTTTAAGCGCAAATATCATTGCCAAATTTAAAGATAACCACATGGAACTTTTTTCTATGTTTTTATTATGGTATGGAGTACTTTTGGGCGATCTTCTACATTTTTTGTAACTTCCTTACTTCTCCGTTAGGCCTGAGGGCTGCGGTGGCCTGGTGGTAAGATCTCGGCTTCGGAACCGGAGGGTTTCAGGTTCGAGACCCGATTCCACCGAAGAACCGCCGTGTAAGGGGGTCTGTTGCACGTTAAATCCGTCCTGACCAAACGTCCTCCCGCTGATGTGGTGTGGTGTGGCTAGGGGGTGCCAGCTCAGGTGTCGTCCTCGTCATCTGAACGCGGCTCAAAATGACGAGGTCCGTCCCAAAATAGCCCTAGTGTTGCTTCAAACGGGACGTTAATATAACTAAACTAAACTCTCCGTTAGGCCTCTGGAATTCTGTTTCAGTAAACTCAGCACAGTCAACTTTACTGAAGATACACGTTACTTCCTTGGCTATATAAGACGACATTTTGAATTTAGAGGTCTTTTAAGGACTCTACCGATCGCTCTGAGTATACAATATCAGTTAGTGAATCGCATTATTCCCGACACCACGATAACGAATTCAAAGAGGCTGCTCAATGAGAAGCTATATTTATCAAGAGAATAAAAATTATCCATAAAGCTGCCAATGTCAAAAGCAAGTAGTATGTCCATCACTCTTTGGGACAGGTTTGTTGAGGTAGACACATTGACCAATTGAGTAATTAACTACTATAGCAAAATTTTTCCATTACGGCTAGCAATTTTTTTTATAGCCTTTAACAAAATTTTGTGGAATTCTGATGATAAAATTGAGAGTTATAGGGTTTGGGAAAGTGACGCTTCCAATGTTAAATGAATCTAATAAGCTTTCGGCGATATCATGGAATCTATTGTATATATCTTAAAGAAATTTTCCCTCACCTAAACAAATTATCATATTTCATAAAGCCAGGAAATAAATGCATAAATAATGTGAATTTAATATTTTTTTATGAATTTTCAAAGATGAATGTGGGAAAAAAGTGAATTGTAACAGTTTTACATGAGAGCAAAGTTCATATGCTAAGACACCGGAATCCAAAAAACTCATGCTCATATCTCAAATAGTTTTCGAATTACTCGCAAAAATTGTAAAATTTTCGCAGTCGCTTTTCAACATCCATTTTTTAAGGGACCGTGTATTATTTTTATTTGCATTTATAGGTCTAATTTTTATGAAGCACGAACTTTAACGGTCATTAAAATATCGTAGACGTTTATTTTCAGATCAGACGATTTTAATTTAACATGACTTCTACATTTTAAAAAAAATGAATATATTTTTTTCACTTGGATGATATAAAATTAGATGGCAGGACATAATGTCTGTTAGAATATTCAGCTAATTTTTGCTCTTTTCTGGCAGTTATCATTTCTTACCATTCAGTAAATTAATTAACGCTAAACGAATGAAATTAATTAACACTTATTATTTATTGAACGATCAAACAATTTTAATACGTTATGTTTTATTCTTCTTTAAAGTGTATTTCTCAGAAAGTTTATCTTATTTTTAAAGGCAAATAACTACAAAAAATTACTGCTTTTACTTTATTGAAAATAGTTTTCTGTCAGTTTTCAATAAAAACTATTTATATGATTCAAATATGACAGATTTTAATTATTTCTGCTATTTTAAAAATACTCCTTAATTTAAAGTAAGAAACAACAAGCTAATTTTCTTCTTAATGCAACCAATGTAATTGCAAAGGAAACAAATTCTATAGAATGATAATTATGTGGAACAGGCTAACCATTCTATTTACTGACCAATTACATTAGATTTTTTTCGTTGTTAATTTATGTAGTTGTATCACTGAAACCTGAATTTGAAGTCAAAACTTGTCTTGTTGTAGCCTAAAAATTCAATTACCTGTGTATGCCCTTTCTATATAATATACAATTTTCAAACTTCGTATGTGAAAATCTCCTCTTTAGACATCTATTTTCTTTATCTTTTTTGTAAAATATGCATTCTCTATCAGAGATCATAATACATTTCTCTGCATAAAAGCAGTATTGATTATGGATATAGAATTCACATGATTTAAAATATTTTTAAAAGAATATTTGACATAAATGTGTGTTGAAATAAACAAAGGTGTTTTTTTTTTCTGAACTAATATATTGCAAAAAAAAAAAAAAAAAAAAAAAAAAAATAAAAAAAAAAATATTTATCTGCTGCATATATAATTCTTCATAAGATAAAGAATTTTTTTTTGAAAAAAAAAAAAAGTTTATTTTGCCTCTTAATGCTACTTATTTAAAAGTCAAATTGACTTTCCATATAATTGAAGCTCTGACTGTCAGTATTTTTTTTAACTTTTTATATGACTATATTTTTCAAGCAACAAAAAATGTTGCTATCAATAATTTAAAACTGGCAGATAATTAACAGAATCCCATGATCGAAGTAATCCACTTATGCACATTTTTTTTTACTTCAATTTCTTTTCCATTACGAATCTGATTTAAATAAATTTTACTCCTATTAAAATGATGTATTGAAAACTTAATATTAACAGTTTGTGATACTTTTATATTTACAACAATTTTTACAGAAGTTTGTTTGTCCAACATTTGATATATCTATAGTTTTTATTGCCAATTTTCAAAGATTATTTCAAATTCTATTTGACTATATTACAATCAGGGTAGTAATTAAATGTAATTTTTTCAATATTTTGTTTAAATTATAACTTTGCATGGCATAATACCTAAATGAATCAAATTGTTCGAAAGAAAAAATTATAAATGTTAAAAATTTCGAATATTAGTGATAATTGGACATTGCTTGATAATTTCGAACTCTCCTATTGATTTTTACTAAATGTATCTTTTGAGCTTCATTCGGCTTTCAAGAATGAGGCATTTCAGGCAGAACACAGTTGCTTTTTGTTTTTAGCAACCCTTTACACTTTTCGGAATTTTCGTTAATATTGCACCATGTTAGAACATTTTCAAGGCTACAGTGATATGGCCGATATTGATATCCATTATATACAGCTAGTGGTTTTCCTTTTAATGTTTCAAAAAAAAAAAAAACTTCAGCACTGTTATTCTTTTTTAAATCAGATCAAAATAACAGAGAGTGAGAGAGAGAGAGAGAGAGAGAGAGAAAGGAAACACACCGAGCATCTAATCTAAAAAGCATTCAAAACTGTTCCTAGTATTCTTAAAGAGAGATTATCAATTTTACTGTAAGAAAAAAAGGTTAATATTTCAAGAAAAAGAACTCTCAATCAGCAGTCATTATCTTATCAATACAAGAAGTGTGCATTCTCTATAGACCCTCTAGATGCAAGCCAAGTTTTCCTGCCAAAGGCTATTAAATCCTAGTAAACTTACAATGCAAGCTCAAATGACGCTTTTTAATGAGTTAGCGCAAATGCAACTGAGTGCAAGTTCCACAATACCGAATGCACAACTGAGCTTCTTCTTGAGCTGGCGAACAATAAATTTTAAAAAGACCATCAAGAATTTGAACTTATTTACTAACCAGAATACTTTTAGGAACAGATCTTCGAATTGAATCGTATGCTGAATCCAACATTATCATTACTAGCAGTTTCCAAATGAAAACGTCGGGGAGTTCGAGCCTATTCTTTTAAATGCAGTTATCTCTTCAATATAGATGGAGAGACACCTTTTTAAATTTTACGGCGAAATTTCTACTTAAGGATGACTGATGTGTCATTTTTCCAAAACGAAAAGAACGTGAAAAAGTCAATTTTGAGTTTATATAAATTGCTGCATTACTGAAAACTGGCCATCCCACTAAAATTCCGAGAACTGCTGCCAGTGTTTCTATCAGGTGCGAGATCAAGGAATAAAGTTCGTTACAAAGTTACACAGCAATGCGGATTTTGCGCCTGGCGGATGCCACCGCCAAGAAGAGAATGCACGAAATATGCATTTGCTGAATCGTGCTTCCTAATTTTTGAGGTTTCATAGAAATATTGCCACAATTTTATCTGTTTAACTGTGGGTGTCCGAGCATGTTCAGCGCATCGACTAACCGCGTTTTTCATGTAATAAGCTGAAAGCAAGTCATTCCGTCGAAACATTAATAACGTGGAATTTATAAATATCTTCCGTCTTCAAGTCACCGATCTTAAATGTAGCACCGCTCTTAATATAGCTTAATTAGATAGCAGAGAAAATTAAGCAATTAAGGCGCTCATTCTGGTCTACTGTGTGCAAGGGAAAACAAATAATGGCAAACGAATCTAATAATAAATACGACCGTTTTTCATGTCGTCGTAATTTTGGAATTTGCAACGAAGCAAACACAAGTTTCATGTGTTCTAATATCTTGTTTTCCTTACATCATATCCTTTTCGAGACAAAAATAATGATTCCGAAGCTGGATAGGGCAGTAAATGGTCTGATAGCATTACGCAAACCTACTCTACTACCAATGTAAGTATAACTATACCAAAGTATAATTATGACTTGTATATCTCCATAACAAAACTAAAATATCACTTTTATGACTCACTTACCTGTCACAATTCTGAATATAAGGGAGAACGGGAGGGGTTTTAGTTTGTACTCTGCATTTTTGGGAGTGCTATCAAGATATTACATGAATCACGAATCAGCCTATCGACCCAATTGTAATGCAGTTATGCAGCGTTAACTTTCAGCTTGCACTCGAACACTTTTTCATTGTTTTATGAATCAAATGTATGGTATGATTGGCTATTCATTACATTTCAGCAATGGAAGGGATATGAGTTTATGAAAAATTTTGCGTACATTTAGAAAAAGAAAGCCTTTTATATATTAGCTTATAAAAAGTTTATCGTAATGCATACGTCCCAAAGTCATTTGAAAACTGGGCATGGTCCAAGAAGAAATCGTACGCTTTGATTCGCGCAAGTCACTTTTGTTATGTCGATAAAACGGTTGAAGATCTACACATCAACGAAATGTGGTTTTACACAATTCTGATCGCAGGTGCATTTCGTTGCAGGAAAACTTGTGCCATTTCTCATAAATTTCCGCAGAAAGCACATCGTGTCACAGCTGCACGAGCACGAATGATTACTTTCTAAGACAGCCCAAATCCCCTTGGAACATTCTTTTGTCCCCACTTTGAACAGCTGACGATTTGAAACAATAGAAAAGAGAGGGGAAATTTTCGAGAGAAAATATTTTTTTAAAATCATTCCAGTGATGTTTTTTCAACACCCAAGACAGCCAATTCAACTGTGTGGTTTTAGAACATTAATACGGAGAGAAAGCCATGCTAAGAATAACGTATAAACAGAGAAGAAGAATGAGTTAGGTAGGAGTTTTTAATCAGGTGTAAAGTTTTTATTTCTTTTTTCTAACTTCATATCGGCACGAGAGTATCTTTATACTCATTCGGGCCACAATAACTCACCTTTGCAGTCAAGTCCGATGGCGATGAAGTCGCCCTTGTACTCCCTCATCATGAGTTTGAAGTCCTCGTAGCCGAGCTCTTCTTTGTTCTGCAGGCCGGAGGCTTCAAACATACCCTGAATGAGGTTCATCACTTGCACCTCATCCATGGAATCCGTTTTAGCAATGTCCACCAGGGAACGCAGCATCTGGGTCAGTTCATGCTTGTCAATAACGCCGTTGCCGTCATCGTCACACATGTCGAATACAATGCGCAGCTTGTCCTCAGTCTTGCCTGTAAGGGAAGGAGAAAACTCTCACTTGATTTGCCCATTATGTTTATGATAATGAATGATAAATTAAAAACTAGAGTTGAAAAATAAAAATAATAAAGAACTTCCAATTTTTTATAACACTAGTAAAAGTGCATTTTTAAAAAGTAATTATTTTTTTAAAATTTGGCTTGTTGTATACTTGTAAAGATGGAATTTGATGATTCCTTTTTCGCTCCCTTTCTCAAATAAAAAAAATTAGAAATGTGCTAATACAAAGTAGAAGAACATATTTCTTTAAAAATAAAAATAAAAAACGGGAAAAAACAAAAGGAACGTAAATTGATGAAATCCTGGGAACAATTCAATATGGGCTTTTAATCACTAAACAGGATTAAATTACAATTGACTGAAAAAAAATTTCAGTGTTTCATGCTTTTACGTTTTCATTTTAATCCTTAAAACAATATAAAATTTCGATAAAAAATGTTCCCTACTTTTTAATGTATTGAGTGAAAATATTTTTATTTAAAATGGTTAGCATAAATTGTTCAGTATGTTCCTGTATATGTTCAACTATGTACTCGCAGAACCAAATTTTTTACAGTTGACTGGAGAAAACCTACTGGTGCACCAAGAACATGGCGCCGATGCTGTCCTTCAGATCTGGTACAGATGCCATCTTTCAGATTTTGTACAGATACTGGTCTTTGATGGTACGGTTTCTTCAGGAAATCTCATAAAAAAGGGGGGGGATTTTCCGGCGAACGAGGCAGCCATACTGTTGGAAAATGGCGGCTGATCACCCTCGTATCTGTAAAAGGCTGTCCTAGCAATTGCTTTACGCGACGATCAATGTGAGGAAATGCGCCATCCTGCATGAAAATGATATCCTGAAGGCATACATGCAGTTTAAGTTGTTGGATTACAAAATTCTTCAAGATATCATAATACCGTTGTCCTGTGACGGAACAGGATTCCATTTGAAGTTATCTATTCAAAGAAATACGGTCCAATGATAAAGGTATTCATAAAACCAAACCGTACTGTCACTTTCTCAGCATGCAAGGGTTGATCCTGAAGAACGTGAGGATTTTCCGCTGCTCAAATTCGACAGTTGTGGTTTTTAACTTATCCATTAAGACAAAAGTAGGCTTCGTCACTCCACATAATATTTCATGAGCAGCCGCCATTCCAGCAAAGAAATGAAGTGCAAAAGCTTTAGGAACCTCTGGGCCCCCAATCTTCAAAAGGAGACTCAGAGGTAGGTTATTTTGTAGGGATAAAAATGCAAACCTGCAAAATTTTTCAAAAAGTAGAATATGGCATATCCAATGCACGGGAAACAACTCATACACTCACACTATCAAGCAGTGACTGACTACTTGCTTCGACAACTGTGGTAATCGCCTTTTCGACGTTAGAAGAAGGGATTTGCATTTGTCCACAACTTGGAAGAATTCTCGGTTGCTTCAAATACTTGTGTCATCTTGCATAGAAACATAAAGGCAGTAAATAGCTTCTTGTATCATCTCCTCTCACATGGAGACATTGGACCCTCCGTCGTATGGTATCCACAACATGGGACGGATTTCTTTTATTGCTATAACCGAGTTCTGGTAAAACAGCTTTACTAGAAATTTTCTTTCTTGCAAAGTTGATATGATGTACATATAAATAACTATGCTCTGCTGATGTGACTTTATTAGGGAGAGCTCGGGCGAAAATCCTATATCTTTGCTTCTATGTTTGTACAACACAGGTTTTTTAAAACCTCATTTGAGCACTGTGAATAGCGGAAGATTTTCGACTGACTCTTTCATAGATAATAATTTTTAGAAAGTTAAAAGAGAGAAACTTTCTTCTGAAAATATAAACAAGTGTGAGGCAACGTGTGAATTTTTTTAGATGCTTTTCTTGATGTGAGGAGTTTCTTGAATAAATGTGAGAACATCTGTCGGGTTTTCATTACTGCTCATTTCTAAATTGGTTATTAGTACCTGACTTTTAAACTTTTCTTAATAATTGTAGTTTCACGATTTTTTTTCAAAGTTTTCTTTCGTTACAGTGGAATAAATCCTGGGAAATCCTAAGCACAATTTAAATGGCGCTGTATGCGGTCCAATACAGTTAGCTCATTTGGAAATACCTATTTTTATTATTATTGCAGCCTTTTTCGTTTTGGAGTTCGATTTCTTTCTCCAGGTTATCGCTGGCTTCATTATTCGTAATAATCTCAAGAAGTAATGAATGCTCGTACAGAATTTGCCTTATTAAATGAATGCTAATAAGCATGCGCTGTATCGTAAATGATGTTTAACATTTTCAATATGTGCAAATAAATACCATTGAGGAATTTCGGTATTCAAATTTTTTTATTTAATGAATATCAAGCATATCATTTGAGTAGTCATGGTACTTTAACTTTTATTTCATTTAAACCAACAGAACGTGTTCTAGAGCCCTCTGAAGTGGAAAATTTATTTTTTGCTAATTTTCTTTCTTTCTCTCTCTCTGTATATATATATATATTAGGCTTTACAAATATATAGGAAAATGGTTTTAAAAAATGTGAATTAAATGGGGCATTTTTATTGGGCGAAACGAGAAAGCTGCCTCACCCCTGGAAAAAAGAACCACGGTGTCCAGGAATTCCTGAAAACTGATCCTTCCGTCTTTGTCCTTGTCCACGCAATTGAACATGTTCTTCACGAAGAGAGATTCGGGTCGCATCCCGAGAGCTTCGGCAAATTCTTGTTTCGAGAGCGAAGTGCGCATCACCATGATGACATCGCTGCTTCCGACGTCCTCCAGGTGGCGCTTTTCGCCAGGTCGAAGTCCGAAAGTCTGCAAATAGAAAATAAAATGTTTTTTGCATTAAAAAAAAAGAAGGAAAAAAATCGTTTAACTCACTAGTGCTCGATAAAGATAGGCAACAGCTATAATCATAAAAATATTTTTGGGAATGCAAGGGTCTTTATGACTAAAGTTTTTCATTGAAATGGTCACAAATGAAAAAAGACTAGGTAAAATATTATCAAAGCTAATATAGGAGAGTATACGATTTTGGTTTTCCGCAAAATAAAGTTCAAGAACTGAAAGTTAGTGGATAATGGCGCTGTATTTAGTATTATTAAACGAAACAGGACTTGAATTTACAACGTTTTTAATCGTTTCTAAAGCGAAATGTGAAAGAACGCAATGGCTTAAAACTGGAGGAATGCAAATTATAAAAATGTGCTTTGAACTCATTTGATTTTTCAGCTATGAAACTGAGCTTTCAGTGTCACGTTATGTTAAGTGTCATTACGATATGCGTAGCGACGGGAGGTGCGCTTTGCAAAAATACCATATTATAATACGAGGCTCAGTGACATAGCAGGAAAATGACGGCCTACGCAGGTTTCATTGTTAACTATTGAAACCCGACCAAGGAATGAAGTCGGTTTCTGCGGAATCCTAAAAACAGTGAACTTCAGCTACGCGGCATTTCAGATACCGCTGTTTTTACATATGTGCACACTGGTAGAAGTGTCAAACAGTTACTTGAGCAACATTTCACTGATGATCGGATTATAAGCCGCCCATTTCTTCTCGATCACCAGCCCTCTTTCTTCCGACTATGGAGCCAGTTTACTTTATGGTGATAGCATAAACAGTTGGAGGAATAAAAAATGCGATGCACCGACATGCCCGCAATCTTCTTCCTGATGTTCTAAGTCCTACTTTTGAGAATGCAATAACGTGAATCAAACTGCTTTCAGAAAATAGTGTATGTCACATTGAATCTGATTTTCAGCATGATTCAAAACACTTCGAACATATGTTGTTATGCTTTGTTTCGTTTTTAATTAGTAATATTATGTACAGCGCCATATTGAATATTTAATATTTTTTTTTCGGAAAATAAAATTTATTGATATCCTTCACATTATTACCAAGTTTCATAGCATTTTGAAAAGTAATTTTCCTTTTCATGGTTAGTTCAAAGTGAAAATTTAATTATAAATACTCTGTAAACTGATTATACTTTGCAAGGCGAGACCGTTACAATTTCATTTAGTTGCAAATTCAGTTAAGACTTTATTTCGAAAACAGTTCGAGTAACAGTAAAATGACAAAATCATAGAGCTCTATGGATTTAGCACAAAATATCAGATTTAAAAATAAAACACCTACAATAGCATTTGTTTGCTATTTCTAAGTGAATGACGTCATCAAACGTGAGCGAATGAAACCCTTTACTGCCATTAAGCTCTTATCCATTTCTTGGTGCCGCAATGCACATTCAGAAAACTATTCCGAATGAGGTCATAAATACCTATAAAAATGCTGCCTGCGAATAGTAAAGAGGCGAAGCGTTGCGTGTTGATCGTATTGAGTGATTTCAGTTTGTCGGACTGTAATGACTTCTGCTTATTGTGTAATATGACGATGCGATAATGGAAATTTGAGTAACACGCCATCGGTAATATTGGCGGTTAAGATTTTTCTAGTGCCCTGTCTATTATAGACGACTTTAATCGAAAATCATACCACATTATGATTGGAAGGAACATCGGCGGATTAGTTCATGATACGACTGTAATGTGCGCAACCTCCCTCTCTATTTCTCCTGCTATTGGTGCCAGCAAAAACGTTGACTGATGTGGATGAACTATAGCCCCGTTCAAGACTGTTCTGTCATCACGCGACCAAATAATACCGGTTTATGCGTTCTATTGACTCTAATTTGAACAAGATGCATTTTAAGCTAAATCGATGCAACCTTATAATAGCTACCGATACAAGGATGAAAACGCCGAGTTTCGCCGTTTATGGCCTCATCGCATAGCGTATATTTATTTTAATATGCTTAAACACTATTTTTATGACTATGGATGTAATCGCTTAAGATGAAAGGGTATATACTTTAGTATAAATATTCATACATTCATATTTTTAAAAATATAGGTCATATTCTCATTTTATTTTATTTATTGATTCAAGATTTTCGAAACAGGATATTAATTTTTGTATTGTAGATTTCCGGAAACAATTTATGAAATTAAAAAAAAATGTTCAAACTTCAAATCTGCGCAGATGAAACTTTTATAGATACAAATCCGTTTGTTTAAGACATCAAAAATATCATAACTATCAACAGTAATGGAATCCATTTGCCCCCCCCCCCCTGAAAGTATACAATGATTTTGTTCTTTCTATCTTTTCAAAAAGAATTTTAAAATGATAATAACTACGGTTATTGGCCAGCGAATTAAAATCTCAAATGTAGTTAATAGATGAGAGTGCACAGAATCAGGTGGACCACATCACTTTCACCATAATTCTGACGGGTAATTCACTGATTGGGGACTGGCCTCCTACTTTTTCTCTATTATTCAATCGATCAAAGTAATACTTCCTTTTTGAGACATGAATGAAACTTTTGGTGTATTTTCTCAGTAATAAAATATCGGCTTCGAGGCCGGCGAGCTCCAGGTTCGGCACCAAATTCCATTAACGATCCGTGTCATATACGAGTTTAGAGCACTTTAAATCTGTCGTCATGACCCCATACGTCCTTCCACTGCTGTGGTGCAGAGAGAGGAGGACGAGCTCAAGTGTTGTCCAAGTTATCAATTCAAAATTACAAAATAGTCCCAAAATAGCTCTAGTGTTACTTTTAAGCAGGATGCCTGGAAATCAAATCAAATTCGTGAATGATAAGACCCCTTCTCATCAATTATGTAAGAACTGTTCAAAAATGATTTCCGAACGCGATTCTCAATTTCAGCATTCTACTCTGGATAAACAAAAGTCCTGATATAATCCGATTTATAGGGCAGCTCTTAAATATTGCAGCACTCTAAGAATTATGGTTTAATTTTAACCATTTGGCAAAGCAATTCTCTTTCTCTATATTTGCAGTTAACAATTTTTCATTAACGCAGACAGTCTTTTTTTGTTTGTTTGTTTGTTTGTTTTTTGTTTTTGTGGGACGCAAAAGTTTGAAAATATTTTAAAAGATGGAAGCCAAAAGAATAATAAGCTAAATTCGGACATCTTGATATCAATAATGATAGTTATTTATTCAAATAAAAATATTTCAAGATAAAATTTTCATTAATGATGTTAATCCCTTTAGTGTATTTATAACTTTATATTTCATATATATGATATAAAATACCTGTAACAATAATTAATAGTCACCTGTATCTAATAGTCATCAACCTTGTGAAGACATAACCTATAATAATTTCCTGTGCCATCAAGTTTAATTTCAAGTTCTGGTATTTTTGGAATATTAATGCACTACAGTGTCTTACAGAAGAAAGGTCGGGTGATTAAAACATTGAAATAAGGTTTCTGTTTTATCAGTCCTTACTTAAAGTGTAGACTTTATTGCATGACAAATAGGATTTTTTCTCTTTAGTGAGTAGCTCGAAACCATCGAGCCGCTCTTAGGCAGAGGAGCAGTAAACTTACCAACGCATAAGCTTCTCTGAAGAAATGTTCCAACCTCTTCTGTCTCTTCTCCTTGGTCTCGGCGTTGGCCAGCATGCTGTCCCTGTAGACGGGCAACAGGTCAAGGGTCTTCTTGCGACTGGACAGAAACGATTCCAGGCGACTCAAGAACTTTTTGCGTGATGTCTCACCACGGAACTGCAGCACCTACAAAATCGAGTAGAGTTTAGAGAAAAGTTGTACAAAATAAAGCAATTCGATTCTCCAAGTTTCGTGAGTTTATAGAAAATTGGAGAACCGACTGCAATCGAGGAATATAATTTATGTTTAGTTGAAAATAAATGAGTGTAGAGGGTGAAAAATTGGATGTCTTGTTTTATGCTTTGACTTTAACATCACTGCATCGCCTAGCAGGTAGAATTATTAAAATTCGCAAACAAAAAGGAAATGGAACACGTAAAAAAAGCAAAACAGTCGAAAAAGAAAGCCTTCTTTTATGGAGAATGGAAAGAGGCACAAATAAAACTATTGGGAGAACTATACCAGTATAAAGCTGGTAAAAAAATAGTAAGACAAAAGACAAAACATGTCCGTTTTAGGAAACAGTCGAAAAAGAAAGCCTTCTTTTCTGGAGAATGGAGAGAGGCACAAATAAAACTATTGGGAGAACTGTACCAGTATAAATCTGGTACAAAAATAGTAAGGCAAAAGGTCAAAAGAATAAAAGGAACAGATAATAACTAAAATATATCTAAACAAAAACAACTAAAGGGAAGAAAACAGTTATAAAACAATGTAATACACCGAATAAAAGTATTGGTAAAATATGCCAAATGGAATCAATTTACAAAATTGGATTGATAAAATATCGAAGAAAGGTTGAAGCTTCGGAGAAAAAATAAACAAGATTGAAAAACAATCCTTGCGGAGACTACCGAAAGAATCAGCTGTCAGAATCATGGGTAACCAATCAAGTGGACACTGGTCACTCTTGATGATGACAGGGATTGCTTCTGATCAGTTATGAAGGGAACGAGATAACAGGAGTGGATCCCGCTACTTTTATTGATTCAGGTATAATACTGATAAAATTTATTATGCGGGATGATTCGAAATGAGTGAAAGGACTCCAGCGACCCTTAGTTTGTTTTTGGATTTCATCCGGCCTTAAGCTTGCAAAGGACCTTCAAATACATTTTGATATCAATTTCTGAAATTTCTCATTTTATTCTTTAAATATAAAATAAATTTCAGTAAATTCATTGGCAACCTGTTATATTAAATATAAATATTAAATGTATGCATAATAAATCAATAAAATGCATCAGAACATAGTAAAACTCCATTCAATTGTTTAAAATAAAAAGTGAAATGGTTTTATGTGATCTTTCAAAGGCAGAGTTGACATAAAATAGCTTTCTCTCTTAGAAGTTGTCTGCAGTCAATGAACAGAATGAAACACATTCCACATATAGAACACGGAAAGTGTAATGAAAGGAAATCCTAGCAAAGACTAGCGGAGGTGGTCTTCCCGAAAGTTTCTCGCATACTCTCCAATATATATCTTCTCTTCTCTCTTGTATGAAATGGTGATTCATGGGTAAAGCCGCAAATGCCTTTTGCCTGACGTTCGCGAACAGCAGTTCTCGAACTCTAGACCTGGGCGAGATTCTAGCATTTTAACAGTATCTATCATGAGAATGTATATTTTGGCCGACTTTGGAAACTACAATTGTAATCACAAAATAACATACCGAATTTCATTGGTTTAAGCCATAGCGTTTATGAGTTATTGTATTACACATGCATGCAAACTGGCAGATGATCAAATGTTTCACAGATTTGGCGCAAAATTTGATAACAATCTATATTTTAGATGCCAAACCTATGTACTCAATTTTATTAGCTCTTTGCGTTTTATAGTTTCCGAGTTCACTTGCACCGAGACATTTCTGAGAATAGACTGCGATCAAAATTTCATAGAGATCAACCATTTTAGTCTTAATTTCATTTACCAAAATTTCAGTCTTCAAGCTCACAACGTTTCCGCATTTTGAAACTCATAGATGGAACAGACCGACAGACACAGTTATAATGCCAAAAATGTGTTTTTCAAACTTTAAACGAAATTTGGAGATTCTTCAAAATCTCGAATTTAAATTTCTTAACGATTACAATATTTTCTCTAAACTTTCATATGCTAGAAAGTTGTTTTTTTTAAAAGTATTAAAATGCAATATTTCGTATTGAAGGTAGGTCAGTGCAATGAAAATGTGGCGTACCTATCGGGGGATTCTAATAATGAGTGATAAAATATTATTCTCTTTCAGTTCCATTCATTCATTTCTACATAAGCATTTTTTAACCAATCAATAAAATGTTACATAATCCATTATCTGTATGTTCGACCAGCTTTCGGTTCAAATAGATCTCTTCGTCTGTTGAATTTACCACACTCCTTTTTTGTGTGTGTTTGGAATTCATCTCTTATCATTTTCAAAGCATGTATATGAAATTTTATTTTATTTGCAGGTTCCTCTAAACAGGAATATTTATTTTAAGGCCATCCTGCATATATTTGAATTTTTAATTAGATATTTGAATGTAAGTCATTGCACAAATAATGCACGAGACGCTAAATAACAAAACCAAAAAATGAATCTCTAATTAATATTTGCATTCAGAATTGTACTAATATAAGTTTATGTAATGCAAGGGAGGGGCACGAAGGGCACTTGTAGGGTATACAGTATGCTAGTTTTTATTCCACCCAAGAATGCATAAATGGTAACTCGGATTTATCTCCGAAAAAGGTCACTCCTTTCAAGAACAGAACTGTACATTCTGTGGGCCGAAAAAAATAAATTCTTTTATAATTCCTCGGAAAATATAAGAAGGTTTTAGTATCTGTTTATTATAATATACATTTATAAGTCTAGTATTTAACTTCTCAACTTCTTAAACCTACTAAAATTTATTTTGTCGAAATCGGTCTTTTTGCACATTTCCTGCAAAGCAAACAAACTAAAAAAAAGTACTAAATATGCAACTTACAGTTCTGAATCATCACCATATACTTCAAGCATCATCTGTCCAATGGATTACACTAATTCGACACGTATGCACAACAAAAGATGAGTTAAGTCTAAATAAATATCCGTTTATAGAAGAGCGTGAATTAAATGATAGAACGATCCTACAATCATCGCGATGGATTCAGATCGCTTTATCAGGGAGAATCTGTTTCTGGAAGGACAAAGCTCTATTATCCCGTAAAACGTTCCGTCCTTCTGGAAATTCGTGAAAAAACTTTCAACGATTCCGACGCAATCGCGAAGATATTTTATTTGTTGTGCTAAATAGAAGAGTTCAGAAAGTAAGAAGGGCAATGCACATATCATTGGTATGGGATTCTTTTTCTTTACATTGTTGAATGTTCCAGGCGTGGCTACAGCATCAACATATCTTTGGTCTCTCAGATCGAACCTAATGATTTTAAAATTTTCAAAATTGTGTTTGTTAGGTGTGACACATATTAAAGTTCTAGCACAAATTAAAAAAAAATCTTTCAACAAATAAAGATTTTATGTTTTCATTTTTTTCAAATGTTATTATAAAGAGATTTTCTGTTTGAAAGAAATATCTGTAATTTCATCCACTATAAGAGCAAAGCATTTTCTTACATTTATTTTTTCAATAATTTATTTTTGAAAAAGCCATTTTTTACAAACATGCGAAATTGCAATTTCTTTTCGAGCGATATACACGCGGCTTCCTTAGCAGATGATTTTAAATGCTCTTAGAGCATTTCATCTTCTGCATCATTTCAGAATTTCAGCAATCGGCGGAAATCGCCATTAGGACAGTTATACTCCTTGCTTCCATTAATTCGGCTGCAATCGTGATGGCCTCTTAGAGGAAATGCAGTTTTGCCTCAAAATATTACTATTTTTATAAAGGGACTAAATTTTTTTTTTCTCCTTCTGGACTCTGGAAGAAAGAGTCAATATCTATTACTCTTGTTTTCACCACTGTGCAATGCCATTCAGACTCTTAGAAGTTTGGAAAAAGTGATTGTGATAGTTTTTGTTCGATGCTTGTACGGAGATTTCCTATCGATTTGAGCCAGGCGCCAGGTGACTGATTAATCTCAGTCGTCGACTATTTGATTTGTCCGCAAATTTCTAGGTAAAAATATACAATACTATTAAAAAATATACAATGCATTAAATTCCAACCTCAAATTTGCAATGAATGTATCATGACCATTTGAACAATATATTATTTCGAAATTTCCTCTTCATTTTTTCATTATCAGATGAAGAACTTGAAAGCATATGTGGTTGTTGTATTCAAAAATTTCAAAAAATAATAATTTTTCTTAAAAATTTTAAAACCTTCGTAGGTGCCTTTGTCTCTGCATCTCCCCCCCTTTCTCGTGTACGCCAAAGACTTAAAAAAAACAAAAAACAGGAGGTTAGACAAATCTAACGCTCCATGATAACAAAAGGAAGAATCGAAAGCATCCTCCCAATACGTCAGTTACTATAAAATCGGCAAAATATAAAGAAGAATTGGTTACCCGCTATTCTGACAAACTGCTACAGTGAACCACACCAAATAAAGTACTTTGATGGTACAGGACCGTGCTATTCACTCTACCTAAGTATTAAAACGAACAAACAAACAAAAAAGACTTCATAGATTCCAAAGGAGGTGTTTAAAATAATTGAAAAAAATTGTAATCTTTCCGAAAACTATTTAAAGCTACGGACTCTGCGGTCGAAAAGAATGTTCTCGCCCCTTTCTGAAAAGGAGGTAATGATCACGAGACTGGATAACAGCGAACACTTTAAAGAACCAAACAGAGAAATTTTAAAGGCAAGTATTCAGCCATAAAGAGGGGGGGGGGGGAGACCCGAAACGTTTTAAGTCGTAACCAATGGGACTATTCCGACTAAGAATAATCTTGAATGACTTTTATTTTTTCGCAAGAATTTTTGATGGATTAAAGTAGACACTATATAATTTTTTTCTGATTGGAAGCTCCACATATAATAACAGATAGTCCTAATTTTGATTCCTCAAAGAGAAATCACACTCTCCAAGCTATAAAATTAAATTTTTAATTTGATTTTAATTTAATTTAGGCGGGGACATTCCATATTTGGGTTCAAAATCCGTTTATTAAACGCGGCACGAAAAGTTTGCGTAAACAACGTCTACTCTCAGCAACCCCCCACAAATGAACTTCCAAGTACCACCTGGTGAGTAGAAAAAGTAAATGCCACATGAAAAATTTAAAGCAGATGAAGGTACCGGATAGCTAAATTGTTCTCCTAAATTTTGTTACTTACTTTATTTTTGGTATTTGTTCTTTGGTCCAAATAATTTTCTAGTTTACAGGCCCAGTTTTACTATCTATTACCTTAAGCAAAGAAAATAAATGAAGCTGATATTTTTTGAGATGTAAATTGCCTTTTGCAATACAAGAAAAGCATTGTTTAAAGAGCCTTCCAAAATATGATGCAAAAATTACAGAGATTTCTTTCTTCCTTCTGATATTTTTTTTCTGATATGATCATTTTAAATCGAATAAAATGATAAACATAACAAAATTCATTCCCAATTTTCCTAACTTTTCCTATATGGAACAATTGTAATTCATCGACAAGATGGCGTGTGATACTTGAATGCTTAAATAGAAATTCACTTAAAGAAGACGAACACTTTTCAATTGTTTACTAAAGAACAATATAGCATGACCTACTCCTTCCTCTGCCTTTGTTCAGAACAAATCCTCCTTTGCAACATTTTGAAAATTATTTAAAGTGCCCCCCCCCCCCCAGTATTATTTAGACTCTATTTTAGTGTATTTACTTACATATACTTTTTTTTATTATTTTAGGCATTATGCTTTGGTATTTTGAATATTGTATAATCTAAATCCATTGCATAATCTAAATGACTGAACGTTTCTGTTTG
>JAPMOR010042918.1:78831-132927 GCA_026543865.1 Argiope aurantia
ATTATACGGTAGAGAAATATAACACACCCTCATAAAACGGTAAAAGCTGCAATATATTATCATACAGATCAAGTGTCAAAATTAAAATGTTCATGAAATAAAGTACTAAATATTTACGGAAATTCTTAAAATTTAAAAGGAAAAGAGGCTTTTAAGAAGTGTCGGTCTCACCCTCGGTCCAGACGAAGACGTTCTTCTGTATGGCATCCGGTTCAATCCCCGTCGTGTTGACCAGCACGTCCCACAGGGTGATGGAGCGGATCTCGGACACTTCGTTCTCGCTGAAGATGCTGCGCAGAAGAAACAGCTGAAATAAATCTTTCGCTATTCATCTGCAACCAGTACAGAATAACTCATTGAAGTCTCGCCTTTAAGGCGATTTCTGAGTGAGGAGGCATTGTTTGGGCTTTAGTGATTCCTTTTCAAAAATAGACAAATTTTCACAGTTTCAGGAGCGACTGAATCGGAGGAGAAGAATCGAACACACGGAGCTTTTATTTAGAAAGTATTCAAGGGAACCACTCCGTCTGATCAGCCATTTGGGTTGAAGGCCACACTGAAAACAAAGTCTGAACTGAACGCATTTTAAATCATTTCCATATATTCATGGCTTTTCAACTCGTATGGACTACAAAGATTTTTTTTCCCGTCTTAAAAATGCGGTATTAGAATGTGTCAAAAAGATTAAAAATAAATAATTAAAAAAATCACTGTTAAGGAAGAAAATGTTGAATGATTAAAGTAATGAACAACTTAACAGGAGGATTGTATCATGAGATGCAGAACCAATTTGGGAAATTGTCCGACCTAACTAACTAAGAGGAATGGATTCTTTCAGCAACAAATATTTATATTATGAAAAGAACATGGCATTTTAATGGAGTTAAGATCTTTGTCGAATTTTTTGTTGAGTAAATTTGGCCAAACAGGGGGTAAAGTACATAATGGAATAAAGTTTGTGTGGATCCGGGTCAGGCTATTCCCTGAAGACTCTGGCTCAAGCTCATTCTGCTGTCGAGATGCAGCTCAAATCGCAGAAAGTTATGCACGAGGTGACTTCCAACAACAACAGCCCAGCAGAGTAAACAATGCGCTTTCTGCCAACAGAGCGAGTCCGAAGACAGGCCTACGTCATTTTCTCTAGATTCCGTTTGACAATGGATCATAATTATTTGTATGTTAAATAATACTAATAAGTAAGAATAAACGAGAATTTTCAAAACTTTATATTTTATTTTTAAATGACCCTCGATGTTTTTGATTTACATTTTTATAGGAAATGCACGGACTGCTAGAAGTGGAGGTTACTTTAGTTGAATCGGGATATAAATGCATGATTAGACACGTAGCTTTTAAAAAAAATGTTTTGCACATAAACTAAGCATAAAAATTTCCCACATCCCAAACACACACAGAGAGAAAAGGTTCTCAGATAGAATTATAATTTTTGATTTAGAATCGTATGTTCTTTGGCATCATTAAAACATTGACTAGAAAATGAATCCGAAGCATCTCGAAGTGGTTGAAAAACATCGTAATTTCAATGTGAAATCTTATCTTTCTTGAATTTAAATTGTAAAACAGTCCTTCTTGTTCCATCAGATTTGGTTGGAACCTCTTTAATAATAGTTTGAATTTAGTAAATTGCTATGCCGGTATTGTTTTCTTCGTCTCTTTAAAGGAATTTTTGACTCAAGCACCTAATCGGGACGACAAATAACGCTCATGATGTTTACATTCCGTATTTAAAGCAAACTGATTTGCTAGTTCATAATGACAATACCAGTCCCACTTTTATTTGCCTGCATTTGAATAGACGTCATTTTTCAGTTGTGTAAACATGTTTCACTATGTTTTTCTGTTATTTTCCCATCTCAATGTTAAGACATTATTTTTCGTGATACAGAGATAAAAGGATAGACAGTATGTGAATATCCTTTGGAATCCCCAACTGATTCAGAGACAGGAACTTCCAACAAGCTGAATTCGCCACTGAGAATTTTTAATATCTGTTAAGAAAACGTTTTTATAAGTAAAGTATTATTAATCTAACGTCCTTATTATTGAACTTGAATTATCAATAAGAAATTTTAAGAGTTCATTTGAAATCTTTAAATCATTTCCATCCCACCAAAACATTAAACCAGTATTATATAAAAGATATTGTTTCTTACATTTTTGAAAATATCCAATATAATAATGTAATTTTTATAAAAAACAGAAAGAGACTGAGTGTGTGCGTGCAATGGATCATTAGATTACAACCGACCGATACCGATAAAATTTTAACAAGTCGTGGACAACAAGTCGTTTAACAAGTTCCACTGTCGTTCACCGACACCATAAAGTAGCAAATTTAATCCAGGGTTTCTTTCGCATTCAACGATTTTCTTCTTTTCCTTTTCATAAAAGAAGTCACATTTTATATTACAAACATATTGCACCTGATAATAATGCTCGTTTCATTTTTTGAGAGGTTCCTAAACATCCCAACTTTATTAGTTTAATCATTAGGTGAATGCTTACTCCCAGATAATTTTTTTAAATGAATAATCAAAAAGGTAATTCTATTTTCAATGTTATTGAAGCCATTCTCTCTCGAAAATAATCTGGAGGACCTCTGAAAATATGCAGATTTCTTTTAACATTTATCAACATTAATGATAGCCAATACGTTTCAAAAGCAAGAATTAAGTATTTCGCATACTTTCTATTTAAGCATTTCTACTTTTATTAATAATAATTACACTTCATAATTGGCAAATTATTTATTTTAATTAGTTTAATTCAGAAAAATGGACAATTACTTTTTATTTCTGGAAAAATGTGATGTGAACTTTAAAACCGTATATAAAAGAAAAATATAACTTAATCTTCCTTCAGAAATTTTGTTTCAAATTTAAATTAAATTCCATGACTCTATTTAATTTTTTTCCAGACTCGAAATATGTCAATGATACAGCATTTTGAGGCTTCATATATTTTACTAGTTGCTGTACTCGTGTCTGCACTTGCGCTTAATTGTTGTATATGTATGTAAGAAAAAAACAAAATACCTAGAATTTTAAGTGGAAATGTTTTGAATTCTTTTTCAACCTTTTAAGATGTTTTAGAATTCTTAATCCTAATTTGAACAATAAATGATTACTATTAATCATAATAAGTGAGCACCATAAAAACACGATGCTCAATCGAATATCTGCTCATTTCAGAACCACGACGATTACTAACAGTATACAAGCGAGTAGAGCGCAATCCTTTCTCATCAAAGCTGTTGTATCGCATGCTGCAGCTGGGATTTGCACATTCACTTGCAGACGCGCTTTTCCTCACATTGGTTGCCACAAATTTGCATAGTCTTCCAAGTTGTGCAGTCGTCGTATGCATCTTAATTTAAAATACAAACTGTCGGATTCGTAATTAACGTTCTTCGTGTAATTAGACTAGGACGTTCTATTCGTGGACTCAATATTTTATGTATCAAAACACTCGTCTTAATGTATTCTATCCGAATCTGTTGATATTAGACGCTTCATACCTTGTAGTGGGACACTCTGTAGTATTGCCTGATGGACACTGCAATAAAGATAGCTGCAAATCATTACGCGTTATATTTTCCTGGTAAAAGATATCCATCCTCAAATAATATTATCACAGCTGTTAGCGTTTCGGAAAAACTGGAAGGGCTAAGAATCGAATGCACTCTGCGCATGTTCGATGAAATCGTTCTAAGTTATGTTCAAGCTTATCTCGAAAATAGTTTGCAAGAAATAAGTAGAGTTCTTGTATATTCAAATCATAGATAGGAAAAAACGCGAACACATACAAGGTGTATCCGCATAGTAAGACATTGGATTAAGAGTCAAAGCGAAGAAGACCAAAAGTGGCATTTTGGTTTCCGCAATTTTATTTTAAACAAACACGACAGAGTGTCATCCTTCGTAAAGAAAATTTTGTGAACTGAGGAATGGAAACATATATATATATATATGTATATATATATATATATATAAAGGATTATAAGTACTAATAATAAATCAAGCAAATAATTCTGTATAACAGATACCCAAATAAGTGCAATTAGTTGTGAATGCTTGGAGAAGAGCTTATATCCCCCCTCTTTTTTAAGAATCTTTAATATCTACCGAATTTATGGTTATTTTATCTGATTATTTGCAGAAATCTGTTTCGTATGAGATTTGCTACGAATAAAGTAAAAAAAAAATTGAATTAAGAGGACATACGCTAACGTCTCAATGCCGATAAATTGAATTTCTTTGGCAATCACCACATTAGATCGAGTGTCGTCACAGCTCTACAAGCGCAATTACCAAAGTAATCGCCCATTTCAGAGGGAGAGATGCTGCGCAGTTTTATTGGAAAAACTTGTATGACTGCCTAAAAGATTATGTGAAATGGGTTCCTACGAGAAATCGGGGAAGAAGGGCATTCACTTTCAGAAATGTAACTTTGCTATGAAAAATACAATTCGGATGGCAGTAGAAACCTAATGCAGTCTTCTCTAAACCACCGTCTGAAGGATCCTTAACTTTACTTTAATCTAAATGTACTTATAGCAAGAGGAAGCGTGGAGATATTCGCTGATGCTGAACCACCACAAAATTTTGATAAATAATTTATATAAATGTTATAGGAGTCCAGCCTTCTCCGCCTTCACACATGAAATATATTTCTACAAAGAAGGCGCAATTATAATTTAAAATTATTATCCTACCATGTACAATTATTTCTTTGATTGATTGCAAACTGACAATTTTCCGGCACCTACGTCTTACTTGACGATGATAAGAAAAGAAATCAAGATAAGAAAATAATCATAATGTTGATTTCTTTTCTATCTCATCCCGATTCGACTACTAAAAGTTAATACACATGAGTGTGTGTTTGTTCTATGATTCATTCTTGTACTAACTCAATACATTTTTTAATTCTATTTAAATGAATTCCATCTATAATGCTCCATCCTGACTTGAAGGAATGACTCACCCATTTTGCATGTTCTCAAACCAGAACCGGTCGGCGTCTCGAATCCTCTCAAACTGCTGTCGAATTATTTTCCGAAATAGGGGCCCCGGCCTTCCCTCCAACTCTGTCTCCAGCATGCCCCCAATATACAAATCCACGTCGTCCAGACGGCCCCCATACAGCTCATCAAGAGAGTTGACTAGCTGAAAAAGAAAGAGACGTTCATAATTAAAGGTATTGAAATCTTATAGTATAAATAGAATAAGGGGGAAACTTGGTTATGGGGATTCATATCTAAAAGTGCGAAAGAGATCGTTCTTAAAGCCTGGTGGATGAATCAAATTCGTTGTTCTGAACCAATTGTATCCATCATCGATTCCCGATCAAGACGAAGAAACAAATTTTGTTCAAGCTTTACCATTATTTTTACATATGTTTTTCTTTGTTATATTTTTGCATAAAAAAAGCGAAATATTGTGACTATAAAAACCTTTTTTCCCCAAGTCCGAAATGAACATTTTGAGTGTCATTTCTATTTATTTGTGAAGATGCCAACTCAAGCACGAAAGCAGACAAATGGATGAAATCTGGTGCACAATCATAATATTAAAGTTAAAAATTCTTATAAAGTTTTCGAGGAACTGTGGCAACGGAAAGCCTATCTTCGAAAGTTATAAATGAAAAAAAAAAAATTACAAGCTAAAAGAATGAAATGGGTATGTAGCATTTGCAGAAAATTTAAAGATTTATTTCTATCAAATTTCGGAACAATTCCATCGATGGAATATTGGTACAAGAATAAAATTCGGCATATGATAGCAAATATGTATCATTTGTGGACAAAATACATCCAGAATTTTATTGTCTGTTTTATTTTCGGTTGTATGAACATCATGATTCAAAAATGAGTCAAATCAAAGAATTCTGCTATACAATCTTTACGAGATATTCATCTCAAATTTAAGAGCGAAACGGTTTGCTAAAAGATGTCGAAAATCTCTGTTCGCTCTTCTGTAACAGTAAGTAAACCGAGAGGAGAATATTCCCGCTCATTTTATGTAAATGCACCGAAGCGCGCATTTGCGGAGCAAGTGAAAGGCTTCTTCTGGCTAAAACAAATGAACAGTTACTCACCTCGTGACTGCGGTTAAATAGAGGCGGGTTGATCTCCGTCCAATTTTTGACCTCCGGCAGTTGGAAATACCGCCGTACGGTGTTGTAGTCCGGCAGTCCGTTGTCTCTTCCCCGCATGATGTTAAGCGCCGCCAGGTCTCGCCTTGAAAATTCCATTGGCCCGAACAGCTTATCTATAAAAAAAAGAATTAAGGACCTCCAAACTGACACGGTGTATTCATCTGGCTCATTGCAATACATTTTGAGAGTACGGATTTTTACATTAGACGCAATAAAGCCAGCTTAAAAACATTATCCTGTTAAAAAATATTTAGTATTTTGAAATATGTTGGTTTTGGTGAATAACAAACTTTTGGTTGCATTCTCCAGGGATCGTCTCTTTTCAATCACTAGCAGTGGCAGGACATCAAGCTGATATTTCACCTTCCATTATCTTTTCATCTTTATTTATTTATTTTGATTTAGGTTTTTGGCGAAATCCTTTACCTTTTCCTCGTAGAAGAAATTGTAAAAAATTATCTTCAATAATACTTAATTTCTGGAGGGGGGATGAAAATGCGACATGCATCATTGAAATGTCAATCCACTCAATGAAGAAGAATATGACAGATTCAATTTAAAATATGAATTGCTAAGCCTTCTTATGTGGAATCATGTTACTTCCCTAATATCTGCCTCCCCACCGAATGACTAGTTCTAAATCGTGTTATGTAAAACTCAACGTATGTCCCAACAACTGGAAAAATGTAGATGAAATCTGACGCACATGTTGGCCATCTATGCCAATGCTGGCCAGTATGAAAATGCTATCGAAGTAAAACAATCCTCTTTCGACTGGGGAGGGAGGCGAGTTATAACAAATGCACGGAATTTGATTCACATTATCAAATTAAAAATGTTTTCTTGTCAAACTTCCATTTCTTTTGGAATCTTCCTCCATTTTTTTTTTTTTTTTTGGAGTGGTTAGGAATTGTTAAAATGCATGCAACAAATAGAAGAATTAGCATAAAATTTGATTTTGAGTGTTTCAAGCCGCCAAGCTCAGTGGTGAAACAATGGGAGGAAGGGGTGGTGGTGTAAGACAAGTTTAAGTGAGAAAAACTATCGAAACAATAAATCTTAGGATAGCGCATATATAAATCAACTATCTCTCCACGTCTTATAGGAATATTATTCTGAACACGAGTTGGGGAATGTGTCGTTAACTTATTAAACAAGTTTCCTACTATTTATCTGAAAATTTTGAGAGTTATAACTAGCTCCTTCTGGGCTCGGTTGCGATCAGTACGAAATGTGCACACAGGGTTTCTAAGATGTTCGGAAACAGTTATCAGCGCCACCAAGAGCAGGCGAATCAGATTGATATATGATCAAGCTTCTGCTCCGCATAAATAAGAAGACACTTAAATGAATGTGCTCCAGACTGATGCGTGTAAAAAGAATTCGGTAAAATGAAATTCGAATCCAAAACACTTTTCAGAAGCCGACACCGTATCACGAGGCATTACGGTCTTCCGGTGACAGCATACAAAAGTCGTTGCACTAGATTTTAAATAAGGTCTGTTTTTAAATAAAAATGAAATTAGAAATTTTTTGAAAAACAAATTATTATTTTCTTCCTGGTGCTTTATTTTTCTACATAATTTCCTTATCGTTTTGAAATTTATTCATCACGAGGCTTGATTTAGGAGATTTGTTTCTTCATAAATAAATGACATGCGCTTCACTTTCATTTTGATGATCTTCGTGGTAATTACATGGACGGTTGCTTTAATTAGAATCATACTCGTGTTTCATTTCCTTACGTTATGAGACTTCACCTTCTTAGCTGATATTGGGCAAAAAAAAAAAAAAATGTTAAAGAACTTTTTATTCTAGGGTCGTTTCCTAAGAATGTTTAGTAACCTCCAGACAGCACAATATCTCGTACCGTAATTTTACATCATTTTAAACAGAACGAATTTGGAACTTTGAAATATGCTAGAAATAGTAAATCTCCTTAATTGGTAATTTGGATGTTGACGGTCGTGGACGTTTCCTCTGAGAGTAACAAATGTCAGTTCTAGTATGCCATCTACAATAAGAAGATGTTACATTCGATTTTCACCCCATCAGAGAAAACATTTCGTTAAACCAGACGACGACATTTCTTGTCAGAAAGGCCAAAATTTTACAAGGTCTTACTATATCACAGTGAGCGAGTCCTACAAACTCGGATTAGTGCACCCTTAAATCAAAATTTAAAAAGTAAAATTTATGTTGCCTTTCTAACCAAATAATTTGCAATATATAATAGCACTAATCACATTTAAATGTTCAATACATTTTAAACGAGAAGGCACAAATTCGGAAACTGAATTCGGGATTAGATTTAGTACAATGGTAATATACACTTAGGATGTTCATTCGTTAAAATATTAAAGAATTCCCTAAAATATTATTTGAGCAAATGAATTTCGAAATTCCCTCATAACTTATGTATTAGGTGAACCGATTCATCGCAGACAACAGTTATCACGCAAACAAACAACATGTTCAGCTCCTTCCCGGAATGTGTTTCTTTTCCCTCCTAAGATTGCTTACAATGAAGTTTTGATTATTTTTAACCACAGTAATCCATTTTTAATCCCCGTGCTTTCGCTAGTTTCTCCTCACCTCGGACGTCGGAACAGAGAACGTTGTCCTCCCGTTCTGCGATCTGAGAAGCCATGCCCATGAGCAGCTCCTCGATCCCGGACTCCACTTCCTCCGAGTCCCACCAGGTGGAGCAAAGGCGCACGGCTGGGTACCCTGTCATAGTTTTCCGGAATTCGCACTGGGCAGTCCTGAAAGGGAAAAGTGACACTTTCACATCCAACTATAGCTGAGTGAAACTGTTTCAAATATATAGTATCATTCACAAATAGTCCTCAATGCATAGTTCCTTCGACAGATTTCATTACGGGAGTACTTTTTTCCTTTCACACTCATATGGGTAAAAAAAATTCGGAAATAAGTTTCGGCTCCAAAATTATCTCTTAATTAACAAGAAACCTATCAAGTTAAATAAAAAGGTAACATGTTACAAACATTTCATATTTTGTTTCAATTTGTCATAAAATGGATGCATTTCATATGGAGCATTGCGCTCTATCTGTCCTTGTAAAAAACGGAAAAAAGAAGAAAGGAAACAACTCTTAAAAATTACCTTTTTTAAAGTGCTATATATTAATTAATTTTATATTTCGACGTTTAAGGCAGAACGTTTTCGACATCAGAATGTCGAATCACCACGATTATGAATGAATAATGAATGGGTTTTTTTTTTCTTTTTTTTAATACTTCTTTCATGTGACGTAACCTCGAAATTTGAAAGGATCCCTGTGGACGGGGATAAAAAACGCATTTCTGGAGCTTGAAAGAATTGAGTCTATTTCAGTAACATCCTAAATGTGAATGGTTTCATAATGAGGGCGCCGTATGCGGATGCATTGGGGAGTCGCCCTGCGTCTGAAGAGTGGGGTCAATTCTTACCTTTTGTAGAGTCCGGGTGGGATAAGGGTGTGTCCAAATCGGAAGGCGGCGGACTGAAACACGTGACTCACGCCAGGGTGAAGGTCTGGCTGGTAACCTGAAAAAGAGAACAATCAATCCCGTATTCCTTGTAGGTCACAATGCGGTCGCAAATTCTATCATTCTGGACATGTCTTCCTTCATTCATATTCACACCCTGGAGTGGGTAGATGGAAGTGAGTGGCTCAAGGGACGTCGACACTGGCTAAACAAGTGTGAAGGCTTATTGGATTCATTCGTCCATTTTGCCTTCAAACACGGCCTGGGAGCCAAGACAAGTACGTCAAGACTTTTAAGCACAGCGTAACGAGTATGCCTCAACGCTTTTTAAAATCACCACCTAATGACAGAACTAACAAAGCGTTCGGGACCCGCAGTTTCAGACGCTAGTCTTTGGCGCGATTTTGAAGAAGCGGCTGATACTTTATCTGAAATGAAAGCTCGAGACAAAGAATTTTGAAATCAATTGTAAAATGATATTATTTTAGGAGAAATACAAAAAAAAATTTCAATAAAAATATAAACAAATTGTGAATTATTTTTTTTTATTGCTTCTGAATTATAAGATCTTTCATTACAAATAGGAATTGAGTATCTCGAAAAGGGATGAATCAGCTATGGTGAATTGTTTAAGTCCATCACACAAAACATTTGGAGATTCTAGAGTTAACAATGTTAGGACACGTAAAATGCGCCGTTTATCTTTATGCCTAGTTAATAGAATTGACAATCCTAATTTGTATGCATTAATTATTATGCACGCAGAGGATAAGTTCTTTAAGCTCGAAAATGCTCCGCGTCTTATATACATGGTGTTCATAAAAGAACTCCGGTGTTTTGATGCAATTTTTTTTAATTCATTCATAAAATTAGGTTTGTGTTATATATATGTACTTAAAGGTTAATTTATCAAAATTTTTACTATTCTGTTAATTTTTATATATGCCTCATTTATGACACGGCACACATCCAAACGATATTATTCACCCTTTTCTTATGTCTTGGCAAGCATACCTGGAGTAATGTTTGTCACTCAAGTGATTATCCTCTGCCTAAGAGGGTTTACGTCCTGAATTTTCTCGGCGTAAGCAAGATTCTTGACATGTTTCCAGAAGAAAAAGTCTAATAGTCAGATTCGTATTTTTTGAAGGGCAAGAAATAAGTCCTGCTCTTCCATTCCACTTGTTGCCGAATCGAGTATCCAATGTTTTCCTTACATGCAAACTGAACTGAGGTGGTGCATCATCTTGCTGAAAGTAGACAGAACTTTTCTCCGCCTCAAAATCAACCAACGAGGGAAAACATACTCCTCTAACATTTCACAATAGACTTCACCATTTATGAAATTTTCTACAAAAATGAAAAGACCTATAACTTGCCTAAGCATAAGGTCGCACCAAACATTCACTTTTGGAGAGTCACGTTGATGTTTCACGAACCTGTAAGGCAGCTATGAACCTCGAATTCTACAATTGTGTCGATTCACAGTACCGTTTACATAACAAGTGGCCTCATCAGTAAAAAATAAATATTTTCTTAAAAATCGTTATTAGTATCTATCATGTCTAGTATAGTACCAGACAACTCCAGTTTTTTTTTTATTTTTGTCTCATGGTTTGATTTCGTGTACAAGTTGCAGCTTGTATGCAGTTAGGCGAAGCCTTTTGTCTAATACCTTATGAACAGTTGCTTTGGGTAAGCCCAACTGAAGATTGCGTCGTCTCAATGATTTTTTCAGACTTCGTTGACATGAAGTACGGTTTCTGCTGACATTATCTTCAGACAATCTTGGCCTATCAGACGATTTTGGTTTTAACACACTTCTCGTTTCTGAACGCACGTAGTCACTGACGATTGTATAATGGTAACCAATCCAGTTTCTATAAACCAGATAGCACAATGAGCCTTTTATTGTGGCGTCGCCAACGCAATGCACTATGGATTGAGCGTCTGCTATGTTACTTCAAGGTCAATGACGCGCGACTCTACCTAATGTTGATAAAACAAACTGAAACTGGTGTGAATACAATTTGTTGAGATACTGATTTCTTCGAAATTAACTGATATGACCAAACTCATATCGTTAACTCGAGTCCGGAGATTTTTTAGGGATACCTTGTACGTCATTTGATCCCCTGCAATATTCCGTCGCAAAGGTGCAAAAGAAAAAAAAAACTTAGGCAAAGCCACCAATTTTAGAAACTGAACCGATTTCTGCAGTTTGCGTGCGTAGCAAACCAATCAAAATGCTCTATTTTTACTATTCAAGTTTCATTAAAAAAATATACTTTCCTTTGTTGGGATGATCAAAGTTGGATGGCATCACTACGTTAATACGATGTGTAATTGACAAACAGCTGGTCGCTGCAGGACTTTAACTTATTATTCTAATTCGTTTACCACAGGACATTAATATAAGAATTAGAGAAAAGCTCACCAATAACAAGAACTGTTAATTTTTTAAAAAAAACACTAATGTCTTTTCGTTGTCTAATGGCGTTCTTTCTTTGAATTGGAGTTATTTATTTGCTAGCTCATTTCAAGCCTTTGACAATTTTATATATTATAGCCCCTGAAAGATGGTTGTTGGATTAGCTATTACTCATTCAAATTCGACAAAATCTTTTAATATATAGGGCAATAATTTAAGTCCAGGCTAACTATGCATGAATACTAAGTAATAGTATAGGTTATTTGTTGTAAAACAGGCAGATAATTTTTTATTTTAAAACCCGCAGCTCCCTTTTGACACTTTTTATTTTTTATAAAACATGCACACAGAGAGGAAATATTGAAGTTACAAAAAATTCCGCTTTCAATATTTTAATGGATCTTTATTTACTCTTTGAAATCTCAAAAACTCTTCTGTAAATTCTGCCTGTCAACTGTGAGCAGGACACTTAAGAAATGCGGCGAGTTTGAAGGCTGAAATTGAGTCGTTGCCCAAAAACTGTGAATTCAACTGAACAATATTCGTCGGAGAGGAGGTTTGGTCATCGAATCATTGCAGTTAATGTAAACTCGATTTTTAAGATGTTGATAACAAAGTTTTCAACATAAAATTTTTTTTTTTTTAATATTTGTCAAATAATGCTATGCTTGTTTTAACATGAGCTTAAAAATCAATATTTTGATCTAAAACGAGTTGAAATTGTTAAGCAATTTTGTTCACAAAAATTATTTGAGGATTGTCAGTCTACTTAATGTCATGAGGGAAGAAGAGGGAATGCAATCTAGATGAGGAGTCCTACCATGATATCAATGAGTGGTAGCGAAAAGGGCTTCATTTTTGTCCTCATACGCATAAGGAGGTGGAACATTGTTCTCGGAAAAGATCTTAACCCCCTTGTCAGTTTCAGTTCTAAATGAAAACTTTTATTCATTTTATTATCAAAAATTTCCTTTTAGACACTTGTATGAAGATACACGAATCGAGATAACAATTAAAAGTTTTAATTAGATTATTTCATTTTTAATGAGTTTTAAAGTTTTAATTAGAATTTAACGAAATCGAAAAGAATTGCACGAATTTTTTTTTTTAATTTCTGGTGTACCTATTTAGGAGCTGAACTTTTTTTCATTTAATTATTTTTGTGCCTACCTGAGGGTCTTGAGTATGGCGCGGTTATTATTGTTTCACATTTTTAGCATTATCCAGATGTTAAGGGACTTCCAGATAAAAAGAAAAGAAATAAAAGACAATGTTGGATAACAAGATTCCCACCAAACGCGGGTAGTCAGGGCATGATCTACGATTTCATGCAGGGCGGATGTAGACTAACCTTTTAGGGTGGATCAGGTTCAATAATATTGTACCTGTAAGGTCATAAGAAGATAGATTATGAAAATAAATTAATTAATTTAAATCTTCCTCCTACCCAATTTTGACCATTTTTTTTAATGAGACAGTTATATATGGCCCGATCAACTGGTTAAATGCAATCAACCCTACGGCAGCATTCCTTACAAACTACCAAATAATATCCAATGCTTGGGAGAGGTGACACCACCCATAATTCCTCTCTTATATCCTCTCCTGATTTCATGAGTAACTGGGCCAACTTAAAATTTTATCAGGATGTCGTTGTATTTGTCAATGGCGTGAAATGAATCGTTTAATCATTTAATTTTCAAAAAAGACACAAATGATTTTAAAAAAAAAACGGGAGCAATTCAGTGAACGATCTCAAATGGCAGGCCAGATGCACAAATCTGAGCACTATGTGGAAAAGGGAGGAGGGGTGATTTTTTTTTCCAGCATTTATTGATTTTCGCGAATTGCAAGAGATTGTGACTCAGAGAAACGCATATCATCATTTGAGTAGAGATATGCAAGCACCACTCCTCGCTGCAGGCGTGTTCAAGAAGAAACGTCTAGAAGTGTGCACACGGAGTACATCATTGAAAGATTAAATTTTTATATTCATAAAATCCCACATATTATTAAACGTTAGTCGTTTCGGCAAATTTTTGTGTTAGTGATTTATTTTGTATGAAATAATGGGATCTACGAGCTGAATTATCATTTAAGCAACGATTAAAAGTAAGTACTTAATTCGATAATTGCTTAACTTTTTCCATATTTTTTGTCGTTATTGGTTACGAAAATGTGGATTTTGAATTGCATGAAAAAATGGTTGACCACATCTAAAAAAACTAATGAGATTATGAAATCCTAAGAATAAGCGTCTTTCTCTGTGCGGTGAATTTTATCGTCAACAGGAAATGCAGATTAAGAGAAAGATTATTTTTACCTTGGTAAGGAGTGACAGGTTCCATCAGAAGCAGAGGCAAATATTCGTACAAGATGATGTTCTGAAAATTTCATAAAAACACTTTTATTAATGAATAAAAAACAGAAATTTCTTTTATGTTTTTATCAATGTAAATATGAATGACTTCTTCGACACTCTCTATTAAGTGATGCCACTCAAACGGAATTAAAATTCCAACTAATTGATTAAAAGTTAATTGCTAAAATAGTGTGTTGTCATTGAGAATTAATTCATAAGGTACGAAATTTCAAAATTCAGGTAGATCAGGAAGCCAATGCAAAATCGCCATATTTAAAAAATGAAACAATTTAGCTTAAATGCATTAAATTGTTTAAGGTTCCTATACTGAAAAGATGTTTCGAGATATTCACGACAAAAACAGGTGTTGACTCCTGTTTATTCAGTAAAAAATGTCATTCGCAGTTGTTTCCGGGCAATGCGGCTTTTGGTTACACTGTGTCATACTAATTGTAGGTAAACAGATATGAAAGAACTATGAGAGCCTTTTTCTTCCTCATGGTTTAAAACAGGCAGCACAAATGAAAAAATATGCTACTTTCTGAAAAGAAATTTGAAGAAATCCAGTCTTGAACAAATATAGATCGCGAATGCAAAATAGAACAATTTTATTCCACAGATTTTTGTGCTTGGTTGGTCTTTACTCGTCGAAAACATTCGGGTTGCTTCTGGAGACGCAGTGAGATGCAGAGGTGGCTCAGGCCAACAGCAAAAGGCGGACACCTAATTAAAAATCCATTCATTGTCCTCTACAATGAAACAATCGTGAATGCACGCATGAGTTTCTTTAAACGTGGGGCTCTTCTGGTATGTGGCCCTTACTAGAGATACATATTTCTCTCTTGTAGACACTGCTGATTCATTTGGCTTGTTTCATGTTTACGTTCACATCCTAATGTGATAGAAATCTGAAATTTCGTACAGTTATACATTATCGATTATACGGCAACAAGAATTTTGATTCGTTTCAATTCGGTAAAACTTTTATATACCAGGCGAATTTCAGAAAATGTGATCGTGGAAATAATAGTTATAACAATGTGTAATGAAACACGCTTGATACGAGAAAATTAATAAGCAATAAAAACAAAAGAAATTCAGGAACATGCTCTTATTAGTCTGCTAAAAAATTTTGATTTCCTCCCTTCTACAATACGAAGGCGAAAGCAAAAATCAGAAAATCGTGCGGCACTGCTAACTGTACAAGAAGGAAGATTTCCAGCTAGGCAATTGCCACCAGACTGAAAAGAGACCGCAAGTAAGTAGATTAAAAATTCTATTTTACCATTCGTCAAATAAATAAGTTTGTAAATATGTATTGAGTCATCCATTATCCTCTATAAAATATTCGTATAATATTGACATTTTATCAAGCGTAATTGTTCAAGCTTGTATCACATTCACATAATTATTATAATATTTATAAAAGCAAACATGTGTTTTCGTAATATTGTGTACAAACGAAGATGTCATGAAGTTAGTAATCATAAAATATAAATTAAATTTACAAAGTTTGTAGTGATTGGATTTTGAAGCGTTAGGAAGTAAACGTTCATAGATGGCGCTGGACAACTAGCGCGAGTGTAATTAAAAGAGTGAGGGCATTCGAGTGTTTGCTCTTGGAGCAGAGTAACTCGAACGAATCTGCAATAAATTTGCTGTTAAGTTTTCTATTTGCCTATTTATTCAAAGCACTCACGAACCAGCCACGACAAAGTTGATGAAAAAAAATATTAAAAGAAATCATTAACATGTTAAAAATGAGTTGAAATGTACAACTTAATAGATCCCTTATTAAAAGAGGGGTCTCATAATGCATATTGGCTAGGGCCACAAAATACCAGAATCCTCCACTGATAAGCCTTTACATATAATAAACATAAATGTATGTTAGTGTGTGTTTGTGCGTTGGTGATCTACATACAAAACCATTTAATCTAGAGCTTCCAAATTTGACACACATACACTTTGTAATATGGTCCTTGAAAGACTTTTTCGAATTTTTTAAATTAGAATTTAAATAAAAAAAATTAAGTGAAATGTTGACATTTTTCCACGATAATTTTCAAAAGTAATACAGTACAGAAATATCATCTTACGATTCAAAATACGAACTTTTCAATGATACCAATTGGTTTACTATATAATTTTACTCTATATTTAATGGATTAAAAAAAACTCTATTTTAAGCATATCTTTTAGCAAGAACATAAGGACACGTCAGAATTCGGCACGGATATGAACCATATCACGAATAATTATGCAAAAACATTAGAATTCTGGAAGAAAACCAAAAAGCGGGTATTTTTTCGTTTTCGTTTCACAATCGAATTGCAATCGATATTAACATAAAAAGTCACGAAACGCTGTAAATAGTGAAAAGTAAATTAGCTTTAACACAAACCACTCTATTGACAAAACTGATTTCAAGAAAGCAAGCGATATATTTATTTAATTCTGAGGAAAATATATAAAAGACATAAATTTATATTTAAAATACTATTAACATAAAGAAAAATTCCACATTTTGCATTGTTTTAGGTTAGAAATTAGGTTCATTGTGAAAAGGCTAAAAATAAGAGAATGTTTCTAATTTTAAGAGAACTGATAGAAAATACGAAAAATACATGGTGAAATGAACAGAACGTCATGAATTGAAGGGAAAAATATTTTGCTATATGGATATTAAAACTTTAAAATGTAGTGCTGAAGAAGCCATTCAGACCAAGCAACATAAAATATTTAACTAAAAAGTTTAGCGACCATTAATCCCGGTGTACGAGATAGTCATCAAAAGCGGTTAGTCTATAATATACGCCCAAAAAAAGAAAACTTTAAAGCAAAAATTACAAAAAAATATACTATAATTGGGATAAAAAAAATTCAATTTCCTTCGAATATTTCTAACAATACATACTACTTCTACGAATGTTTCAAAAATCAATATATATATGTAATGATATTTTAAGCTTTAATTTCAATTTAATTAATTTCCAAGTTTTATCTTAATTTAGCCCATAGTAACTTTATTCTAAAATATTCTCTTATTTCTTGATCCAATTCCACTGTCTCTACTTAATTAATTCAAGAGAAGCTATGTAAAATTGTTGAATCGGCTAAAAGTCTAACTCCCACACTCCGCGTGAAGGGACAAAGTACCGTTGACGAGACAAATTCTTTTTTAAAACCTCCCTGTGTTTTCCCTTATCTTGCCGACGCGTGTAGCGAAAATTCCTATCCAAATCTCATTATATATTAGCAATATGAAGAAATATTTTCCCTATCTATTTCTCTATACAAAAATAATTTTTTAAAAGCTGAAGGCAGTTTCGAAGACATTGAAGAGATTTTCGATTTTTTGACGTCTTTTTATTTCATCCCGGAGAGGCACGCATTATGTACAAACAGGAGCGAGGAGCACACCCACAACACAGAGCGGAATGAAGAAAAGCTCATGAACATTTTATCCCTAGTCTTATATAACATGAGATATTGATAACTAAAATATTTCTCCGCAGTGCTTATATACAATGAGATTTCGATAGGGATTTTTGCTACACGCATCGATCATTCAAGGGAAACACAAGGATTTTTTTTAATGAATTCGGTGGTATTTTAACCCTTCACTAGGAAAGTGGGAATGTGGAACGGAATGTAGCCGATTTAGCAATTTACAAAGCTTCTGTTGCTATTCCACTTAATTAGATAGAAAAAGTGGAATGGGATCAGTAAATAAGATAATATTTTAAAATGAAGTTATTATGGGCTAAATTAAGATAAAAATTTGCGAATTAATTTGGATTTAAATTAAAGTTATATATATATATATATATATATATATAATAAAATAACTTTCCCACACTCCGCGTGAAGAGGCAAAATACCGCTGATGAGGCAAATTCTTTTTTAAAATCTCCCTGTGTTTCCCCTGCCTTCTCCGCGCGTGTAACGAAAATCCCTATCGAAATCTCGTAATATATTCGCACTATGAAGAAATGTTTTCCCTATCAAAATCATAGGTTATATAAGACCAGGGATAAAATGTCCAAGAGCGTTTTCCTCATTCCTTTTCTGTGTCGTTTTGTGTGCTCATCGTTTGGACATATGCCTGCTTCTTAAAAATGAAGTAAAACGACGTCGCGAAATAGCAAGTCTCTTCACTGTCTTCAAACTGCATTCTGCATCACATAAAATAATGTTACATATAGATAATCTTATTTCCTAGATTCTATCTGAATTTAACCCATATTAACTTAATGTTCTCTTATTTTCTGATCCCATTCCATCTTTTTTATTTAATTAATGCTCCAAATGCTTTGTAAAAATGCTTAAATCGGCGATTAACACGTTCCAAGTGAAGGGATAAAAATGTGTCGATATAACCAAATTCTTTTAAAAGTTACCTAAATCGACTCGTATAAAGAAATCCCTATCAGAATCTCATGGCATATAATGACCAAGGAAAAATATTTTTGCCCTTTTTACGATCTTTTCGCTCTTGTTGACGCGCTTTGTCGCTTCTTGCTTGTATATAAATTATGTTTCCCATGATGGAATAAAGCGAAGTTTAAAAATTCTTCAGCCATGAAACTGCTTCAAAAATATATATATATTCAATTTTCCACGCAGCATAAAATTTAATAAAAAATCCTCTTTCTTGTCTCATTTTAAATCAAATGTGAGAGCAACGAATTCTCGGGATATTTACACATTTCAATAAAAAATATGCAAATGTCAAAGAAGATTAAGTTCGCACATAATGAGAATCAGGCCAATACTCTTCAACTTGCTGTGTGCTTGAATTTTATAAAAACTGCGAAAAGGGCTAGTTTCCACTCAGCGAAACTTCAGGCCAGATTGTGAAGCTGGCATGTTAATCTGTCACGATTATTGTCACAAAAGCTTTGTTGTGGCTGAACTGCGCCGGGAGAAGCGCGAGAGCGCGTGCGCAGCTGGAGGTTTTCTCGAGGCGACTTTCCAACGCCGAAGGTCACGAGCGCAACAGCTGTTCATTGCGCGCGTTGCCCGTCCTTTCAAGCACGTTTCCATGACGCAAAACGGTGAAGGGTTTATTTCTGCGGTCCAGCGGAGGTTGCTTCTCCTTGAATAGTTTAAAAAAAGAAAGAAAAGAAAACGAAATTATGGCTGGACCATGGACAAACCTCCTTTAACATTAGAATAAATAATTATCTGTGTTCGCAGCAGTATTGGTAGTGCGATTCTGGAGTTCATTCCTAGTAGGTGGCACCCAGTGTTTTAATGCAACCTTAAAGGGAAAAATCATAACCGGTGTAGTATGGCAACTATTCGAGCCACCTAAAAATGGCTGAATTCTCAGCAACACACTCTTCCCCTGCACAGTATTGCTCAAAGCGAGAATGTGTTTTTGTGCCGCATCGAGTGACAATCGTAACCTATAATCAGTGCTAATCGTAAAATTTTATCTTTACGATTAGCACTGATGGACGTAATTAATAATTCTAAATACCAATTTGTCTCTACCCTGTATTAAAATGTCGTAATGCAAAGTTTTCCGATATCGTTTGCTTACAAATTAGTAAAAAAAGAAGAAAAAAATTGGACCGCATTGATTTGCACGTTGCATGAAAAACAGTTTTTAAAAATAATGTTCTGAAATTAAAATAATACTTGATTTTAATTTCAGTAAGTTCGAATACATGACTCTTTTTAGTTAAGTAAAGGAGCAGAATGAATTCGTGAACTTGCGGCACCTTCGGGCTTATTTCACATTCCGACCCTGTCCAAAGTTCCGATTTAGGTAAATTGGGAGTCAGAACTGGAGACAGTTGATTGAAACAACAAAGAAAAAAAAATGTCGTTCCATTCGCGTTGCGACAAAGCAGTATATTTTAAGAACAAGAGTATTTGAGAAAATGGAATTATTGGCTTCAAAGAGCTTTTTATATTTGAAAAAATTTCTTTGTAGCTCCTAATATTTCTTTTAACTTTCACCTTGCAACTACAGTGAGGTCCTTTACTGTTAACGAAAGCCAGTTTTCCAGCTCGCAAGTATCATTTGAATCTGAGTTGTCGGTTCACATAATCGCAATCTATCCATTTCCATTCGCACTGCGAGTCCAGCAGCTGTTAACCTCCAAGTGTGCTCGACTTCTGTTACATAAGCAACTTGTTATCGGTTCATTTTCGAAAGGGCCTTTCCTTCGAATGCTTCTATTTAAGATTTTTGCCTCTGGATCGTATTCTACTGGCAGAAACATTCGAAGAATGACGGAGGAAAACTGAATTTTAAAGGAAACAATAATTTAAATAAACGAGTGGCCATCTCTCATTTTGAAAGTAATGAATACGGCACCGATAAATTCAGAGCTTTGTCGTGGAGACAATAAACATTGAAAATATAACCAAATGAAATTCATCTTTGGAATGTCTGTCTCACTATATATATATATATATATATATATATATATATACATGTGAATATATTATCTTGAAAACGGTAAAAAGAATGAAATCTGAGTTGTGTCTTTATCGCTCATTTTATATCTGTATTCAATTTTAGAAAAAAAATCGTCAAAATATTGATTTTTGTTGTCATTTGTTTGAGAATGCAATCATTTCGAAATGCAGTGGTCTAGAATAGCGAGTTTAAGAGGGTTATTTTGGCATCACAGTTACACGTTTGAGGCAAATGTTTGGAAAAAATATATATATATATGCTTCGAAATATGTAAATGCTTTTTTTTTTAAGCATATGAGAAAATTGATGGTACGGTTCTACCCTTTGTACTACAGTCAGTCACAAAATGATGGATCCGACAACGCTGCTGTAAGGAATTAACAAGCAGCGTGCATTTCTTCGTAGTGAGTTGCAGAGAAGAGATGTCGGTACACGCCAGAGTCAAAAGCTCACACCATCGAAATACTCGCATTGTGCAGCTCACATGAAACAAGAAGCGAATGAAGGACAACCGAAACGGGTTTGATCGCTAAAGTAAATGTCGATTTTCTTGTTCTGTTTCTTTAGTTACATACAAATAAACTTACGTCAAAAATATGTTTTTTCGATTTCCAGGAGCAGAAACCACCAAAATCCCATGGGCGAGTTTTTCAATAATAACAATATTTTCGGTTTGTATATTTTCTATAAAAGCAGACGTCAAACAGTCCTCGGGACATTTCAGGGAAATAAATAGCAGCGACGTTTATTCCGCACGCAGTTCTCATCCGGAAGCAGCAGAGAGGATGAGCGATGAGCCGTAGGTGTTGCGTCTTGCCGCGCCTCGGAAGGGAAACTCTTCCCTCTGTTTTCTCAGGAGCGTTTGCGTTGAACTTATTAGCAAAGCGGAGACGAAAGCGGAATGCGACCGGTCAGCTTCGAAATTTGATGTGGATCTACCCTTTTAGAATCAAGGCAAAACTAAATTTCATTTTTATCCATTCTTGTTCAGTTCTTTCAGTGACTCAAATCGCATGCATATGAATAGACAAAAGAACAACATTTCGATGGATGTCGTCCTAAATGTAATGTTGGCAGAAAAAACTTGCAGGTCAACTTTAGATTTATAGAATCTACATTCACAGGAGACAGCGTCCTGGCATAGGGGGAGCGTGTCTTCCCCGTGACCTGGGCGTCCCGGGTTCAAGTCTCGGTTTGGGCATGGTTGTTCTTCGTCTGTTCTATCTGTGAGATGTGTGCATCTGCCTCCCTGTAAAAAGGAGTTGTGCAAGCGAATGAGAGATGCGTGAGTAGCAAAATCGTACTCTTGGCCCTAGATGGCGCAACTAAAACAAGAGACGCTCCCTATCGGCTTAAATCGCTGACTTCGAAACAGTGGGCTTGTCTATGGCAAGTGCCATCATAAACAACAACAACATATTCACATGATCCAAGACATTTGATTAAGTTTTTCAACTTTATTTTTAAGATTGCGTACCAAATTTCATCCATCTGGAGGGTTCTATTTTTTTTTATCTACCTTATTTTAACAATGCTTTTTTTTTTTCGGAGTATAAGAAATGGAGATTCATTAAAATTTTGCGGTTTAAATTGCTTTCGATTTATAATAATTTCTCTTCGTTTATTTTTTATTTAATATAAAAGGAAATCAGAAATATTGAACTATAGATAATATGAGAAATTAAATATCACATATTAATAGTTAAATGGATCTGAGCTTCTTTCCGAAAACGCGAACGAACCAAAAAGTGGGCGGAATGATTCATTTTTCTGAAAAGAAAACGGTTTTTTTCGTTTGTTTCAAAAACTCTTCTTTTGACTGCTGGTAGCTTCAATGAATCCTATCGATGTCTAAAGCGAGGCCATCAGTTCAAATGTTTAATTTTCTTCTTCACAAGCAATAATTTAGTTCAGAATACAAAACTGAAATGTGACTCGTAAAAGGTAATCTTGTGGGACTCTCTTGTTCGTCGGGAATAAAAATTATCGTTTAAATATCTCCCAAAGCGCCACTTTTTGAATTTTAAGGCACTGATAGTATGGCCCTTAATAAATAATAAAAGATCGATAAATGAAAAAATATTTAATTATTTTACAAAAATGGACAATGACTTTTGACAAAAGAATATTAATATTAAAGGTTAACAAAAATTAACTCTCCATTTCAAGTTCTACTTTTCATTTTCCTCAGAAAGCAGCAGACTGCGCCGTTTTAAACCTTCAAAAAGCTATATTCGAACCTATAATATAATTTAAAAATAGTACTTGAATTATGACATACAGTTCCAGTTTTGGCTTTTTAACGAAAAAAGTTTATTTCTTGGTTGCGACCCTAGACGACAGTAAAACCGTGGCTTGATCTGATGAGTCACGATTTCAGTTGGTAGGAGCTGATGGTAGGTTCGAATGTGGCGCAGACCCTACGAAGTCATGGACCAAAACTGTCAGTAAAGTACTGTGCAGGCTGGTGGCGGCACCATAATGATATGGACTGCGCCCTCTGGTCCAAATGAATAGATCATTGAGTGGAAATGGTTATGTTCACCTACTTGCAGACCACTTGCAACTTTCTTATACTTCATGCGCTATGTGACCGAGCCACAGCTGCTTGCGATTGAATTGAAGAACATTCTGGAAAACTTGTTGAGTCCATGTCACGTCGCGACTTGTTAAGTCCATGCCACATCAAATTGCTGCATTCCGCTGTGCAAACTGAGGCCCGACATATTGTTAGGAGTTAGTCTTGCCACCTCATAGTGTAATATGGTAAAAAAATTATTCACAATGAAACCTTTTCTCATTTGGAAGAGAAATCATTTAAGGCAATTACGTCAAAATTTAAAATTAATGTGATTTTATACTTAAACGGACTTTTGTGCCTTAGTTTTTATGTTATTGAAAGAAACTAATGGAGCTAAATTCTTGATAAAACAATGAAAATTTTATATAGCTTTTCTGGCGCTGCATATATATATATATATATATATATATCGCTTTTCTGGCGCTGCATATAGAACAGGAGGAAAAGAAAGGCTTCAGTTATAGATATTTTGAAGTTAACAGAAGCTTAAGAATCTGTGGGTAGCAAGCAAAGCTAAAAGCCTTGCGTCACAAACTTTTAAAGAATACTAATTTGAGGTCAATTAGGAAATATTTTTGGAATAAAACTTTTCCGATTCAGGAAACATCTAAAAAACGCGATTTGCTCGCCTTAAAAAGATCATGACAAATCAAATGGATGCATCGAAGCTTTAAAAATGCATGTAAACCGAAATCCCAACAGCCACCTTGAATACGTGCTTATTCCAAAATGTTTTCCAGGCCAACTGTAAATGAAATGAAATAAAAAAAAAATATTCTCTGCTTGATGGATTGATCGCCGAAGGCGGCCGTTTTACTTTTCCCTCGTTGAAATGTGCAAAGAGCCTCGACTTCCCTTGACTGGATCGACGAGGCTGTTAGCTTTTATTCAGATTTTAGCACGAGGCCGAAGAAAGGGAAAGTGATCTCTTCACCATTAGAAGAAAAAATCTGTGTCTGAGGAATCCTTTATAAAACTCGCTACTGGGCACATCCCTCATATTTCAAGCAATTCATGAATTATAGTTATTACAGTGGGAATGGAAAGATGAAAGGACAAAATAATAATTTCTGTTATCCGAGGTTTAAAACAACGCATTTATCAACAGTACTACAATATGACACCTCTAGTGTTAAACTTCCTAGCAATGTAAAGTGAATTGAATGTATATTTGGATGTTTTTCCTTCGGTTGGTAGGTTCTAAAGTCTGGCATGAAGAAAACATACCAAAGTTTAGTTATCTAGCTGGTTGTGTTTTTGAGCTACTGAGCAATACAAAAATATACGAACAAATAAAAAGGATAGTCAATTGATTTCAAAATACTAAATGATGACTGATTCGATTGAAAATTTTTATGTGTTTTTGATCTATTACTATGTCCACATGCGTTCACAGACATTAGTGGACAAATGTCGTCCAGAATTGGATAAAATCTAAAATTTTACTTTAACAACCGTATACCGAATTTCATCTTTTCAGTGCTAGAAGTTTGAAAGTTATCGAGTTCAGAGACCGCCACTATGTTTCTTTCTCCCTTCCCGGGGACTCGTAAAAGGGCCTAAGAAAATTCACTATGGAGTAAAAAATTGTCTTAAAATCTCGAATCGTCAATTCTTTTGATCATTCTAAAACTTTATATTTGTGTTCGAGAAAGTAAAAAGGATTTTTGAATTGCAATGAAAGTTATTTAATTTTCATCGTAATCAATCGATACTAACAAATCCATAAAAGGATGTAAGAAATGTCGGAAATCAAATCAAAGTTCAAATAGTTGATGAAGCCAGGTCATATTTCGATATGAAAATCTCGTTTAATGATACTGATGCCAAAACTCACAGATATCGTTAAATACAGGGCTGTCCTAAAAGTGGGACAAGTTTTTATTTTCCTAAATATTGCATTTAGATATGTACTTCTAACTATAAAATTTCATTAAATTAGGTGAGAAATTTTATAAAAAGGTTTTAACTGAAAAAATTTTTCATCCCCCCGCATAGTGGAAAAATAACAATTAATGAAAAAAATTTCATTTCTGAGCTCACAAAGTTTCACATTTCTGTCTAAGACATGACTATTTTCATATTTAAACACAAATTTAGATAAAATATTTATTTCAGAAGTCCAAATTTATTCAATACAGAAAAATGTAAATATTTTTTCCAGAAGAGCATCATTCAATCCTCACGGTTTCAAAGAATCACGCATTACGTGGATCCTTTTGATTAGACGACTTTAAACAAGAGAATAGAAACTAAACACTAAAGAGAGCATCTCGAAGAATGCCGAACAATTAGATATTTTCTGCTCGCATTCGTGTGCTTTCTAAAATATAAAATATTCAATACAAAGAAATGCTTGAATATGCTGACGATTAGGGCCTTATGCAATCGTAATGCCGGCCTAAATGCAGATGAACGCAAGTATTGTTTTCCGAATTCCCGGCATTCTTCTAAGAAGTGTGTTTACAGAAAAGTTTAGAGATTACAGACTAAAGGATCTTTGCTTTCTCCTGAAACTGGCTGGATGAGGTATGCGTGTGATGCAAGATTTCATATTTTGATTTTTTTTTCAAGTTACTTTCACGCTACTGTATGAAGAATTATTCCAGAACATTCCAAAACCGACACTGTAAATATTGTTTCAACACGAAAATAGGAATCCATTCAATATTCGCAAAGTCCAAGGACTGCTGAAGAAGTTACATAGACAATTACACGATTGACGTCTAAAATTTTACAATTGGACTCTACTTTAGGTAAAATCAAATCTTTCGTTTTTGAAAAATGCAGTTTGGATAGATGAATATAGCATTAATCAAGTTACAAACATTAATCTTCAAAACTATCATTTTGGAATGGTAAAATTCCACTCTTCACACAAAAGATTCATCTTCAGAGACAAATTTCAATAAACTTTTGGCATATTTAGATACTCTTTGGTTGGTTCTATTTTGCACAACAGTATTCTGAATAGTGACCCACATACTCAGTTAGTTTTGATTGGCATTATATTTGATGGAAGCGACGAAGTTGTTTCATGCTCTTCATCGAATAATTCAGAAAGCCTGTCTCTAAGACACAAGCGATGAGCTTCATCGCATATGCGGAAGTATTGTTGAAAGAAGGCAGTTTTATAGTATTCTCAAAATTGCTCATTTAAAACAAGTTTTTAAGGAGCTCAGCTAATGAATTATCTGACCATCGTTTAAAGTTCATAATAATACATTACTAAATGCGTGGCTATTTTCTGTTGCTTCCCTTTTAATAATCTTCCGTGATGTTCCCAAAACTAATATCGAAAGTCTCGCTCGAACACCTGTCAGATTGTATGGATAAGTTTAGGTCAATAAAGTTACCGTTTAATATTTCAACTAATTTTACAGATGGAAGCGTAAAGCTTTGTTTTTCCACAGACAGATGAGTGTGAAAAAATATTTCACTCACTGACCCTTTTTCGTTATGGCAGCCATATAAATTTTTAATTTTCGCAGCTTTATATTTCCATTTTCAGAAGTATTTCTATAAATGTTGGCTCTTAGTCATTTAACTGTCAAAACTGTGCAATAGGGGGAATATGTCTCATTGCAATAGTTAATGAAATAAATGCTGGATTCAAATTTTTGAGACACCCTGTAAATATACGTGTAATGGTTTCAAATGAGCTACGCTTTAGAAATACTGAATCTAATCGTCCAAACTCCATATTCACTGTAACTTTAAATTCGGATAAGTGCTGACCTTTCATTTACCTTTAATTAAAATAGCAGAGGTTTGCAAATTTCTTCTAAACAGTATAAAATTGAAAGGTTTTTTTCATGCTCTCTTTTCATCCTTCCTACTCACTTTGCTGTTTTGCTTTTGCAATGATTAAGACGAGGGGGGGGGAAAAAAAAAAACTTGACGAAAACAGTTTTAAAAGGAAATCTGCGAGCACAGCATTTGGGTTTGGCACATATTAATGAATGACAGAGGGAAATTAAAAATTAACAATAAATTTAATAAAAAACAATTTTTAAAAACATTTTTATTAATGAATTAAAAAGTAAATTTTGTTGTTTCAATTATTTTGTTCTCCATCATTTTTAATTTATGATAATTTATAATGCACTTCTGCCGCAGCTTTACAGCATCCTTTGTTGCAAATGTAAAATAAACTTGATTGAATTTTAATTTTCAAAAATGAGTTAGAAGCATTCTGAATGGCTTACAAAATAAAATAAAAAATTGGCCCAATTGTTGGGACGGATTCTTTAGTTTTGTCGCTTGAAATATATAGATTGTGGAATATAAAACCTTCTTTTTTCAAATGGATTGTCATTCGTATGAAATCAAATCAATCGATTAACTACCAATTATATATTAAGATTAATAAAATAGGATAATGGCCATTCAGAATGCATAATTCCAATTCATTTACAAATATTCCAGAACGTGATGTAATAAAAGAGTCATTTCTCAAAACATTACTGATTAACCAACTTTTAAGATTGAATAAAGCAATGGAGCTTTCGCTCGCCTGAAATGCAGCAAGATTTAGACCGAGTTAATGCGTATCATTTGTCATTTCTTTATTAAATGCTAATAAAATAACATTTACCAAAACAGAAGATTTATTTATATTTTTATTATTAATATTTTCTTACTACGGAAAGGAAAAGTATAGAAGAGTAAAGATATTTTTCTAAAATTATTAATTATCTGTCGTTAGTGAAGACAATGCAAAAAAACTAGAAAAATGTTTTCATTTGCTGCAACAGAATAAAGGATTTCCTGTCGAATTCCCAGCAACTTCCATTTGTGGAAAGTCGGACCGAACGGGAACACAACAAGTAGTCCATTTGAAATTCGGTACGCGTTTTTTCATTAGAAATTTTGTAGATTTGCGTTAAAATTTACTCCATATTCATGAACGGGTTCGTTATCTACGTTTGTACATTCGTGTGCATCTGAACGCTATAACCCAAAAATCCACAATACGTTAGAAAAAAGAAATTTCATATGCAAACAAAATTGTAGATATGCAGTCGATAATTATGTAGTCGATAAAGACGACTTTAACTCAAAGCTGTTGCGAAAAATCAAGAGAAGAGCACTCCCGAATGGGATGTGAGCATGCTTATACAGTTAAAGTTACCCCCCCCCCCTTGTTTACTGAGTCAATTATGTGTGTGCAGATCTGGAAAACCTGTTGTCTTGGCAGCTCAGTACGCATGACTCGGACTCAAATTGCGTGCTCAAAAACAGGTACGCGTCTCCCTCCCTAAACTGTTTTCCTTCGTTTTGTAATTTCGTTTTAATATCACCCCGCACTGCGAGGAGATGCGCGGTCTCTATGGCCGGACACTTACCTGGAGAGTGGCAATGACCCAGCGCCTGGCTCTTTGGAAGATGTCTTCGTCTGTCCAGTCCGGATGCTGACTTACGATGCGCTCCGCCATCACATTATGCCATCGGTGGAAGACCACGCCCAGGGAGAGCAGGGCCGGATTCTGATGGATACGGGGGTCGCCCAGCACTGGAAAAGGAATTGGAAAGACAGTCAGTTTATGGACCCCCCAACTTTATTGTTTCTCAGCTAGAAACTGTTTTTCTTCAATAAAAAATTAATAAAAGCAATTTTTAAAAATAAATAGATTTTTTAATATATATTTTCATTACTTTTGCTTCTTTTGTTTTTAATACATAATTCTTTAATACATGTATGTTGGAGTCTTTAAATCAGTTTTTTTCAAAAGGCATCTCTTGCTAGGATTAAAATTTAATTAAATGTAGTGATTAGTTGATAATTAAATTATGAAAACATCAAAATAATACATTATCATAATGAATTGAATAAAATGAATATTAAAAAAAACGGCCATAAAATTCCATCTTCTCAAACATAAAATAAGGCGATTAGTGTAAAAGCATACAATGATTGGTCAGCAACGTCAGTAAGGGGAGGATAGACCTTTATAAATAATTGCTTCATTGCTAAAACTTTCTTCTCCAATAAAGTTTCTTGCTTCAAGAAGAAAAAAAAATTGCCAAGCTTGCTTGGATTCGCATCCCTTGGGTTGTGAGTTCGAACCCCTCCGACCGAAGACTCCCCGTGTATGTGGTGGCTGGTGCACGTATAAATCTACCGTAGTCACAAAGTTCTCTACGTCGAGACAATACCACTGGGGGTACTGGTTCAGAGGGGATCATTCTCTGTTCAGGTCTAAATTACGATCTGTGAATGAAATGCGTGAATGAAGTCTGCCCCTTAAAAAGGGTTGTGACGTGTATGTAGCTAAATCATACTCTTGGCTAGATGCTTGGCTGCGTACTAGATGGCGCTACTGAAAAACAAGAGACGTACCCTTGGCTTAAAATCACTGACTTCTAAAGTCAGTGGGCTTGCCTATGACAAGCGCCATTAGAAACAACAAAAAAAAAAAAACAATATACAAAAGATGTGATGAATACTATGTAATAATCACTACTTATTGAATTGTCTGATCATTTCATTCTCAGATTTCGGAAGTAAGGCCAGACATTATAATTGCAATCGCATCTCGATGGCTGAATAAACGATAGGTACAATAAGCTTCGACTGAACGGGGGTTCTGAAATGAAGGTTTAATATTTCAAATCCATATGGAAATAACGTCTTCGAAAGTCGGAACGCAGGTATTTGAATCTATATATAGATTTGTACTAACATTATGTTAAAGATGCCAAAAAACACTTCAAATTTAAGCTTTTTTTTTTAAATAGTAATTGCTTTTCAAATGCTCCTCTTTTCTATGTCCTCTTGAATCTAAAAGTATTCATTTGGTATACTTATTTCTGCAATGAGTTATTTTCTGCCATCTTAAGGACTGCACAATGACTGCCGGTTTTATACCTTTTGACATAAAAATATCACCAGTATTTTATTGTAACATTTCAGTTCTATTCCAATTCTTATTTCACTTTTAACAGAAACTGTTTTCCGACTGCGCTTTCATTTTGCATTTCATTCGCGAAAGGAATCGAATACATGCATTTTACCAGTTTGCGAAATAAAAGATCGATGAAATTTTCCTGACACGAATAAATCTATTTGTGATAATAAAAATCAAAATAAAACTCTCTTTCAATTCATATAAAAACTTTAAACCCACACCCATAAAATAAAAGCATTTTTACCTAAAATTATTGACTGCACTCGTTAAACACGTTAAATCAAGTCTTTTTTTTTTTTTTTTTTTTTTTTTGTCGTTTTTCAGAGACATATTTGTCACGTCCATAATTGTGCTAAAAGCCGAATGAACCCGAAAAAGAACAAATTTCAGCTTCTTTTAACTTTATTATTATTATTATTGATCCCATTTTGCTTGTTGGGAAGAAAAGGGGATGGGTGGATCTACAAGCTAAATAATGGTTCTCACTCTATGTCCTAGAACGTAATTCAGATTCGCTATCAGTGTCCTTGACAAGCTGATTAAAATGAATTTATTCTCACGTTCTAGCGGATGAGTGAATCATTCACGGAGATTGCAACTAAGAGAAGGGCTTGCTTCGGTATTTTTATTACATTGGTCCTCGAGTCAGAGCTTGAAAGTTTCCATAAAGGTCGAAACCACGTTTTTTCTATCTTAGAAGTTGTATCATTTTTTGTGATAAAACTCTCAATACTACGCTCTGTTGCTTTTCACAATAAAATTAAAAGGCGTTACCTCATTGCTGAGTTCCCTTTTTATCTCTAATTAAAAAAAGAAATAATACAAAATGTTGCATTCCGCCTACAAAGCGATTCATTTGGAAGAGCTTTCATAACTGATCAAGTCAATATTATTTAACGCATCATTTCATTTTTGACATCAAATATTTCATATTCTTCAAAAATACGTTACATCACTGAGTTCCCGAAGAAGGGGGAAAGGGGCGGAGAAATCACCTAACTTTCATAAAAATGCGAAATATTTTTATGTTTTGAATTTTGAGATGACGTTCACCGCTTTATTTTTAAAAATGCAGCATTCTAATTTTGCAGAATTCCTTTACTTCCAGAGTAAAATGTTTGAATATTTATTTTCTAGAGGTTTTATTATTCTCATAATCCTTTAATTAATTATAACTGTTGAATTCTATTGTTAGTATAGAGAGCGAAAGCCTATTTCGGTTGTTTTTAAATCATTGAAATGATATCGTGATGATCGCAACTGAATTATTCCCATAGATGTGATATAATGAATATAAAGTCCCGAATTCGTGAACCAACAATCATATGAAAGGCGATGTAATATCTCCAATGCAATTTCAGTGTAAAACGAAATAAAAATCCTTAATGCATTGAATTTTAAAACTAGGCATGGCTGACACTAAATGGACAAAAATATATTCTTTAATGATTATTATTTAAAAATATGGAGACTTGTATTTTTGAACTCCATAAACTTTCAGTTTTACACATTCATATTTAACTTGACTAGCTGAGGTAAAGTTTCGTACTCCTAATGTTTCAGAGTTTTGTTCATTCCTGCCTTCTCAATGACTACACGTTGTTTTGATATTTACAGAGCATAGTTGTTATCTAATCTATTAATTTCAATTCAATTTGGATTGCATATGTGTGGCAATACCTTATAGGGAATTTTAGGAAAAAAAATATATTTAAAAATTATTTATTAAAATTAGTAATCCATGTTAAATTATTCAAGAATTATAATCAAATGAGTTATAAATTAAACATTGAATTACTATTAGTAGACTAATAAAAGCATGTTTTTTAAAATGTCTAAACTAAAAGAATTATTCCATATGCTTTATCGAAAATATTTTTTGAATTTTATTAACAACAATTTTTTTTTTATTAATTTCAATTTCTAGTATTAAAAGTATACATCTCAGTTTATAAATTTAAAAACGTAAGGCGTTACATGATTAGAACTCTTTTACATGAATGAACTTTCCTACGTCTGATTCTCGTTTTAAAAGGATGTTTGAGATTTAGATTAGCCGTCATCCTAACCATCACTTATTTAATAGTCATAAAAGAATTCGTGAAAATCTACTGTGATTCAACGCACTGGCAGATATCCGACATGGCTCTTGCCTAGACTAGTCGTTATTGCATCTATTAAAAAGTGCAGGTAAGCTGATTAAAAAAACAGTCGAATAAATGAATAAAAATACGAATTCAGTAAATTATAAAGTAGTAACAGTTTGCTATATGTAATGAATAGGTCTCATTACGTCTATTTTCTTATTATAGACATCAAATGTTTGCTGTTTGAATAAAATTGAGTAGATGTCACACAGCCGTAACACATGATCTAAAATAAATCTTAAATTGTTGATTAGATTAAAAATGATTTGTAACTAAATTATCCAGCTTTGCATCATTTGAAAGAATTATATAGTGTGTACAGCCTAGTGCCTACACTGCTTAAATCCAGCATTTTTTTTTTTTTAAATAAAGGGCATAATTTAAAAAAATGGCATTCCTTATCGTTGAATTCTTAGAAGAGTCTCCGTCCACAGACCATTCAAACGACATTTTCCCGCAAAGCATATTGAATACTTGCCGTGAATCCCAAGTTTCGAAAACAAAATCAGTAAAAAATCAACATCTTATAAAACAGTTTTATTCAGTCAATGGAGCAGCAGGCCATTTCAAAATTTTAAGGAACTTTATAACGAGGATTTTCACTTTCTCGTACGCGAAAGGAAATGAAAAGAAATAACTGTAATCGTCAAAAAATTCTCCCTCGAAATTTTCACCACACTAAGCCTAGTTTGCTGCACAATTTTAACACCAGAGTTTTCGGGGTAAAATTTTTACAATTCGACAAAAATACGTGTCATACAGAAGGGATTATCTCATAAAATTTTTAGATCGCATATCGTTTAAAAATTTTAATGTTCTTATCTGCACTATTTTTCAATAATAATAATAATAAAAAACAATTAGAGGAGTAAAAGCAGGGAGGAGAGAGGGTAGAGTCCTTTTCTATTTGAATTCATGAAGAGAAAAAAATCATACTCTAATAGTGTTCTGTTACAATTGTAAATCATTTCGGTATGGGCGTTATCTGGAAGAAAAGGTTGAAAACGCTTTTTCCGATATCCCAAGTCACACACCGTCATGCTCGTGAACACTGTTTTTAAGATTTTTGAGAATCAACTGTCATATTTTATCATTAAATAACAATTATCATCAAGTAAAATACTTCTCGGCAGATAAGTACTTCTCCCTCATAAAGAAATGATTTGACATTGTAAAATATTTTTAGAGCAAAAACGTTTTTCGGTCAGATTAAGAAGTACAAGCATAAGCATTCGAAAAATAAAGCAATCTAAATTGCTAAATTTTGCTTATATTGACTCTTGCATAGCAGATAGGTGGAGAATGAAAAATTTTGCTATATATATTTTTTGAATATATATCTGTATATTTTAAATGCAGTAATAAAATTTATAGATGCAGTAAGTAACAATGCAGAAATTGACTTCAAATTAAATAACGAAAATTCAAAATAAATATAAAAGCTTAAATACTTTAGTTCACTTTACTTTCTTGTCAGCAATGGATTTTACATTGTAAGGGTCTTAAAATAACTTAATGCTTGTGACCTCCTTGTACTGTCAAAATTTTCACTGCGCATGCTCGATGCAAATATTCCGTTGAATTCCATCCAATAATTCCAGCAATTATCATTTTGAATCCGATTCCATCCATCATTTAGAAGGCACCAAAATTTTGGTTAAAGATCCATGGGATCAAATTTCATCCATTTTGCTTGTTTTCAATTCTCAGTTAACGCGGATAATTTTAAAAATGTGGATGGGTGGGGGAAGATCTATTACCACCTCGATGTTTGTTCTTGAACAATTATATTGTAAATCCTCTGCGGGCTTCATCTGCTTTTTGATCTCGCACTTTGAAAGAAGTGGGCATACTTTAGGGAGAAACGACTATAATTAATAAATAGAAAAGAGAGAGAGAGAAAAAAAAAGACCATGAATTTTGTTACTTCTGGGAGTTTTTTTTTCTCTCCCCCCCCCCCATTTCCATTTAGCAGTATTTTTCAAACACGAAATGAAAAAATACTAATTCTCGTTGCGATTGATAGATTTGGCCAGTTATTTCAACAGCAGAGATGGATTCATCGCCATCTGTGAAAAGTAATGAATATCAATTAATTGACTTTGATTTAAATAATACGAATATTGGAATTCAATATTGCGTTCTATCACTTTAACTTCTTGGACCAAAAAACGTAAACAGCCGCTACTATTAAAAAGAGCGTTTACATCTTTTACTCGAGGGGTTCGCTCGGTTCATTTGTAGAACTGGGGAGGAGAGGGAAGAGCAAGTTTACCATACCAAGTTCGAAAAACTATTCTACGATATTTAACGATTTAGCTTCTAATTCGTCCAATCATGCAGAAAAGCACCCAAAACCTCACGCGGTCTTTCAATCATCCAAATGCCACGCGTCATGAAGTCACAAAACACATCGCATTTTCTTCCTTGTCACTGCTAATGATCGCTGCCAAATGATGCCTTTATTCGACAATCGAACATCTCTATTCAAAGATAAATATTTCACTTCTCTCTTTTCAAAAGTCCATCCGATAACTTTGTCTTCAACCTGCATTCAATAAATACTGAGAAAAAAGTAAGCAAATTCATTTAAAAAAATTTTAAATGGGAATTTTCGAAGCCTAGTTAAAGTAAGACTCACAGAACATCCTTTCCGGGTCTTGCATGCCCAAGTACCTGGCGGGTGGATAGTTGATGAGGGGCACCCTCTCGTGGTTGCGAGGCGGGAATCTCCCCTCCGTGGACCGGAAGGTTCCGTTCTGAAAGGTTCGCATGCTATTGACCCACGCCTCACTTGTGCTGTACACGAAGCTGCCGTCGATCCAACTGGTCATCTGGTTCAGCTGCAAAAGAGATCAGCAACTTAGAACAATGATCAAGTATCAGAAACTCTCTCAATGAAGAGACGGGAAAGACATCCAAATACAAAACTTAATTATGTATCAAAATCACGTATCAAAACTTAATTATCACAAGAACTTAAATTATGTATTTCGATACACTTTTTACTTGCACAAAGCATGTTCTGTGTGATAGCTAGGATTGAATCTGAAATCCCGAGATGGCATGTTCAGAAGTGGGGCAGGAGGTGAGTGAAACCAAGAATGTTCAGCATGTGAGACGCTGTCTTTATAAGTAAAGTTCTCGGATATTTCAAATTCCCCCCAAAAAATGTTTCGCCATGCGTCGGCGTCGCAATATTTATTGAGCTGTATGTGAGGATGATTAAATTCGAGTTCTGGATGCAGCGTCGTTTCTGCAAATCACATATTTTTTTAATGTGTCCATTTATCACTGATGAAACTGGTTTCAAACCTAGTTAGAATTACCCTTTCAAAGAAAAAACAAAATCCAACAATACACTTTTTTTTTTTTTTTTTTTTCAGGCTTGGTAAATTAAGTAAGTTTTTTTTAAAAAACATGTAGATGGAAGCTGACCTGATCGGCCTATAAAATGTCTCATGGCTAAGTGGCAACAATTGAAGTGCAAAATAATCTTGGGTTTATTTGTATGAATACTAATCAAGAACTGGTTCTGTCATCCACAGTGCGAGAAGTATCGTCTTTAGAATTCCTCATAAGAATCATGAATTTACGATGTTTATCTTCTGCAACAGAACTATCGACAAGCCTGCGATAGAGTTTCCGAAATGGGCTCTGATTCCTAAAACTTCACTCCAGGGATTCATTAACAAATAAATAGGATCTTGCAATGGCGCATATTTTAACATTTCACTTGTAATCCTCGCAGTCCCGTAAAGGACCCTTTCTTCAAAAATGAGGTAATTCTAAGACCATTTTCAAGCACATCGGAATAATTTTCACAGCAGAGCGAAAGAGCGATCTCTGCAGCTGCCTCTCTTTGCCATCAAAAGTAATTGATACATTACAAAGTTTTACAACATGGAACAACAGCATGTAAAAACTTCTTGGGATGACACATGCTTTCAGCATTATGCTGAAGATTGTTAACACCGAGTCCCATCGCATTTGCCTCGCTGGATAAGGCAAGTAATTCATGTCCGTTCCTTCACAGATATGTAGCAAAATGAACTTACAGTCTATTTGTTATTTTAGCTTGATTCTCTGACAAAGAGCCACCTGTAGCCACAGCCTTATTATTAAATAGATTAAGTAGAGGACTACCTAAGGACTGCCCGACTTTATGGAGATACAAGACTTCGAGGCTTTCTTTTGGGTATCATTTTCAGTGTAACTCAAATATGTGTTTTCATTTGATTTACAAGATTTATGGATTCGTTATTCAACCAAAAACCCGGTATAGTTAATTTTAAAAATATGATTCCATTATTCTCAGAATTTTTTCTGTTTTCAAATTCGCTTATATATCAACATAGCTCAGTTTCGTTTGCAGTTGGTTAAATAATTCAGAGCTCCTTATTAAACTTTGTTTTAAAATATTTAGTTTATATTAAAAAATTTGTAATAAAAAATTATTAATTTTTTTATTTAAAATTATTGTTTAATGCAGATTCTATATTTTTTTATAAGCAAAATACTGCAACTCTTTAGGAAATCTCGCGTTTTAAATTTTTTTTATTAAATATGTTACTATATCGGTAAATTATATTGAAATTAATAAAAAAAAAAAATCTGCTTTTAGAGAAGAAAACTGGCGAAGCTCAAAATTTTCATTGTTAATATGCCGCCACAGCAGAATTCAATCTTTCCTGTCCGTAACAGTCTCCTTTCTCCTTTGTGATTCTTTTTTTCCCCTTTATTATACACTTGAACGACGAAGCGACATAAATCCAAAGGCTAGCTGCAAGCTTGACAATTTCTTTTTGAAAGCCTAACCTACTCTTAAAATGTGTTCCATGATTGCAAAATCAACCTACATACATTTTATAATTGTCCAATCGATATCTAATTGAATACTTTTGATGGAAGAAAATAAATGTACTTGAGGATTTCAGAGAACCTGTTTCTAGGTAAATCCAATCGGTATGGACAAACACTGAACACCTGTGTTCATTTTAAATTAAATGAGAAAATTTTATCGACGTATGAACTTTTAACAATATTTAATTATTAATAATTGAACTAGCAGGTGACACTCGTGGTGAAAATAAACATTTTCGTGCATTAGGGATACTAAGAAAAACAGTTTTGATTGCTTCAGCATTGTTTAATGAATACACTGCATATATGTTATAAACATGAAAATGAATTTCGTCATCATCAGCGATTGAAATGAATCGTCATCATCAGCGATGTTCTCTTGGTGGTAACGAGTACCTGGCGCTCTCCATATGAAAGTCCGGCGAGAATCAGACTGCAAGCAAAACCAGGACTCGTCGGGAAACATCACACAAGCCCACTGTTGCGGTGTCCATAGTGCATACTCTCTATTCCAGGCTAACCGCAGGCGACAGTGAGTTGCAGTAACTGCAACACATCTGACAGGCCTACGAGCATATAGACCAATCTGCCCTAAGCGTCTGTACACGGTCTGCCTTGAAACTGTCCTACCAGTGGCTGAAGACAGCTGACGAGACAGGTCTGATGCTGTGCTCCGCCTGTTCCTTTTGGCAGTAACTGCCAAATACCGGTCCTCATTCGGCATTGTAACTCGGAGATGACCTGTGCTGTAACGTCTACTCACATTACCATCATCTTGGAATCGTTGCCAAAGTCTGGAGATGACACTCTGGGCGATTCCAATTTCTTCGGATACTTCCAGCTGGGTACGCCCACATTCCAGACTCCCGACAATTCTATCACGTAAAAAATCCTCCAAATGCGTCCTTTCTGTCATAACTATGCGGTTATTGCACTGAAAGGCTTATAAAGCGCTCTTACACTCTCGTCTTCGTGACTTACTCTCGGTGTCATCTGGTGGCTTCTTGCAATTTGCGTATGATTTTTGATGTATGTAATCATTTTACGGATGATATACGTATTTATGAGTTAAATTTCCGCGTGACTCTGAATTATCCTTAATTTATGGACATGAGTGTATTTTGTATATTTGTATAACACAAAACCTTCGATTTTTTACGACAGTTCAAATATTTTAGCTTTAACGCACGAACACAAAATGAAGCATGCAATTCTTAAAAAATAAGTTTTCCATTAATACGCACTTAGAAAAAAAAAAAAAAGGTGTCTTATAAAATTTTAACGATCAGGTAAATTCGCCCTCTATGCATATGAGGTTTTTTTTTTTTTTTGTTAACTTTTGTTTTGGCCAATTTGAAAGGAGCGTTTTCACATGATCATCTCTCAAAGAGAGGGGAAGAAATGGATTCCGAGTACACTCGTTAGCAAGAAATTTTTTCCCCCGTCGCCATTACTGACGATTAGAGGAAAATCGCACTCAATTATTCAAACTGGGGGAGAAGAAACAAATAACCCATCAAATAGGGATATGTTTTAAAGAGACAAAGATAAATCTAGGACTTAATAATATTATTAATTATAGGAAATTACTTGGAATCAATGAAAATGACATTATATGCGAAAAAAACGTTAAATGCGAGAAATGTTAAACAAAAGTTTCATTGTAATTCTCATTTTATAAATCGTTACGATGAAATTATTTTAATCAATAATATTTAATAAATACAAACAGCTCATCTTTATAAATGTATGTATTATAATTACATACAAGCACTAGTAATTTTCACTCTTTCTATTCTTTCTTTTTCCTTTCATTATAGAGGAATTTATGAATCTTTCCACAAAATTTAAAATTTCTATAAAAGCACAAGCAAAACGTTGATGCCAAGAGTAAGGAACTACTCTTAACATAGTTTAGGAACTACAATGCTTTCATATAAAACAATGTTGCGATAGTATTTGAAAAATTCACGTAGTTTAACAGTTCTGATGGCTCAAAGAATTTCGTTTAATGGAACTCTTTAAGTTCGCTCTTTTGCTCATACCATACAAGAAAATAATTCCTTTGAATTAATGCATTATTTAACTGTCTTAGAATTAGGGGCGAATATTTTATCAGTTAGTAGAAGGCATTGGCTTTGTTCCTGAATGTTGAGATATGAGTTAGCGACACTGCATGCAGTCAGGAGAGGGATAGAATCATTATGAACTTTTCTTGACGGCATGGCCGTCAATTATTACTCAAAACTGCGTCTACAAGCTATAACCTTGTTGCTCCAAACACACACTGCTGTTTGTGGACGCAGTTTTGAGCTACTTCTGAAAAACCCGCAATGAAAATATAATGCGCTGTCAGGAAGCAACTTGATATGATCTTGCGTCTTATACAAAGAAAAAGTTTAGTATATTTTATTTCATCACCCTTTAAAGATTTTTCGAATTTATAGTCTTAACTCAGACAAGGCAGCTTGCAGATAGGAGCAATGTCAAGAAAACAAATGAATCGGAGAAACGCTGGCGCAGGGCGACCTTGAACTCCGACGCGGGAAGGTGAGTGGAACGGCCTTCCGCACCCGACGGAGGGCGCAAAGCATCCGTGCAAGGTCGAATCGCCTGGACGGTTAAGAGATCTGCCTCAACAAAATTATCTTCACTTTGTAATAACCGCAATCAATTTGATGGCCAGAAAGACTGAACAGACTTCACTTTTTATGAAATTTGAGACTTCATTACAAATGAAACGTTTTTTAATCACACACGCACGCACATACACACACATGCGCACGCACGCACACACAACTGAATGATATCTTTAAGCAATGAAATTGGTTTGAATATCACTTTAAAGAAGAAGACAACTATCACAACAAATAGTCGAAAAAACGCGACCCTCTGCAAAAGTTTCACTCGTTACAAAAATGCTTTCTGTGCTCCTTTAATTAATGACCCGGGACCCCTCGAGTCAAAAGAAACGCCGCTCATGGGGATGGTGAACGCAAAGGCGTAAAAGAAAACTTTCCTCACCAGGGGTCTTTTTAGATGGCGTCAGATGATTTTTTGAATTCTATGAAAAAATGTTCGGACGTAAACCAAAGTAACCAGAATTTTCCTTAAGATCTGGGGCAGAAGAAGATTATAGGACTGAGATATTGGATTAAGAGACATTTATTAATTTATTGATTGATTTCGATTTACTCTTTCTACCAAGTTAAATAAAAATATGTACTTGTATTGCAGTTGTTTTATGATTGGAAAGTGGAATTTTGGAATCAATTTTTCATTCATTGTTTCCTTTGCTAAAAGGAAATTAGATATTTTTAATTAGAAATTCAGCATATCCAAGTGTTGCTAGTGATGTTACATAGTTTTAATATTTTCAAAATTTAATTATCTTTTAATTTATTCGCTTTCATTGAATTTTGATTCAAATCTAGTGGGTCATTTCCCAACAAATTCAAGGAGAAAAAACGGATTTCGAATTCCATCATGGGATATTAACGAATTATGAATTTAAAAAAAAATGAAAGAAGATTATTAAAGCAGATTTATTTGTAATACTCTCACAAAAAATATTTTTAAGCAATTGTTTTGATTAGATTCCTTTATTATTTAAAATTTTAGTCTTAGATGATCATTTCAGCTTTTTAAAATTTTTTTCAGTAATGGCATAATATTTATAATTTAGCAATCAAAATCTTTAATTATATATACATAGGGAGCGTCATAAATTAGTGGAAACTTCAAAAAAATCATAATAAAAAAAAAGTGACGATCGAAAAAAAATTTCTGTTTTGGGGAACATGTTCAAAAGTCTTTGAATCTTTTCCCTTCAAAAATGATTAAAAATGACCGATAGCCACTCACACGTCCAATCGAGATGTTTTATGCAAATCAGGATAGCCATAGAACACAAGGCTGGAAATGGATTACTCATTCGATGCCAGCGACATGCCGTCGTTACCGGATCGAGCATCGTTAATCATCGTTACCGTTTCTGTTGGAACGCTGAATCCACGACTCAAGCACTGTGAAAGGAATCAAGGTGAATCGAAGTCCTATTTTATTGACTGGGATACTGAATTTAGCACGCCGTTTTGAGGAAACGAGGAGTTTGGAGGATTATCCATGAAGTGGTAGACCACTCGTCAGCGCGGGCAGCGTTCCTGTTGTAAAAAATGTCGTAGGAAATTTAGCAGTCAACGGGGTGAAGTTGAGAGAGTCACGGGGATTCCGGAAAGGTCGATCCGACGCATTCTGCACGGAATGTTTAAACTGCATCTGCACACATCAGGAACTTCATCCATTATTGTCAGCAGATTCCGGAGAAGGACAAGCCTTTACAACATGGACCCTCGCACATTTTTTACAAGCACATTTTAGTACAACATCAAATGTCATTTCTTTCTTTCTTTTCTCGCTCGCTGGAATAAAGGCGTGTTGAAATATTTCGCTTCCGAGCAGTATAACATTTTCAGGCAAAATAAAAAGAAGCACCTACCTGTTCGCGCGGGCTATTGGGCGATTGGCCTGTTTTGTGATCATACAGCGCCCTGTGGAAAGGCATGAGTCGGGTACCTTTGCACTCTCGATCGAAAGCGTCGTCACAGGTGCCTACCTCGATCTTTTGAACTTCTATGGGACAGCCGGACTCGCTCGCCATCAGAACTTCCGATGCGGCCACCTGACCTGGAAAAAAGGAATCAAGGATGGCAGAATGAATCAGAAAAGCATTTTTTTTTTTTTAACGCTTCTCCACCTTTATAACCAGCCGCCCTCTGGCGACCATCATTCGTCGGGATTAATGCTGGCGGAAATTTACATTTCAATATTTCACACAACTTGGTCTCTAAATAGCTCCTTCAAGAAAATATTTTTAACATTATTTTTAAATATTTATTGAATAATTCTTTGAGATGTTCCATAAATGCGGAAAAAAAATATTCTTTAGTGCACGTACGTCTTCACTGCTGCACGATTCAATTACATGTGCTCATATTTTTAAAAAACATATTTATTTCCTGTCACTTCCAATCATCTTGATCATCTAAAATTCAAATTTTAGATGACCTGATAGAAAATTCGAGCGAAAAATATTACAACGATCAGAACAGCATAAGGCTTCTATAATTTGATGAATTATATGACTATCAAAATTTGAAGGTTAAAAATATTTTTATGAAGAGATTAAGTTACGTAAAATATTTGATTGAAAATTTTAGCAATCATTAACTCCGGCCAACCAGCTGGTCGCCAAAGACAGCTGTTTCATAATAATTTTTTTAATAATAATCGTTTTAAAAATTAAATATTTTTTTCCTTAAAAAATATGGATCTTATAATTGTTAAAGCGGCAAGAAATTTTTAAAAAAGCAAATTGGAATTTTCTTATAATTCCTAATACACGGGATAGTTACAAAATATTTATAGTTAGTTCCATTAGTTACAAAATAGTTACAAAATATTTTAAATCATTCCATTTCAAAAAGTATTGCAACTATGAAACGAAATAAATAACTCACGAAAAAGAGCACTATTTCAATTTCTCTATGCTTTTTCTTCATTATTAAACATTCATCTGTATGGTATCCAGTTCTTCCTAGAGACAGCATGTGTTTGTAAACGTCCAAGAAAGTTGTTTCAGTTCATTTCATCTGCCATGTGCACAATGCTCCAAAGGAAGAGATCACACATCGTCACTTTTCGGAGCCACCTGAAAGCGCTAATGTTCACGGGCAAGGGTAGTTTCTTCATACAGGCCCTTTCATTAACGCTGAAAGCGAGAAACCATTTGAGCAGTAGTTTGTGTATCTGGTTCGGGAAGAATGTAAATATGACAGAGGCAATTTTGCTTGCAACAATAATCGTTGCATATGTCACAGTGGCTCTTTCTTCTTTCAAAATGTCGATTCTCTAATTTCCATTTCATTTCAGCAAGGGAAATCCCAACTCTCATCAACACTCGTTACTTTTTGATACCGCTGACTTTGTGTCTAAAATATATTGATAAATTATCTGGCACCTTGTAGTGACTCTTAAGGTAGGAACTGAAGACAAACACTAAATCAACTGAAAACTAAAAAATAATCAAAGATGCCACAAATCTTTTTTCCCTTTTTTTTAAAAAAAAAGAGAGTCGACTAGAAAAAGAGCAAAGAGTTAATCAACTAGAAAGGAAAATAAAATTAGAGATGCTAACGACAAGACTGGAAACCCCCAAGAAAAACTAAAAAACAAATTAAAATCTTTGAAACAGAGATTAGACAGAAAATTGGAACTTCTGTTTAAACTTTTTGGGAACTCGATAGAAAACTGGGAACTGTCGAAAAATATTGAGAAGAAATAAATGATTTCATAGAGATTTCGATCCAAGAAACGTTAACTTCGAAACAAGTCCAGTCAATATAACTTTAATTGTGATTTAGGTACAATAAATGAAACTTTAAAATTAATAGAAGCAGTAAGTCTAAAACGACTAAAATAATATTCCTAAATTTTAAGAAATAATAAATCAATGGCTTTTATCTTTTAACTCTTTCGAAAGGGCCATTTCTGGCAGCTGTAAAAGTGAACCATTTTCGCTTGATGTCCATGATGATTAGGCATTCCAGTGGCTTACTTACCAGCTGAACTGATACCAACAGTTCTTCACGTTCGGCCAATCAGGACCAGATTAGCTCTCGAGAGGCAATGCAAATCTTGTGACTTCCTTTTACCCTTTCTAACTTCCTACACCAAGTATAAATCGTTCTGGACCAGATTTTAATCCTCTATAGTTAACGTGACGAATTCTGATAGACTGACAAAACATTATTTACGGGTCGCTTTTAACAAAGTTTGTTTCAGTATTTTGCATATTTAAAAAATTATTATTTATATTTAAATAAAACGTTCTGCACCATTTAATACTGTTTTATTATAAGATTGGAATTTTTTTTTAGAAAAAATATCGAACAAAATATTTTTTAAGTTTTAAAAAAATACAATATAAAACTTGTAAAGGTAATTAATTTTAAGAGTATTACAATAATGATTTAGAAATTGCTGTCACTACAGACTCAGAATGACCTCTATCGATAATGCAAAAATCTGAAAAATTAAAATAGTAACTAAAGTGTTTGAACGATTTAGAATTCCTTGGACGACTTTCAAAGGCCTTTTCCTTCACTGATTTATCATTTCACATGTTTCGCGATGCGAGTAAGACAGCATATGCGAACTGAAATCGGTAGGATCATTGCTTGTTAAGCCGATTATACAGTTGCACCGTTAAAGGTGATATCTAAAACGAGAATAAAAATTTTAGCTTGTACAATTAGATCTCGACATGCCGATAATTGATGATTTAATGCTAGAGAATGTACTTATTCGCTACAAATTAAATTGTGTAAATGTACTTTATTAAGAAAAGAGCAAGAAAAACAGGACTAAATTGAAACAATTGAGTGCCAGAAATTCGTTGACAGAAAATTGTTTAATTACAATCAACAAGAAACACCTCTGCAGAACTTTTAAAAATTCTGCTACAGAACTTTTGATTCGACCTTCAAACGAGAGCTTCAGTTGCTGGCGAACGAATCAAATCGTTATGGTGGGAAAAGCCAAACTGACTGAAGATTCCTCGTGAGGAACGGTAACGTCTGAAGCATTTTTTGATTTCGAAATAATCAATTCTGAAAGGAAAAGAATATTCGCTTCTACACAGACTTAACCACTTTAAATTATCTTTCTGAAGTTTCGTCATCCTAAAAGATTATAAAATCCACGGCGTGAATTTTTCAATTTTACAAAAACATTAATGGGAGCTAAAAAACAGAAACTTGCATTCAAATACCCAAGAAGCTAGTGAAATAGAACGAGAAGTATTAAAAATAGCACAATCAAGGCTTATCAAATGACACTAAATCAATAATCTCTCAAATGCCAGTTTGTGGGTAAAATAAATTTGTTTGTGGTATCTTGGAGAGCAGAGAAACCGTCAGGATGAATGCATCGTATGCAAGAGTCGTGTGCCTCATTCAGTCTAGATCTGCCTGAAGGGAGAGTCGCAGATTTTTGAAATGACAGTCGTTGATTTAAGTGGACATTTTTTTCTAAGGAAAGACTGTACTATTCATTAGTTCAATTTTCACAACAGTTCACACTAGTTACTTCCTTATCTGATGAGAACTTAATACTCCCTCTCGGAGGATTTACTCCGCGATCAACCATCATAAATTCAGATAATGGAAAAAAGGCATTTGGATGAATGTGATGAATTAAAGAATACTGACTAGGAAAAATAAAATATCCGCGTTAGTTTAAAGAAGATTAATTGAAAACTATGCCAGCCTTCTTCATCATGTTTGGAAGGAAGAAAACGCTTTAATGGAGTGTAGTAAATTATTATTTGATGCATCTCGGGAACATATGATAAGTTTTATAACATGATGCAACAGCGATTGCGATTAATTCAAGATTATTGTTTTATTAGTCAAAGGATCTTACTGCTCTCAAATGTTTTTACCGGAAATTAAATCAATTTTTGAATGAATTATTTTAAAACATTATAAATAAATTAATTATTTGTTTTTCTTGAGAGATAATATATTGGATTCGAGGAAAATGTAAATACATCATTTCCCGTCACTAATGAACGTTGGTTTGGGTTACTATTTATTAGTGATGCGAAATCACAGTAACACATTGTATGAGTTACAGTGTGAATAAACTGAAACACATTATATGTATTACAGTTTATAAACTTTTCTCGCTTTTTAAAAGCAGACATTTTTTTCAGTCAAGAAAGTGAATCCCAACTTTCATCATCATTTCGGCTCGACGAATTTCAGGTTAGCATATTCAATCGCCTGTTTAAAGAGCATTGATATAAGTATATAACGAGGAATAATCCTTAAAGGGTCGGTCGTATTCAGTTCAGGAAGCACGCGTGGGATTTTTTCCTCAACTAAGCGGTTCTATCCACAAGAAAACAAATATAAACTAATGGTTGTTTCATAAACAGTAATGTGCATATACTGCGAGGTCGTAATATCCCTAAACATAATTACTAATAAGTGAGCACTGTTTTGTGCTTTGTTATAATCAGAACGTACAGAAAAAGAAAAGGAACTATTTCATAATAAGAAATACATCTCTAAATGAAAAATTTTGTTGGCTTTAGAGTCCTTTTTGAGAGAATATTCAGAAAAATACTTTTCACTATTACAGAATGAGAGAGCCAAGTTTTAATGAGGTAATTTCTTGAATTGATGTACGCTATATCGATAAACAAATAAAACACATTTATAGGCAGCTTTTGCCAATAATTAGAAGCATTTTATATTTATTAATTATCTAGCAGAGTATAACATTATAAATCCGGTAAAGGACAAAGTAAAGCACATCCGGTAAAGGACAATCTCTTTCCGGTAAAGGACAGCGCTACCTCTGAGTTATCATTTCATCGCATTCTTCATCATCTGCTCACTCTACCTTCAATTCTCTTCCCCGATGAAACAGATTAACTGCTAGACACTTCATATCTGAACAAATCTTTTTTCTATTAACGCATAAATAAAATTATCCATTCTCTTCCACAGAACTATAAAATTTACTTTTAGTCTAAAAGAAAAGAAAAAAAAAAAAAAGCCTTCAGAGACCAGATCTTAGTTACCGAAGAAAGTGAAGAGCACTGTGAGGTTTCGACGGGAGGCAAGGCCGTCGCGACCCTTCATGAGGGCTTGACTGAGGGACCGGGCGCCGGGTCTGCTGGACCCGGCCATCTGGTATACGCCATCCGAATAAGATGGCGGGGCTTTTCGGGTCAGCTGGCTGTCTGAAAAAGAAAAGAAAAAAAATACTATTAGGAACCGTACAGCTAATGAATCGAGTATAAGAGCAATTATTTTATTTTTCCGCGGTTCTTGAAAATGTCAATGCGAGGAATCTTCAACGGGATATCAAATAAACTATGAAACTTGCACATTTTTATCTAAAAAAAATTAATATGAATTTCTTACTAATACCTATTCTAAAAAATACTCTCTTTTTTCACTCTCTTTATGAATGTTTTTTAAACTTTATCTTTCGAATTAACTGTCAATGTTTTTACTTTTAAAATCTCGAAAATTATTATTAATATAATTTTCAACTCCTAGTTAAAACAAAGCCTGTGTAGTAAATTTTTACAGCCCTTGGATTTTATTAAAATACAAAGGCTGTAGCCCATCGGATGTGACTTAAAATAATTTTCATGTACTGAATTCCAGACACAAGTTACTTCATTTGCTGCAGAGAAATTTCAATTACATGTGTGTGGGAGAGGTACGTTTGGCGAAAAACAAATGTTTCTCTCCAACACTTTAAAATCAGTAGATTTTATTCAGAGTTAAGTTTCCAAACAAACAGAAAATTTCTTCTATCGATTTTTGATGATGCAATTGCATTTCAGTTGATTTTAGCTGGAAAACTTAAAGAAACAACGGATAGCGATATTTGTTTACTCTCGGAATATATTTTCGGCCATTATTCACAAATGTTTACCTGAAAATCTAGTTTGAAATTGTTTTTGTATTACTTTTATATAATGAAAAGGGAAGTTAAAGATATTTTAGTCGAATTTAAATTTTAAAAATAGAACTGTGAGCAAGTGCCTCGAAATTAGTAACGGCCTAGTTGGTAGGTTTAAAAAATGCTCAGATCTGTCGAAGGCAAACTTTCAGTAATTTAAAGAGGTGGGGGGGGGGACCGAATTTAGTTGGAGAAACAGAAGACATGACCTGAAACAATTGGGGAGATTCAAAGAAGAATTTCTACCTCCCCCCTCTTTCCCCGATTTAACTCAAAACGAAGACTCAAAATTCATTTATCTTAAAACGTACTTTTTTTAAATCAAATTTCATTCTCAAATCAAATTTCATTCTCAAAATTCATTTCATTTCATTAAAATTCGTCCTGAAACATGTTTTTGAAATTTTACACATATTATATTCATAATATGAGTATAATATGTGTTAGAGTGGGAATAAAATAAATAAAATAATCATATTAAAATGTCTACATGTAGAAAAATGGTCCATTAGATCGGAATGAAGAAAGCTAAATCAAACTAAATCTTCGGTTTCCCAAATAAGTTCAAAATTTTACTATTTCGTATAATGAGGCACAAAATTTGCAAATTTTTTTTTTACTAGCTTTGTGCCAACAGCTTGCAAATTATATTTTTCATTTGCAAGCTGTTGTAGAGTATTAGTTACAGTAACGACAGTTCTAATAATTGTTCATAACACAATTTTAGCGCTTCATGGTTCTTTTCCAATGATTCCGGACAAATAAACTGCTATATTTTATCAATCACTGGCAGAAAAGTATGCCGTAAAGAAATTCTTGCAAAAAGTTGTCTTAGCAAGCTTTGGAAAGTAAAAAAAAAAAAAAAATGGTATGATTCTGGTAAGAGAAAGAATTGGTCATTTCGCGGTTGACACTCACACCCTGTACATCTGAAGGGTCGATATCAAAGTTAAAATAAGTAGCAAACTTTTAATCAATTTGATTTCAAGCACTTAGGGCGTAATAGCAAAGCTAATATAATTTATGAAAGCAATTTCGTGCAAATTAAGCAAAAAGCCGTTTAACTCTTCTGATCACGTGTTTCAGATAGGAGAAGATAATATAGAGTATATTTCACATATTAAAATCTCGAAGCTCTTTTCATATAAGATTTTAGCTCAAAGGCTGTTCGAAAATACAAACATATTTTTTGAAACAAACAAACAAAAAAGAGCTTCCCAAAATATTTCTTTATAGCACTCACCGATGGAACCCCAGTCGGGGTGGGCCAGGTTGTTGTACCATCCGTCGTAGCGTTGCTTCTCCGTGTGCGTGAAGAGGGGCTCCTCCTCGGACGGGGTGTCACTCGAGGCTGAAATGTAATTCGAAATATTTATTTATTTATATGCCAACTCACTGTTTTCTGTCATCTGCTTGATTTCTTTTCATACAAGCCCTAGTATTTAATTGCACAGCCTTAAAAAATAAAATGGATTCGTTTTGAAGAATCAATGGTTTTGAATAAGTTTGGACTAATGAGAATGTAGAGGTTTCTCTTACCTTTCAGTGTGGCGTTATTAATGATTCATCATATATTGGGTTGTTCGGAAAGTAATTTCGTTTTTTCCCGACAGAGGATTTAATTATATTGTTTTGCACCCAACTTCACATTTAAGCCGTATAATTTTTATATGCTTTGAGAGCTCATATAGCAAGGCTTGTGTGTGAAAAATTCCAATTAATTCTACGCAGTAGTTTTTGGTTGGTGCCCTTTTAAATATGGAGAGCGATAAGCAGCATTTTCGACATATCTTACTGTTTTACTACAGAAAGGGTAAAAATGCTGTTCAAGCCAGAAAGAAATGGACCGATGTGTATGGAGAAGGTGTGTTGACAGTACGCCAGTGCCAGAACTGGTTCGCTCAATTTTTTAGACGGTAAAACCTTCACCTCAAATGAGGAGGTCAAAAACCACCTCGATCCGTTTTTTGGCAGCAAAGACCAAAAATTTTATGAGCGTGGAATGATGCTACTACCAGAAAGATGGCAAAAGGTGTTGGACCAGAACGACCAATATATAATTTAATAAAGTATTTGTTTATTATGCGAAAACTGCCTTTCATTTCAAAAAAAAAAAAAACCGAAATTACATTCAGAACAACCCAATACATTAGTATTATTTATTTACTTTTATAAAACATATTCTAGTACCTTACATTTTTAACAAGTTTTCTACATCGAATTATATTGATGATAGTATTTTTTTAGATTTTTATGCATTTTATTTATATTTCTGAATCTTTTAAACTTCCTTTATAAATCTGAAGAACTACTTTAACAGTAGTTTAATCAATCCATTTGATACACATTTTTTAAATCTTCTGTGCGTGCTTTCTTTCCTTCATAAGCATAATACAGGATACTACAAAATACGATATCAAAATTTTATTTCAATTATCCGCCTGAAGTTCGGCCTTTGCTTTATTTAAATTGTTATTTAGAGAATAAATCAAATATTTGTTTGATGATGACACATTGTAGATATAAAGAGCCTTTGAAATTTAAAGGAAGATTAAAATTAAAAAGAAAAGGAGCGATTTCACACTAAAATTCCTATACTTGGCAGATACATTGAGACATCTTTTTATTCTCGGGTCAATGTTTTAAGGGTAATGGATGTATAATTTTGAGCTTTCTCAAATTATTAAAAAATTATTCAAGTCATAATAAAAATTCATTTATAGCATAATTATTGTTTAATTTTATTCTAAGTACTCTTTCAAAATATGAAACCATTGCTTCGGACACCATTATATCCAAAAGAAGTCTATGTACATAATCGAATGCTAAGCCCAAAATAAGGATTCAAATATAGCAATCACTTTTTTATATGTTTTTATTAAATTTTTTTTGTTTGTTTTTATATGTTTGTTAATGTGCTTTTATTAAATTTAGTTTGGAATGGGAAAGTGACGCACGCTTCAGGAGAAAAAAAATTCTTAAAACTAATATTAAAAACACATTTTTGGATTAATTTTCTTTAAATTAATAATAAAAAAAGTTGATCCACCGAAATCAGATAGCACGCAAGCAACGCATCGCCGAAAACGGCGTGTGTGCGCAAAATTAAATGTGTACATATCAGTCAGTCGATATTTTGTTAACAATGCGTTCTTTCATATTTTTTAGGCATTTGGTAAAATGCCAGAAAAATATTTGAGTGGAGTTTCAATTTGAATGTTATTACCATCTTTGGAATTTTAAGCTTTAACAGTCATTGAAAAGTCTTGATATTTTAAAGAAAATGAATTCACAAGCATTGCATTAAACGTCATTTTAAGGTCTTTTACTACGAGACATTTTCTAGATATAAAATTCATTGAAGTTAGAAAACAGTTTCAACTTTCCCCAAATCATAATTTTATGCACATTCATTTAGTTGCAACTGGCACTAGACATACGAAGTATGTGCATAAAAAAAAAAGATTGACATGTTATTATTATTTTATTTTTAAATGACATTATGTATCAAAGGCATTAAAAGTTAATAATTACGTAAAACAATTTGTGATTTAAATGTTTTTTTTAAATATTTGCAACAAAAGATATTATAATTGAAATTTTGCAATAAATTTGACTTATTTTTGAACATTGATCAATAACAAACAATGGGAACGGTGAACCCCTTCGGCGCCATTACAACATTGGTTAGAAAATTTTTTAAATAAAAATATCAACATCTCAAAACATCTGCAAAGTATAGAAATTTTGATGCGAAATCTTTTTGTTTCAAATTTTAGGTCTCCTTTTAAATTTGAAAAGTTCTATAATTTTATAACGGATTATCATCACACCATTATCGGTTCCTTACCTGGAATGTATTATAAGTAAATTATGTACCAAAAGTGAAACTGATATTTTTAATAGAATCTCAAGCATTGTGTATTGTCCCAGTGCAGAAAAGAAAACATGACTTTTTTATCAAATAAGTAAAGCAATTTTTACTACTTACGAAATTGGATAAGAAAAATCAGTAACCTCAAAAGTTATTATCATTAACACAGTTCGATATGGGAAAAGGTGTTGAACAATAAGATCCTATCATAAGTAGAATAAAAATAATCAACTGTTAATAATAATATATCGACAATCATTGCATAATTTTTAAGTAAAAAAATCTGATAGAAATTTAGTTAGATTTTTGTTTTACATATTATTCGTTTATAAATAAGTACATCTTCTTTCGACGCAATGAATTAAACACATCATATTGTACGTGGTGCAAAATAATCCTAAATTATTTTAATTTTGTTATTAAGGATTTATATTATAATAAATTTTAATTACTGAATTTAACGCATTACACTTATTTATTGGAGATTAACTGAACATTTAGAAATAAATAGAATTGTAATTATGGAACATGTTATTAATACAATATGGATAAAAGGATACAAAATCCTTAATCTATAAAATAATAAGGAAAACCAACCATCCTCCCCCAACCACTGTGAATGAAGGATCACATAGGAATCCAGGGACTTACGGCCGATTTATTGCTCAGAGGAATGATACGCAATAAAGTTAGCGCATTTCTAAAATTTGCTCAATTTTGATCGTGAGTTCCGTCATGTTAAGTGCATCTCTTTTCAATTTTGACGAAACATGCTACCGCATGCACAAAATCATAGAGGGTTTCTGTATCTGAGAATTCACAATTCGAGGACGGCTGCTTTCCCCCAAATTCCATTTTCGAGTGAAAGTATTCACTCTTTATGGAAAAATTCCACGGCAGAGTTCGCTACTTTCATTTCTGGGCCAATTTAAAAAATGTCTTATTTCATATGACAGTTCATCAAGGGTCGGTTGCCTCCCCCTCCACCACCACCACCACGCATTTACGGGAGAAATCGGAAAACTTCACTGTATATTCTTTGTGTAGAGTTCGTCCTACCATTTGGAAAAGCTTGTTTCTTATAAAAGCTCATGAATCAATCTATTCCATTCCTCTTCATTTCGAGAGACATTGCTAAATAAGTAACTCTTAGCCTCAACCATTCTCCGTCGCCAACTTGAACATTTCGCCACCTTCAAACATAGCTAACCAATGAGAGTGCTCTAACATTATTGTGCAACTTTTGTTTATATTATTATAGGTAGAATTTTATTACACTTTCATTGAAGTTCACCAAACTGACTGACTGGCCCTAATCGAATACTAGCCATCTTCAATATTTATATTTATGACATTCATATAGTCTTACGGATAAACTCTGATGAAGTATTATTAAAACAACAGAAAGTAAAAGCTGTTTTAAATTATGTTTGCATAATGATGATTGGTTAACTATACTTGCAAAGTAGTAAAATTAATTGAGAAAAAATTGGCAAAATTGGTTCAGTTTTTAATGTGGAAGGTTCTGCAATATCTGTCGAAAATGGAAGTTGGGAAAATAACACTTGAGGACATATCTAAGAGAAGAGAGCTTTCATTCGAAATGAAATTCGGCAAAATTGGTACGTTAGACATTTTATTTAGTGGTTTTTTCTCACAGAGAATGCGCATACTTAAAATTTCTCAGAGAAATAGACGTTGAATAAAAGAAGGGTATTACTGATTTGATATGAAATTCATCTGACCGGCATACCTCCATTCGGAGCATTCATTTATATGAAATGAAAACTGTGGAAATCAGAACAGTGCTTATAGCTGAAAATTAGATACGCTAAAAATCTCATTTGAACACTGCAAGATATCGCTTCGAGTTTTTTCAAGTTTCAAGTTCAAATGATATACGATAAAAAGATGGAGCTAATATTGTTCCATATAATTTTCACGTCCGACGTGTTCGAGAAAAATATTATTCTTTATTTAAAGTTTCTGAAAATTTTTGTAAATTAATTGTAAATTTTGTTTCTGAAATTTTTAAAAATTTCTATTAAATATAAATTTTTTTAATATGTTTATTCGACAGAAATCTTCATTAATACTGATATGACAGCTTTAACTCCTGAAATTCCGATTCTCAAGGACTCAATCAGCCTTCATAGAGTCTTCATAGAGTTATCGACTTTTTAAAATGGATCAATGTTCAATTCGTAGCTCATAGAAGCGGAAACATTTCTCAACCGGAAGGAGCAATCTCAAAATACCATGAGTGAA
>JAPMOR010042918.1:132937-170304 GCA_026543865.1 Argiope aurantia
ATCTCAAAATACCATGAGTGAAAACCAGCTCTGCAGTTTTTAAGAAACTCTGCCATCCCCGATAATGATTTAAATGAAATCGTTACTCGTCTTTTTCAGCAGAAGAGGTTGTAAATCAAAATATTTTACCTAGGCGGGAACATTTTGGCATACAAGTCGAAATGACAAAGACTGGTTTATTTGAATTACTTAGTGAAAGGAAAATGGCGCTGGCTTGCAAGATTTTTTTGTCGTTTGATGGAGGCATATCCAAGCCGAGATTTGCGAGAGCTGAAAAAGCGACCCTTCACGGAGAACACTGGAGAGTGCAACAGGGTTTATACTGTGATCGGCTAGATGACTGGAAAGTTTACGATTTAAAAAAGTTTCAACAAAGTTCCCGGCATAAGTTCGAGAGAGACAGTTCTTGTTGAGAGGTACTGGAATCTAAAGGTTGATATTGATACCAAAATGACATTCTGTTCCCTGGTTAGAGGTCAGAAGTCAGTTGGCATATTATCATTAATTTTCTTCTGGCGAACTAAAGAAAAGATAAAAGACGTGAGTTCTTTGTTTACGATTCACCTCAGCGAAATCCGGAACTGAAATAGTTTCAGAACGAATAGAATGTGGCAATTTCAACGAGGATCTTAAAGAACGCCCAGATGAGAGAAGACGGTTTGATTTGGCAGGTTTAAATTCAAAACATATTTTTTCTAAATTTTTATTTCCCATACAGTTTTGAAAAATTTATAAATTTAGTTATGTTTCCTCAAAACATGATATCCAATATTTTATATCAAAAGTAAATATAAGCCATTTTTTTTTATGACTGTCCTCCCAAAAAATCAGCGCCCATTTCCTTAGGTACCCTAGATCGCGACTTTAAATATAACTGTGGGTTCATAAAAACAATGCAGAGGAAAAATCCTTTAGTAAGTTATCACTTTTTCCGCTTCCTGAAAAATTTTGTAAAATGGGTCTTACTGTGATTGGTGTGCGCGCGCGCGTATGTGTTGTCTATATTTATGGAAATAAAGTGTTTCATTTCTTTAACATTGCACATGCTATCATTTTGTATTCAAAATTAAATTCTACTCAAATACACATATCAGAGTGGACAGTTACCCAGAACTTTTTCACTCTTTGTGACCAACAACATCGGAATGTTCCACCAAGATCAACACATTAAATCAAACTCAAATTAATTTATATAATATTTATTTTCAAGCAGTTAAGCTTCTATACAATGATAAAAAAATATGGAAACTGTACAAAGCCTGTAACGGCCTGTAAAAGAAAATATTTTATCTTCCACGAAAGAAAACAATAAAAAAAATGCTGCAGCATGCTGTGTTTAAAAATTAAATAGTATTTGTAAAGTGTTTCGTGTTCAAAAAAAATTTTTTAACATGCAGAACTGTATAAAGCCCTGATAAGAAAATGACATTTCATAATCTGAAAGTCATTTATAAGAATTCATTAAAACTGCAAGCGAAACACCTGTATAAATATTCACATTTAACATAATAATTGTGTTGTGTGAATTATCAATAATAAAGAAGTTATTTTATTTCAAGACATTTTTTTAAAATATATTTTTAGAAATTTCTTTCTTTTTTTTTTTAAATTTACATCTTTTGATCAGTCAAAAACCTCTTTAAAGAAAACTTGGAATATGAAAAAATAACTAGAATGCAGGATTATGTACACCGTAAAAATTTTAAAAAAAAAATGAACGTCTTGCGTCACCACTCAAGTTGTACATCTGGATGAAGTTTTGGATCAAAGGTTTGAATCCATCGGTCTTTCGTATGTACAGTCACTAAGAAAAGTGAGCCATTGAGTTTTGGTTTGGTTTGGTTTAGTTACATTAACGTCCCGTTTGAAGCAACACTTGGGCTATTTTGGGGCGGACATCGTAATTTTGAACCACGGTCAGATGATGAGGACGACACCTGAGCTGGCATCCCCCTCTACACACCACACCAGCGGGAGGACATTTGGTCAGGACGGATTTAACGTGCAACTGACCCCCTTACACGACGGTTCTTCGATGGAATCGGGTCTCGAACCTGAAACCCTCCGGCTCCGAAGCCGAGACCTTACCACCATTGAGTTTTGATATGTGATTACAATATCGTCAAATGTGAATGAAGGGAGCAGATACTGCTTCACTACGGAAAACTGAATGCGAACCATATATTAGCATGGAAGTATACGACGGAATGGTTTGAGTTACCTTTAAAATACCGAATTTTTTTTAAAGAAATTTTTGTTGCCATACAAAAGGACAAAGCGTGCTCATGATCTCCTTTATGAAAGTGAACTAACTTTCGGCGAGTCAAGGACATCAAGCGATGAAAGGTAAGCGAGAAATTTGATGTCTTTTTTTTTTCCGAACTCTCGACAAATAAATCTATTGAAAAGAGGACACGCCTTCTGAGAAGGTCAGATTTCCACAACGAAATGTATCGCCCAAAATAAATGATTTTTATTGGATTTTCAATCATTAATTGCTATACAAAAAATTGGCTATCCGATGTCAATTCAAAAAAAGCAATGCCATTCATCTTTTCTTGCAGAAGGAGCCATTTTGGATTTCACTTCTGGGAATCGACGTGTTTGCAATGTGTCTTCATATTAAAATACTTCTATATTTCATTCGCATAATAAAATGACTTTAAAAAATGAATTTCGTTAGTACTGATTTTATGAATTTTAAATTTTATAATACTTTATAAACATAAAAAAGAAGAATCTCAGTAGTATCTTTTGTAACAACACTGTAAGTTTTATTATTTTTTATTGTGAATTTAAATTCCACAATAGGATGTTATGAAACAAAATCAGCATCTCATTTTTTCGATATTTGAGAGTTCCTTCAAACTGCAAAAAGTAATTCAAATGTTCGTTCCATTCATAGAATAGCTAACTGCACATAAAAAGGCCTGAGCCTAAATGATAGTTTTAAACATGAAAAAGATACTAAAAAATCCTAATTCATCCACTATTCATCATAATGACGATGGAATGTGGGCACGTTTCGTGAAGAACATGACAAGATAAAATAGCATCAATAACAAGAATGAGAGATACTGTCTTGAACGTTTTAGATAATCATATGATGTGTATACAAATACCAATAAGGCCGAAACGGTGCCCTCTTCAACAATCTTATGAGCTCTCTGAATTCATTTCCTTATGCGAAAGACTACAACAACAAAATACTGCTTTTGAAAATGATTACCATTTGTGTTATTTCGAACGTGTAAAGAAAACATTTAATATATTATCAACTCAGAATTCATAAAGTAAAAAGTTACATTAGTAATGAACTTTAAAAAAAGAGAGATTTTAAAACATGACGGAAGGAACAATGATAGATTGAACAGAAGACATAAAAGGTAATATTCAGTAAAAGTATGGAAAGGAATAATGGAATAAGAAACGCATTTTTAAAGTTGAAACTTCTTTTCTTCAAAACCATGGTATTCACACTGGTTTCAACTTAAAAAAAAAATAATAAGCTGTCAAATCAAATGGCTGATTTACACTTAAAGTGACCGGGTGTCATGGTTATTTCAGGTACGTAAGGTTCAGGTCAGGGACGCAGTGCAAACTCTTAATCCAGGAAGAATTCAATATATGATCCAAAGGTTTATTAAAAGAATGTTTGAAAACCCTGAATAAACTTACTTTTTGACATTTGCTCCTGAAAATTTCTTCTTCATTTTGTTTGCGCTTTGTCTATCCTTTTTAAGTAAATAATGGATAATTTTACTGTTATAACATTTATGCTCCGTTTATAAAGACATGATGGGTATTTTAGAACAGACATTGAGCATTTTGATCCGTAATCATTTAACGAAAGCAAGGCTGTAGTCGGCGCACTCTTCTCCAAATGTCTACACAACACTACAAGTAGCATGAGTGTATGTGGGGGGAGGGTCTTTTTTTTTTCAACGAATTTAACGTATTCTGGGCGGTTCTTGAATAGAATCTCCAGTCACGGAATTGGTCATGAGGAAGTTCAAGATCCTTTGAATATTATTGTGTGAAGATTTCGGCATTCATTCTTTTCCATGATTAATTGGAGGAGTTCCTGAAAAACCAAATATAGTTATAATTTCTGAATTATCGAACAAGCTTGACCTCCCTTTCTCTTCTCTCTCTCTCTTTCACTGTCTTAAGTTTCCCTGGTTGAAATTCAGAAAGCCCAGCGACTCAAATTTCAAGAAGCGGCATAACTTTGAAAGGTACCAGTTTCTTAAAAGATGAAATTTGCAGATTAAAGGTAACAACTTGCAGCCAGAAAAAAACTGTTAAAAAATGGAAATATGGCACTTGCAATCGGTGATAAATGCTTCTATTTTGCTCATTATACGTTTCTACAACACCAGAAAGAAATGTTTACAGAAGGAATAGAAGGCATCCCAAAGACGATTCGGAATAGCGTCACATTGCAGCATCGGAAATGTCTTCTGCAAGAAGTGTCGCTAACCTACCACGGCAGTGAGAGTGCTCAATTTTTTTGCAGCAAATTCTTAAAGGAGAGCCTCGGCTCATCCCGGCAATGAGAACTTAAAACATAAGGCGACCACTGATGGCTCCTTTAAAATACAGTTAAATGTTGCTGCTTTCGAGGCAGAATTATGTGCCAAATTTCATCAATGTCGTCATCGTATTCAAATGTAAGTAGACTGACTTCTGGTGTATGAAGTTCGTCTAAAGCTAGGTGGAAATCTACGATTTTTGCGGTAAAACTAAATACCAAATTTTACTTTTATAGCTTGTTTGAATTTTGAGTAATCATGCTCACAGAAAGGCATCATTTCAATTGTTTTCTGATTGAAAGAAAAGTAATTCATTAAAAAATAATCCTGATCTCAGAATCGGATTTTTCTGTCCAATACTTATTATAATTTCCTAGAATGAGGTAACTAGCAGTCGTGCGTAAATAAAAATATTATTTAAAAATAAAAAAATTTAAATAAAAATGTATTTTACGTATCATGTAACATAAATAGTAACTTTCATTTTTCAAAAATGTCGTTAACAGGAGCTTTGAAAATTAAAAAAAAAAAAAAAAAAAAAAAAAAAAAAATCTCAACAAACATTTACATCACTTGGATCCCAAATTTGATATTCTTTAGATTTGTTTTTTTTTCTTCGTTATTTCTTCTGCAATTAAAAAAAAGAGGCAGAATTCGATCTAAATTATTAAAATTCATTCAAATCTCCAAGCTGAATACTTGCTCTCGTCGTGTACAATTCATTCCAACTTAAGTACACAATGCTCAAAAGCTGTTTACATACAAAAAACTAAGTAATAAATACATAATACGCGAAAATTAAATAATGGATAATAAAACCAAACTGACATCCAATTATATGGCTTAATGTAGCAGAATGGCAAGACATAAACTTGTGTCCCATAACATTAGAAATATTTCTTTATCCAAGTTGTCTGACCTCTTTTTACAGAATCTTACTTCATAAATGTTTATTACGCAATTTACTGTAAGTTTTGAAAATTTTAAACACACAAAAGAAATATTCAAGAAATGTACTGCCTGCATTTTAAGATAATTCTGTAATCTGATTGAAAGAAACTTAAAATCATTCTACAGTATTGATACGCATACTTTTAAAATAAACAAACATAAAACACAATACTTACAAAAATTTATCTTGCACGGTAAATGATATGAAAAAGTTAGCTTAAGATGAAGGTGTGAAAAATGTTGGAAAAAATTGACTGTTTGTCCCTCTTAAAAGTAATCGCGAGTCTACAGCTTTTTTTTTTTTTTTTTTTTTTTGTAATCACCGTGCGGCGAAGTAGGTTGCACTCACTCCACATAGAGATCCAGGGACAATAGGCATTGTTATCCACTGACACTGAAATGTTCTCTACGGAGACTTTCTTATCGCCACAAAGCATTTGGTGCCAAGAACTGAATATGTAGTTTTCCTATCGTCCGAATGAAACTGATGCAGAAATGCGAAGTCTACACACAAAAGTGAATTTATCCAAGTTTATGAGTTTTAAAATTATCTTGAAACGCATGAAAATATAATCTATTAGATACCCAACTCGATGACGCATTTTGTCCAGCGTAACTCAATCCTGCGTAAAGATCCAGAATCGAATTTCATCCTTCTAGCTTTGAATTATCGTGTTCAAACATTTTTATCCCTGTATCAAGAAGGTCTAAATCCTAGAAAGTCTCGTGGTTGAGTTTTTTGATGATTTGTTCTTTGTGCACTTCATATATAAAATCGTAAAAACTCTTTTTTTAATGCATTTTTATACTGCAATAATTAAGATATTATAGACCGATCAAAATTCGAATGTTTAATTTTTCTCTCCGGATAGCCTTAGACGGTTTGAGTTTTAATCCTCTTAGGCGAACTACAAAAATGTGTAATGGAATTTAAATGGATTCAGAATTTTCTTTTCAGAGAGTGCTTGCCTCCGAACAATGACACTGCTTAAAAATGTCAGTTTTCTTCAAATTCCCGCCGATTGATATGCAATCCAAATTTTGATCTTTCTCTGGTCATAAACACTGCTTGATTCGACTCAAGACTGTTTGGTGCCAGTCATCTGCGTCACTGCACCAGACGCCAGGGCCAGCATCAAAATTTTTCTCTTTGGGAAAAGCACGGGGATTTTTCTAATGTTTAGGGGAAACGGAGTTTTTCCAGTCTACGTGATTTCTCCATCAGATTCCTGAGCTGCATTCAAAAATAATTCTAAATGTGTCTTAAAAATTCTGAAATGCGGATACCTTTGATCTTTAGTACGGTGTTATTGAACTAAACGTAATGACAGATTATGACGCTCTTTTATATGAAAGCTATGATATTATTTATATGAAAAGTATGACGCTGGAAAAAATTATGGCTCAAGTAAAGAATACATTATAGATTTCTCACCCGTGTCAACCAAATCATTGGTTTATTTTTTTAAATTATTATTTTATTAAATATCTCAATGAATTTGAAAGCAGTGCAATTTACTTACAGATTTTACTTTAAATGCAGTGCCATGTTATTTGTTTGGGTAGAGTTTTTGTAACAGACAAATGTTTTTTTTTTATTTTATGCTACCAATAAGCAGCTATTGAAAATTTTTGTATTTATTTAGAGAAAAATGTGATTGATTAATGTACTGTTATGCATATTTCAGCGCCAATATGCAATTTTAAGGAATATTTTTAAACGTATATAGTTGGTAATGGAGCTATTAAATACATAGATCTGACAATGTAAATAGGAAAAAATATGGATACATTATGAGTCCGATCTCCTTAACCGTATGAGCCCTGGCCGCCCATTACCGCCCCGTTTAACAGGGAACTGACGCAGGCGCTTTGGGGCGCTTAAGGAGTGAAAGGTATTTTCCGACGAGCACTCATTTAAACTTATTTAACCGCCCCAAAGTGCCTGAATCAGGCCCTGTCGGGAGGTTAAGGCTCATAGGGTTGATGTAAAATAGATTTGTATATTATGATAGTTCGAACTTTTGTAAATGAAAACTAAATTTGTTTATTAAAATATATATATCTCAGTTGCATAGTTCAAATGAATTTTGTTAAACTTCATTGAAAGGGATTTTAAATTTTTTAAAGTTATTCATATTACCATTTTGCAGAAAAACAGTTAAATAATATTACAGTTTTGAATACATGTATATTTAGTCTTGATTTCGGTATCATTGAAATATTTTGTGTTCCATTTGACTACCACATTATTAAATTATTGCTAAATCAATTATTATCAAACTGAATTATGAAGCAGTTAATTGCTTATCATTAATAATAAGAATGTATTTTAGTTCAAATTTGATGATGCCTTTTACCTTTTCTTTTAATTTTAAGTTTTGAACTCAGTTTTTTAAATTTTAAATAAATTAATTAAAATGAGAGCCTAAGTTATGTCTCAATGAGAATAAATGTTAACAATTACTATGTAATCTAAATTTGTATATAATTTAAATATTTGAAATATATATAATAGCTTATTGAAAACGTTCAATTAACCTGCAATAAGATAATTGTAAAAACTAAAAATTTAAAATGATAACATTTAATAAATGATCCACTTTTCTTTAATATTTTACTAAACTTTTGTTATAGTCAGCTCCATGCCTTACGAGTTTTCTTTGATCTATTAATGATTATAATTGAAATATAACCATTTACCGATTATATATATATGAAATTAATTCCTTCATTTAGCCTAAATATACAAACGAAATGTGACAAATTAGTGTTTTTTTTAAATATTTATTTAATTATTTAATGTCCAATGATTATAAGTTTAAATGATTTTAGAAATTTCAGGAGAAAAAAATGTGAACAAATCATTTATTTTTAAACTATCACTTATCTTATCTCTCAAAACCACAGTTTGAGCCACACTAAATATGTTAATGATCCAATAGCCATAACAGTATATAATAAAATTGTAAATAAAATATTTTTACAGTAATTTTTAAAAAATAAACACATTAATAGATCAATTTTAGTAGAAATTGCATGGTATCAAACATATACAGAGAAAAAAATACATTTTTAGGCCGAGAGCTGCATTTGAAACAAGTTTGAGAATTTAAAATTCAGGGAAGTATAGTTTTATTGCATTTCTCTAAATTTTCTCCATCGATATAAAGTGAATATTTCTTAGACAGGTTTGAAAATTGAGGTAAGCAGTTATTTATTTCCCTGTTTTGAAGTACTAATAGATTTGAGTAATTATTTTCAATGGACATGAAATAAGCTCTCTGTCAGATCTAGATATTCACCTTGTATCATTTTGAAATTAATACTATTGACAACTTATTTCTTGAGAAAAGAATGAGGGTAGATGAAGATGCTTCGTGCAAAGAAGGAAGCGTTGATAACAGTTTGTCTTTGTTCTTTTTTTATATGATATTTTTGAAATAGACCAAATTTTCAAAGATAAAACCATTTTTGGTCTCCCATGTACAGGGTGCTGCAAAAAAACCCGGACAAACCACTTTTAATGTAACTTGATTAAAAATTTATAAATTAACAAAATATAACAAATAATAATAAGAGTAGACTTTTACTGGTAAATAAATTTCATTGGTTTCAAAGTGGCCGGCTTTTGCAGTGATGCAGAGGCCAAATGCTTATTGAAATTTTCTGCAATGGGCTGCAAGTCTTCCTCCTTATCTATCCCGTTCCTGCAGAAGCCACTGTTTTAGAGAGTCCAAACTTTTATGACGTTTAATGCAAACCCTAGACTCCAAATTCGACCATACACTTGAATCATGAGATTGAGATTCGGAGAGTATTGTGCCCAATCTCCAGATGATATCACGTCCAGAAAATGTTCCTTCCACCACTCTTCTGCACCTTGTGATCTGATGTTTGAGTCTTGTTGAAATTCCCACTTAACATTACCGAAGTGCGTTTTGGCCCACGGAAATATAACAGCTTCTAGAATGTCCCACTGATACACTTTTTGAATTATTTTAGCTCCCTCATCCAAAAAAACCGGAGATGTTTTGCAGCTTTCGTAAATTCCGCCTCAGACCATGGTCTGAGCGACTTTGGATTTTTGCGAGGTTCAACAATTGCTGACATTCTTGGTGCGTCTGCAGACCAGATCCTATAGTTCTAGGAATTAAGAACTTTTGGACGGTAAAGAGCTCTTCATTAGTGAAAAGGAATCTCTCTCAGTGCTGACATGCGGCCCGTTTCAAAGGTTTTCGGCGTCTTTGGAATCGCACGAGTTTGTTTTCTTCAGTGAGAAGCTGAACTTTCTGGATCTTGTAAGGCTTCAGTCCAAGCTTTGATTCTGGTATTCGCTGCTCTCATCTGTCCCTTATTTCCATTTCACGAGCGATCTTACTCATGGAAACCTTTGAATTTCATTGAGCTCGCTTTTTTGATGACCTGCGGCTACTGAAAGTATTCATCAAACGTTTTAGTTCATTTTTTGGACTTTGACCATCTTTGCCAAGCTCTTTGAAACGATAGATGGCATCAGACACTGTTTGCCGAAACACATTGAGCAAACGAATGACTTCATACTGTTCATTTTTCAACTTTCAAATAGCACATCTTTTGCTTGGCATTGTGAAAAGGCCAAAAATCAGTACATAAACTGAAAGATACATTATAGAATATGTCATAATTGAAGTGGAAGACAAAAAGAAATGAACAAAAATTAAAAAGAAATGAATTAACTTTTATTCTATGATGTAATAACTTTGTCCGACTTTTTTTTTTTTTTTTTTTTTTTTTTGCCGCACCCTGTAAATTTTGTTTATTTGGTCTCGGCTATCAAATGAAATTGACATCTTTGTCAGAAGGAATGAGAGGAATTTATAAAAATATTAAGGATTTTAAAATGCAATTGGAGCAACATTTTGTGTAAATATTTAAAATAAATTATTGAATCTATGGGTCAAGAATCCTTTTAATGAAATAACTGTCGGTTTGATGATGCCTATAATTTGATGACAGCTAATTATGTATTTCATAAATTTTGTTTTGTTTTGTACGTTAAGACTTTTGAATGTTGATTACAAAGGGATATTTAAAGCAGACTGTGAAACTGGTAATGCAAAATGAGTATATATATTGGAAATGTATATATGTGTATATATATTGTAAATAAAGCCTAAGCATGTAATTTAAACACCGCAAATATTTTAAGAAATTTAACTCTGCAGTTATAATTAGGATAGTTGTGAAAGAATTAAACTACAGAATTGCGTTAAAATGCTTTTTTTAGGCAAAATTAAATTTCCTATGTATGAAGTTTATAATGTATTAAGAACCTCAGAAAAAAATTTAATTTAAAAATGATTTTTATATAAGATTTTTAAAGGAGGAAAGATATCGTAATACAAACATAAATTACATTAATGCATAAAAATAATTATGACTAAGCCTACGAAATATTACTATAACTTGCAATTTGTAAATTCATTTATAAAGCAAATTTATTCAGTAGATAGATTACAGCAAAAGATTATAGCAAATCCACTTCTCAATTCTAAAATTGAATATGCTTTAAAAATCTAAAATAATTTTGAATAATTCAGAATACTTATGCAATACAAAGAGGTTAATTTATTATTGGTTTATTTAGAGGTTGATTAATTTATTCACAGCAGAAGTTTGATTATTTCATTGGACTTGATACTATCCAAAAGTTTTTTTTTCAATATATATATATATATATATATATATATATATATATATATATATATATTCTAAAATAACCTCTAAAAAATTCTTGATTCGAGAACTGTAAAAAAAAAAAAATCTAGAATGCAATCAGTCCAGTACACTAAAAGCTATTCTGATATTCAATATACACAAAACGAATGACAAACAGAAATATTTGCCATTAAAATTTCACCCAGATCCCATATTAAGATTATTTAATTGGCCTTTTTAATAATTTAATTTTATAAGAGTAGTTGGTATTTGAATTAAATCAATCATACACAAAAAATATGTGAAGTTAAATTTTAATAGTGGAACATCACTCGTTATATGTACACACAAATAAGTTTTCATTACATGATATGATGGAAATCTATTAATAATCATTAAATATAAATCTTTATACTAATGAAGCAAGATTTATCTTTAAAATTCTCAGATAGAAGGAATATTTAGATATTTTCTGTCTGAATACAAAAAAACAAAGTTTGCAGTGCTTTTTTTTCAGCTAATTATGAAATCATAGCTGTTACAGAATAAAAAGATCCATAATATTAAACATGCAATACCATTCAATATAAAGGATTTATTTTTTTATTAAAATGGTTAATTTTCAAATGAAGAAAAGGCTTTCCTTTTAAAATTTTACAAGGAAAAATCCTGTAATAAAAGGCCATTGTATTAGATTTTAGCAATAACAAAATCCCTTGAACAACTTTCAAAATAATATTTCATAAGCAGATACAATTTAAAAATCCTAAGAAATCAAAAGCAAGAAGATTTTTACCTCGGCGAATGCAAGATATACATTCAATATCCAGTTTGATGTGGAATTTATTTATACAACTGAGGGTAATCTTTTGTCCATCTTTTACATCAAGTGCCAATGATATGTGTTTTTTTTTAATTATAGAAATAGTTGTGTTTTAGATTTATTATCAGCATATATAAACTTCATAAAATTATATGGAAAAATATTTCAAGTAAATAAATTAGAACTTTCTAAATGTATCTTACATGCTTAATGATCTGAAAAAAAACTCATGAAAGATTTCATAAGAAGTTATTTTATTAATAAAGATTAGTTAGCACTAACATCTACTCCTACATCTGCTTAACTGATATAGGCAGTTACATAAACGGAAATATGTAAAAAGCTGTACATTTGAATCGTGTATAGCTTGTAATTCTTGCATCTATATTAAACATTAATTCACACTTTAATTACATTTGTAAATGATTAAAAGATACTAGTTTTTCAAATGCGCACTATAATTGCATTTATAAATAACTGAAAATAATAAATTATTAAGGCTTTTGATACCGGATTTAATGCCTTAACAAAATATAAATATGAACACACAATAATAGCTCATTTTTAATTAACCATATATATTAACATTTCTTTCATGCTTACAAATAATCGACAGTACATTCAAAATATTTTCAATAGAAACTGCCATCATATTTAAGATTAAGCACAAAAAACGGATGCTACCAGATTATTTATGATTTTAAATTAATAATATACATTAATATTTCCGTCACGCTTATAAATATTCGAAAGGACATTCAAAATATTTCCAATTCAAACAACAATCATATTTAATCGAAAATAGGCTCAAAACAATCTTTCAGATGTCAAAAAATAATGGACTCAACCAGATCGCTCTTAAGGATAGGCATTAAGCTACTATACTTTCCTCTCACAACTTTTTTTCTTCTCCTTCCTTCGGAGCGAATGAAAGGAAGTGTGGACCGAACTCAAAGCTTCATTTGTTCTTACAGCACTCCAGAACGAAGCAGTAGAAAGACAGGAAAAGTAAATATAATCGCAGCGGATCCCATTCGTGAGGAGACAAAACATGAATAAGCTGGTATAAGAACATAAGTTTGAAGAAGAGGCTACCGGCCAAGATATCGTCCTAATCATTTGACCAAAGCTCAAAATGGTGTCCATAAATAGCTCTGGGGTTGCTACAAAATGGAAGGCAATATGACTGCGAATAAAGTGCAAGAAGATGAGAAAAATAATGCACCATGTTTTGATCATCACTCACCCTTGCTACGTCACCGAGGAACGAAAGAATGATAAAGGGCGCAATTTTTGTTTGATTCATCAATGGTCAGCTCGCTGGTCAAGGAAGCGTCCGAACCATTCGTCGATATTTTCGCGCGCAAACTACACAATGGGCTGTCCCAGGAATGTGGGTCAGTGGGGCTCGCGCTGCAGACATAGTTACGCCAACTTCCGCATCTCAACCAAGGTTCTTAACCCGCCAACCGCCCACTTAACGAAGGGGATGACGTAACATCAGTGCTTGTTTATTCGTTTTTTTCATTTCTACAGTAAAACTTTTCTGCTGGATTACGGGCGAAATCCATCTCCTGGCTGACTTTTTCGTGTGTTTGTGATACGCTCTAGGCCGCATGCTGGAGATTAGGCGCACACTCACACTGCACCAGGAAGAGGAATGCACACCATGGCTGAACACAAAGCGCACCAAACGTAAGAAAATCCGAGGTAAAACGTAGCAGGAAAAAAAAATCAATAAATATCTCCAAACGTTACATGTTATTTATGCACAGAGTCGTCCTTGGGTGATTTTAATTTGGGTGCAAATCTTAAATTTTCGAGTAATAAAAAAATCTCGCAAAGAGCTCCGAACAAGGAGAAAAAATGCAATCTTTCGATGAAACATTATTTGCATTCACCTACGAATTCTGAGAGCGTATTAACCCTATTAGTGCATTGTGTAGTCATTTAGCTGCGCGTCTTCATTTCCATTCCTAAGCTTTGCATGACGGTTCCGAAGGGCAACAACGAGCGTTCAGAAATCCTTTTTTAATTGCTTTCTGACAAACATTTGTAGAAAAGACCGATATATAGCTAAACGGTATTAGAATTAGATTTAAACTGAAAATTTGGAAAAATATCAAGATGACTGTTGTATGAATAGTTCTATTGTTAAAAATATCAAAATATTCTTTTTGCATTGTAAAAAATATAGTGATAAAAAAAGGTTTTTTATTTTTATCGCAGAATTGCTGCAACGCGATTTGTGTTATTAGGATATTGCTTAATTCGCACTGCAGCCATTGGGCACGTTTGAATTTTTTTTTTTTTTTAATTTCTCGGAAAAGCAATTGACGCATTTTTTTTAAAAATAATTTTCCTAAATTGTATGCAGCTATTCAAAAAATATATATTATTTTGTTAAATATAATATATATGTATATATATAAAGTTATGCATTATGGGGTTAAGAAGAGGAACATTTGAATAAACTCGATAATAAAATTCAAAAAGGTAATAAATTTTCATTAGTAAAAATTACAAAGAGAAAATTGTTCATTAGAGATGTTAATATTCCTAGAATACGAAACATCTGATCCTCTTCCTGAGCATCGCAGTTTGACCAATTTTAAGTTAATAAATGTTTGCGAAATGCATTCTCCTCCATTTTTTACAATGCATAAATTGTCGCTTGCCAGCTCAGTTAGTATTTGTCTTCTCTATGGAGTTAAGGTCTGATTCTTTGGAATCGAAGAATGTGTTAAATAGAACTGCAGTTGCATGAAAAAATTAAATTAGAACGCCCAATTAGAAAGCTCTATGACACTATGTTTGGGGACTTTACAATAAAATCAAAACTGTCCGGGCAATTAAACGATAAAGCAATCGCGGATGATCAGCAAAAATACAATGCTTTCAAATGCTTTTGCTCTGAATTATGTCCATATGAAAACTATTTCCAACAATATTCACTTACAGCAGAGGATGAGTGTTTTATTGTTTATATATTACTGTAAAATTATGCATATTGTTTGCGTATATAATTGTTATTTTTATTTGCAATTGAAGTTGTTTTAAAGACAGTTTCCGATCAACAACCGCAAAAGATTTTATTGCATACGTGATGAGATGCACCTTTTTGCGAAATAATTACGAATCATAACACAGTTTACTTGCATTTGCTGAAATTGTTGAGCCTTCCGAGTGGGTTTCTCTGAATCAGCAAATTGCGTTGGCTGCATTTCGGCTGGAGAGGCTCGCTCAGTGAAAGGAGGAGGCAAAACAGATATTTCAATAAGTAATCTACCAAAATGCACTTTTCAGTCCACTTATTCTCTTATTTCAATGTTAAAATTTGAATTATTTGAAATTATTGGTATCGATTGTAAGACAACATTTTATTGAAATTAAACCCAAACGGATTTCAGAAAGAAAATTGCTAATCAGGAACATTTAATAAAAATCAAGGATTTATTATAAACATTTTCCTAGAAAAATTCAATTTTGATTTTTTTTAAATACCATTTTTTAAAAGTTTGTCATTTTGCACTACACGTTTCTGCGACTGTGATTTTGACAAATAAGTTATCAGGGAGAATATGAAAGTTGCTGCAAAAGACCTTTAAACTTCCTTAGTCAAAAATAAATATTTAAGCACATTTGTAAATGCATGTCTACGTAGACACATGTTCTGTTTGATAATAACGCATAGTTTTCATTGAAAAATTTAAAAAATATATATTTTTTTTTAATCTATAAATATGTTTTTTTTAATTTTAATATTTATATCTGTATATAAAAGATGACTTTTGGTTTCATAAAAATTGTCATTATAAAAAAAAAGTTTACTAGGCAGTTAGCGAGAACAAATCTCCAGCGATTAGACCAGCTTCGTCTTTCGAATTTCAAAGCTCCCCCCCCCCCCTTGAATACCTTGCATTTTTAGTTGTGCCTATGGAAACAGTATGCTTAATGATACTTTCATAAAAATTTTATTATTTCTTTATGTTGAAAGCATCTAAATGGAAGGATTATCTAAAAAATTAATTTTTTAATCCTTTCTAGCAAAAAAAAATAATAATTCACTTGTATCAATAAAATCGAATTTCATTTCACAATTTTTTATATTTAAATAAAAAATGCTTCTAAATTCAGTAAACCGACAGGAATGGGCTCCCTGAAACTCTCTCGCATAGTCTCTAATAAAAGCTTTATATCCTCCCCTTAGCATGAAAATTGTGAACCTTGGGCAAAGCAGGGCCGCAACCGATACTCAGATTCTTACTTTCAGAGCCCCATACACGAGAGGTTTTTGCTTCACAGTACATATAGAGCAGTTAGTTAAATATGTATTCCGGGCACCTTTTTTTTTAAACGAGCCTGTACGCTTTTGAGTTTTCGATTTTGCACGCAGCGAAATTGTAGAACGACAGACGGTCAACCCCCTGCCAGATTTGATTTAAAAGTTATTGCAGCTTTATTCTTTAGATGAATCTCTGTAGTCTTATTTATTGTGCGTTTCCTTTTATTCGGGCAGTCTCACAAACTTCATGTGAATGGACTTCGAACAAAATTGGTAGAAATCTACAAATTGGTTCTTCGACCACGTGTCAAATTTCATCTGCCCAGTTCAAAACGTATTTGAATATGTCAAGTTCACAAATAGATACAGGCATAATTCCGAAAATGTTCCTTGGGGGGGGGCATTTTAAATATGTAGGTGAGCAGAATCTCGAGTTCGAATTTTTTGTAAATTTCATACGAGAAAGTTAGCATGCTTAAATTTCATAGATATTTCTAATGCAGTCTTGTGGTGGTATGTAGATTATTATGATCTGTGCAGGAAGCAACAGGACGAATGTTGTTGGAAACATTTCTTTAATAATCACATTCACACACTTAAACATATACTAACACAAAGACAAGACATTCACGCGCGCGGCTTCACAGTTCAGCATCACATCTCATTCTAATTACAATCGCAATGCACTATGGGATGACATATGGGAAGGCTTAATCAGGCATCGCCATCTAGTATCCAAAAGAGAAGATAAGAGTAATGCAAATGCTACAGTCTTTGAATTACTGTCTTTAGAATTGCTCATATCCTCATTATCTTCAGAAGCTTGCGAGAGCGCATTCAAGTTTTTTACATACTCAAGTGAAGAGAAGTCGTGAACGTACGGATGGACAACTGTTGTCCTTTTCTCATAACGATAGAAGTGTCATTATTGATGTTGTAAACAAAAAATGGTAGGAAAAGGCAGTTTTCGACAAGAGTCTGCTTTTGAAAGAAAACTCTATTAGATTACTACATAGCACTATAAGAGTGTTCATAAAAATCAGTTCTATCTTAATATAATAGTTCATAAATTTACATTATTTACATTTATTTTACATAAATTACATACTTTATTTATTTTTACATTATTTTTATTGAATTCTTTTCAAGCGTTTCGTATCATTCTTCTCTCACTCCTCTGTAAGCTCTTTGAACGCATTTGAAGAAACTTTGTATGTCTATATATAAATTTCCATATTTTTAATCAAAACTTAAAAAGAAATGATATTATACCTCACACTACACGAGCACAAGCTGACAACCTAAAAATAGGATTTTTAAATCGACGACTTTCATCTCAAGAGTCGATATTTTTACTATCTTCCCCTCCTCAGGCCTCCCCCCCCCAAATGAGATGTTGGTCATGTCCCTGTCAAAGGTATTAGGATAAAGAATTGAATAATCCTAAATAAAAAAAATGATGCAGAAAATATGAAAATTTATACACGAAATTATATACAAAAATTTACATGCACGACATAAATGTTAAAGAAAAAAAATCAGTTGGCATTGTTTATTTGCATGGCTGAAAAAGCAGTTAAATAAACCAAGAACTGGCTTGATATACTTAGATAATTTTGAAAGGAATTTAAAAGAATATCGCTTTTAATGAGTTGTATTTTAAAATTCGGTTGATAACTAGTTTAGTTTGAGTACTTTTGATAAGGATGATATTTACTCGTGGTAACTGATGAAAAATTATTTTTTATAGTTCTTATTTTAAATATTGGACGGCAAAATGCAAATCTATTGACAGTGAAATTAAAATCGTTTTCTTTTGCCATAAATGTCAATGCATATATTTTTTTAATACTTCGATTTCTGTTGTTGTTGCCTATCCCCAAGATCAGCAGGGTCCATGATGTGCACCCTAAAAAAGTCCAAAAGCATCACTAGACTGTTCGTCATATCCCGTCTGGTAAGCCCCAGGCAGGCAAGGATGTGTGCAGGTGGAGCCTGCACCTTAGAGCAAATGGTGCAAACATCAAAGCACTTGGAGCCACCAGAATATTTTAATGATCTATGATGACCACTGAGGAAGCGAGTGATTTTTTTAATACTTCGATTTCTAAATCTAAATATCTGCTTAAGTTAGTTTAATTTGTGTTTAGGGAATAAAGTTGCAAGATAAATATCCTGGTAGTGGCGAAAAAATAAAAATATGGCGAGGAAGGTAGGCTGTTCACACAAATCATCTTAAGCAATCTCACCAACAGCACAACGGTTGGAAGTTTCTTGTTGCAGAAAATTCCAAATATCAGGATAATTGTTGCTAGAAGGCTTTTAGTCGACAGCTATCCCGCTTTCTCCTTGCAATTTGAAAAGCTTCAAAAATTTTCAGCTCTGGAAATGGGAAAAACAAATGACAGTCTCAATCTGTTGGAGCGCCAACGCCCTTCTCGTTCGGTTCTCTCCATCGGTCTGACGACAATACTCCTCAGTCTCACCAAAGTTATGTCTTACTATGAGATCATGAGAATATACCCCCAAGAAAAAATCCTAATAGCTTTTAAAAATTAAAATTACCCCAACACGGTCTAAATTAAGAATGCTTAATGGTCAAAAAACGAAATTTCGACAAAACACTGATTAGATCATATGGTCGAAGGAAAATTAAAAGTTCAATTATTTAAGATAGAAATCGCATACTAAAAACATACGCAGGCGTGAGACGAGTAAAATGATCAACACTTCATGAGAGGAAAGGATTTGAAATACAATCGCAGCCAAGAAGCCAAACGGAAATAATTCCAATAAAAATTTTTTTCGAAAAAATGGACTTAACCTTCGGCATCCAGTTCAAAAGCAAGGGGAGGGGAGAACTACAATTGCGGAGTTGGTTGGTTTCTAGTCGTTTCTATCAATCACCCTAGAGAGACTTGTCCTTTAGAGCTTCTATCGGAATGATTGCGCTGGCTAATCTAATCCATCTCTATACGATCGATTTATTTTTGATAATTTCCTACTCTCCACGCCTTTTATTGATGTACCATGCAATAAAATCGCCCGTTATTGTGACTTATTTTCTTTCTTTTCCCCGTGTTCCTTTCTACTGTTAACATGAATAGAAGAAACGGCAACAGCCGACGTTCTGTCAGAATAATTGGCTCTAAATAAAACCAACCGATCACTACAAGTCATTTCTTTTCAACAGACCCAGCTTCGGAAATTGCCATTGCTCAACAGCTTCAGCACATGAATTATATGTAGGGATACAAATCGCAAGGTCAAATCGCAGAGTAAACAACATCCCCTCTCTTCACAACGAGGTGCAAAAGCTCAGAAATCTCCTGCGAACTCTCCTAAATTTACGACATCTCCACGGCCAATCTCTCACCCTCTGCCTCTGAGCTCACGAACTTTGATATTGCTATGAGTGAAAAAAAATTCCCCTCATCGCAATGGAGGAAGCTGCCAAGAAAAAGATTTCTACAAGTTCCAAACCAGATATTGAGCTGCAAAGCAAGTACAAACCACTAGAAAATTCGGGAAACGAAAGCACCCAATAAATGGATGCAACCACTCCCAAAAAAATTCTGCCCGATAAACTTGTCAGACGATTACAATTTTGCCCCGCTAAAAAATATACCGAATCTATCCAGATACTGTCTTTCGCGATGGCTTCCTCCCTACTTCTGAAGATGCCAGGTAAGAAATAATCCAACTCTAGGATAGTAAAGTTAAAAAATACGCCCTCTTTGAGGCATGCAAAGATCGCCCACTCCACATCAGAATATCTCATCTTCGAAATGACACGGGGAAAATCCTCTTATCAAGTCTTTCTAAATAAGTTGAAAAAAAAAAGACTGGAAATGACAAAGACATTAATAACATCAAATCCACTGCTTACCAAAAACCCGTTGGTGAACGCCTTGCAAAGTAGTTACAAATTGTAGATCAGTTTATAGTTACAAAATGCAGATTTGAGTCATGAATCTAGCATTTTTACTCCATATATTTTGAGGATACGTGTTCTGGATGCCTTTTTACAGAACAATTCACACCAAAATTTGACACGTAACTGCAATTGTAGTCACAAGAAACATAAAGAATTTCCTTGATTTCAGTCATTATGTTTATAAATTATCGCGTTTACATGCATTAGAATGTACGGACAAACAGACGATCAACCCCTTGACAGATTTGGTACCAAATTTGAAACGAATCTCTTCTTTAGATGCTTGTGTACCAAATTGTATTTACGTAGCGTTTTGTAATTATTGAATCCATTTGCACTCAAATGGCCAGATAAATAGACTTCCTCTGGACAGGTTTTACTCCCCGTTTGAAAGAAATCTGCAAATTTGGTGAAAAGACCGTACATGAAATTTCATTTTCTAATTTCAAAGCTTTTTTGAATTACCTTCGTCATAGACAGACTCATTGATGGACAGTGATAATGCCAAAAAAAAAAGTGTTTTTCGGACTCGGAGGCACCCGAAACGGAAAGTTTCATCCGAAATCTAGAGTTTGAATTTTTTGACGAATACAGTACCTACCTTCTTTATAGTTCATATACGATAAAGTAAAAATGAAATATTACATATCATAAGTAATTACATATCGTAGGAATCATAGGTAATGTTCATATTGCTATCGAACAATTCAATATTTATTGCAAAATAAATAATATTTACAGATATTATAAATAACAAGCACAAATATTATAAAAATAATAATCAATTCTAGGCATGTTACAAAGATAATATTATTGAAAAAATTTTTTGCAGGTGCCAAAAGTTTGTATTATCTGCCAGAGTGGAAAGTTTATCTCTGCATTTCAAATGTATTTGAAGAAATTAAATATCATTTGTAAATGTTCTTCTCTTAATTAAATGCAAACAATGGCATTTCACAATAGAAAGTACAAATTTATCGCTTAATTTTTTTTATTAATATTGGAGAAAAAAATCGTCTGCTTTTCCTAATTAATATTAAATCTTATCTTGTGTGTATTTAACTATTTTAATTCTTAATTAGAAAAGGTATAAAGTGAAAGGAAATTTAAAGAAAAACAATAAAAAAAACACTATTCGGCATTTGTGCATTCATTGCAAGCCACTGCACACTTTAAGCTTAATCGCATGGCATTGGCAAATATTGTCAACGGACTAACATGATATCTTTGGTGATCCTTTTTGACAATAAATCGCTATTATGCGGTTGATAAAGTAATCATACATGGGTAAAAGCCATAACGGTTGTCTTTTATTATTAAAGTATTTTTTAATAAGTATACTTTCAGTAACGCGACATACATCAAACCAAAGGTCCATCAAATTAACAAAACCTCAGGAGTAACGAAGTTCATTTTTAAAACACAATATAGAAAGAATTGAAAAAACATGCATTTTCTGGAAATTTTTAAACTGATCAATACACATATATAATGTAGCCACTAAATCTTTCTCCTCCTTTATTTTTAGTTAGTTTTATTCAATTTATTTTTAATCTTTACTCCATGTGCCATTAAATAATTTCAAACTATGGGAATAAAGAAAAAAAGAGACGTTTTTATTTCATTTTTTTTTCAAAACTGGCAGCATAAGTTGTTGATGTTAGGAAAGTCAAGATCAGGGCTAAAATTACTTTTTTGTACCCAACTTCGACGCAACTGCAGCTATTGAAAAACTTTATAAAAAAACAAGAGTTGTACGATTTATTTTTTGATCTTCAATATTAAGTGAATTATAACAAAATGAAAATCCCCCCTCCCCCTTGGGCTAGATGGCTCATTATATATTTAAACAAAGGGTGGTTTTGCGCACTAGGGACTATGATCGGAGAAGATCTGCAGAAATTTTCCCAGAGTCTTGAGACCATTGTAATAAGGAATTTACCTAAAATCAGAATAGAAACTTATCGTAGAAGAAGAAGCCATGTGTTCCAGTTGTGCAAGATTTTTTCACAGTGCCCTAAACTGCAAATATGTTGCCTGTTGCATTAAATGCAACACCACTCATCCAACATTGTCAAGGAACGAAGAGTCCATTTTTATTAATTGTCATTAAGTAGTATACCTCGCATCTTGGAGCAATTGCAAAGCCTTCCCTTTGGTCAAGGTTAGCCCTTCTACTAGAAAGTCACATGCTGATGTGGCAAGAGCCCGTATCTGTTTCAAATTTTTCTCCTGGTGAAAAAACAACCCAAATATACATCCAAGAAATCCTCGAATTTCTACGCGAAATGAAATCTTCACTCTACGCATTTCTTAGATTCCGGCAAATATAAAAACTGCCGAAGATGAAAAGAAATCGATTCTGTTCAATGCATTTCTTGAGTAATCTTTGATTTTCTTTACCTTCCAGGTTCACTCACACGCCTTGACTTCTTCGTCTTTGCTGCCTTCTAATTGGCCCTGACACTCTTCTCTACCACTCCTCTCCTGACTCACTCCCAACTGCTGTTTCGCAGAATCGAAATTTACCCTACCTGCCCCTACACAATATTTATCCCCCCTTTTTTATTCCCCTTTTCAATTTTAATGTTTTTTCCGCCTTTTTTTTTCTAGCTACCAAAAGCTCTAACTCCAAGCAGTCTCATCCGGTGATCCTTCTTCACTCTGCCGAGTTTTTGGACGATTCCCAGTTGGTAAAAAACAGACATTTCTTCACTTTTTTTATAAACAACTCAAGACCAAAAATGCTTGAAATTAAATAATACGTAAATGTGATTTAATAAATGATAAAAAAAATTTATGACGAAATAAACTTGCCAAGGAAAACAAAATAATAATCATAGAATAAAACCCTTTTTTTTATTATTTTTATCAAAGATTTTGAATTAAGTCACAAAATGTTACCATAAATTCTTCATTACGATGATAATAAATACATTTAAAAATAACTTTCCGTTGGAGAAACTGAGAAAAAAGGCATCTTATTCCCAATGCCCTTTTTTTTATTTTCCCTGTTATTTTTAATTATATTTTTATATTTAAATTTTTTTTGTAATTATTCTTTTATCCATTAAAGAATTTGAGGGAATATTCGTTTTAGAAGTGAATAAATCTCACGCATTGTGGAAAATCCCCTATGACGCAGCTTCACCTCTATTTTGTAAAAGCCAAAAAGGTAATTAAGATATACTGAAAAATAAAACCTGTCCGAATAATATATGCGACATCATCGTCACCGCAGTATCTCAGGAAAAAGAGATCTCTTAAAGCAAGGTAAGAAGAGCTGCCCTTTTAAAATGCGTAAAAATATATTTAGCCCGCAGAAGCAGAAGAAATAACCAGCATTGTAGAAAGAACTGATACTTTAAAGAAATTTAAAAATTAAAAAAATCAATGGAAAAGGTACATGCAAAATTGATTTAGGATATGTTTAAACCAATGCATTGAAAGAAAGACAAACTGCCCTTAGAAAATTTAAACATGCGCAATTGAAGAAAGAATTCGAACTTCAGACACCAGACAAATTTTATCAAATTTGAATCCTAGATCGAAGATAAAGAAATCGAAAGAAAATCTAAAAAACAACTTTAAAACTCTCGTTCTTCCTATTTCGATAAGAACTGAAAATTAAAATCTGTATTTCCAATCTCTAAAACGTACATTTAGCACTAAAAATGCTAAAGAAGAATTAAAATCTGAAATATTTTTGAATGTGAAAGAGCTCATGATATATTTAATCCATTTTCGGGGGAAGGATTATGTAGAGGATTTCAATCAACTCCTCAAGAAACTTTATATATAACTTTATTTATATTTTATGTATATATCCTCAAGAAACTTTATATATATATATATAACTTTATTATATACTGTTAAAGTAAACATAAGTGTGCAGTTGACTTCTATTATTAATGTATGTTACGAAAAAGGAATGTCTCCGCAGCCTCTGACGCAAAGCCAACTATGCAAAATCATCTACAGCACTAGTATGTTCAGAATATCGTTCATCCGAGACACTCTGAATTCCCTTACATATCGGTTTCAGGCGTTCTGAAACGTTTTTTGAAAAATAAATGACAGAAACTTACCAGCATGGATTATTTCGTCTCTGAAAATAGTTGAAGATTACATTTTAAAAATGAAAATTCAAATGGATAATGGAACACAAAGAAAAAATTCAAAACATAAATAAAGTTAACAGTAACAATACATATCCGAACTTCTTCCCTACTTAATTCTGATATTCATATACTTTTAAACCAAACATCAGAATACAAAATTTGTTTCCCCGCAGCTCACACAGATTTTTATTTGATAGGTTCAATTTTCTTTGTATATTGAAAACTGGTTAAATTTTTTGACATATTTATTCATACTATCAAGCAAGGAAAATTAAGATTTGAAATTGGTCAGAAATCAGAAAAGGACTTGAGTCTGAGCTTATGCTTTCATGGCAGTGAAGCTGTCTTTGACTAAGGTACATCTTACTCAAAATATTTGTATAAGTTTGTAAGAAAATCAAAACATGGAATGTCAGCGAAATCTTAATGGCGAAAAATGCAAAACTCACTGCATGAGTTAATAAAGAAACTCAATTTAATAATGATGATGCACTAATAAAAGATTAGGCTGATATTTAAATATTATTGTAAAAACAAACTCTATAAAACTAAAAAAAGGTTGACATTAGAAAAAGGTTATGGAAAGCAAATCCCCCACATCAGGATGAGGCATCTAAAAAGCATTCGACGCTGCAAAACAAATTGTGAAGATGTGTAAAAGAGAAATTACAATTTGAACGAAATGTTGTTCCGCCTGAGCATTTGTTGGTGGGTAAATGCAGTGTGGTCGATTTCCAAACTTTATAAAACGGTATCCAGTTTTCTATAAGGTGATATAGACCAGAAATGCACTGTAGGCTTAATTCTGTGGAGTTTATTATGAAACTGTGCATTCTAAATTTACCACGGAAAATATAAAATATGAGATATACACAGTGAGAGTTTATTCAAATTTTTATTTCAAATATATTATTGATTTATAGTATAATACATATATATATAAAATTATTAACGTATTCATGTAGGATTCAACTACTCGTAACGTTTAACTAAATCAAAATACAAAAAGAAATAATTCAACTAAGACTGAAAAGCGTCAGATTTCATGTGCCAAAAAAAAAAAAGTGAACACTGATACAGACAAAAATAATGAAAGTTGTAATATTAATATTTTGTCTACTGTCTCTTAGATATTATCATTGCCTTTAATCGTCTAGACATAGATATGACCAGTTTTTCTTTTTGTTGTTGTTAGTTCCTGAGAGATTTTCTGCCATTTTTCAGTGACAATTTGTTTGAACTCTTCCTTATTAGAAATTTTTCTTTGGTGGACATTTTCTCAAAATATACCCATAAATTTTCAATGGGATTTAGATCTGGTGATTGTGGAAGTTGGTCCAAAGTCTTTGCAACATGATAGAGTAACAATTCTTTCACAATCTTTGATGAATGTTTGCGATCATTATCATGTCGGAAGATAAAGCTTCGTCACAATACCAAATTCGCAACACTAGGGGCAACATTATCTATTCAAATATTTAGATAGTTCTTTTCGTTCATTATAAATTCGATAAATACTAAATTACCGATTCCTGCAGCCGTCATACAAGTATTCAGTTAATTGTCTCAACTGAATACTTTTTACTGGATTCTTCATTCTTTTGGTCTCTATACTTTTGCAAACTTCTGTGCTCCAAACAACTCATTTTTTTTTTTCTCATCGCAAAATAAAATATTATTCCAAAAATCTAAATTTTTATTAAGGTACTTTTTGGCAATCAGCAGTCTCTTTTTCTGGTTCGATTCGCGATGAATGATTTCTTACGTGTGCGGTGAAAGCTTATAAGCCCATCTGAACCTTCAACCTTCGTACAGCTGCTGTGGCGCCATCTACCCACAGCAAACCAAAGTCGTCAGACTCACTTAACGCAGCAACCCAAAGTCCTCATATTCACTTGATGCAGCAACGCAAAATCGTCAGACTCACTTGACACAACAGCAACCACTCACCCACACAGCTCGTCATAACGCTAGGCGCTGCTCAAATGGGTACAGGCGCATTAGACTCAGCAGCTAATACATCACCACTCAACAGCCATGTCGTTCGTCTCACTGGAGGGAGAATACTGTGGTGAAAGCTTATAAGTCAGATAACAGCGACGGGACACGAGTAATTACTTTTGTCTTTTGATCTTGTTACTCGGCTGCGAACCACAAGGTCCCAGGTTCTATCCTCGCTCTTAGCAATCCGCTACACGTGGAATCCTGCCATGTATCCCATGTTCATGAAGAGTCCTCCTTATAGTACTTGCCCTTATTGTCTTCGGTGATCTCTGCGAGATGCTTTGAGATATTTTAACAGCACTTTCAGTTGCATTAGCATTGATCTCTTGTACTACTGTTCTTTCTGTATCAGTAAGTCTTCTTGTTCTCTGAAAATCTTTAATCTGTCTGTATTTGAGATATTTATCAAGAATTTTCTTTACTGTACAGAGGTTTCTTTTAACAATGTTTTCTATTTCATGTAAGGATTTACCATTTACCTTTAAGTTTATTATCAATTTTCTCATTTCCAGTGCTGTTTGTTTCTCCATCGCAAATTATGCAAATTTTTAGAAAAATCTTTCACATTTTTTCAGGCAGAATATAAGACTTATATATTTGGAGGAAAAAGAGTTATGAGTGTTTACTTTCTTTGAGGCATAAAATTGGTGGATTTTAGGTTGACTTATTTCTTTATGTATTTTATTTTAATTGAATGTTTACAAGTTGTTCGATTCTGCTTAAATAAGTTAACAATTGTATATATCTACTTTCTATTATAAATCAATAATATATTTGAAATAACTCCTTTTCTAAATCAATCATAGGTGTTTATTTTCTTTTGACTCTCACTGTATTTCTTGTAATCCGAAAGACGTGTGGGACGTATGGGCGTTGACAAAAAAATAATAGTTAATCTAACTGCCTCAGTCTATCTACTCATTTTTAGAAATTCTAACATGTTCAGGGATTCGGCATAAAATAATATGAAAGCCTTACACGTAAATGTTTTCTAAAAATCTAAAATATTGAAGGAAAAAAAAAAAGATTATCTATGAGCATGTAAGGATGAAAGTAATTTTAGAGCACTTAGAGAATATTGTTTTCACAGAATATTCTGAAATAAGCGAGAAAGTTTATAAATAGCAGTTACTTCTGCTGTAAAAAATGGAACAAAATGAAAGAATTCTGGAACATGACATGCAAGTATAAGAAGCAAGTTCGGGGCTTCCAGAAATTCCGAGTTTCTTCCAGATCTAAAAAATATCCAAGTAATGGTATTTTTGACGATGATTAGCAAATATTTGCTGATAAATGATATATGCCGTTTTTGATTGTTAAATATAAAAAAAAGGACTTCCAGAATAATACGAAAAATGATTATTCTGAAAAAGTTAAGACACTATTTGCACCTTCTCTAAGCGTAGCTCTGAAAATGTACGAGACATTCTTTCAAAGAATGATGGCTTTATTGGCTTGAAGGTATATGGTCGTTGCAAACAGAAATTTCCGTTAAAATTATAAAACGGATTATCAGATTTTGATAAGATTTTAAAGCAATAATGAAAAGACAATATCTGCCATTTAATGTATAAAGAAGGCCCATTATATATATCATAAAAACTGACGATGTTCGAAATGACCTAGAGTGCATTATCAGAGTAGTATGATGCATCAGTACTTCAGTTTTCAGTTTTTGGAGAATATTGCGTCTTATAAAACCGTAAATGCTGCATCCATTCTCAAATTTGATAAAATAATGGTTCTGCAGATTGGGAAATAGGTATGACACAGTTAGTGATTATGAGATGTTACAAAAGGAACGTTAAGGTATTCAAAGATGTCTCTTTGTAAGTTAGATGAAATGCAAGGTTTTTATTAAAGATTATAGCCAAAAATTTAATCTCATCAGGAACCAACAGCTGTGTTAGAAAATTTCAACATCAAGGTAATTTCATAATTTTAAATTCCAAATTCTTTTCTCTCGTACTTTATTCTAAAATGAGAGAAAGCATTTTGAACCTGCTATTGTGCGTCATTGGTTTGGATAAATCACTTCACTTGACATCAAACATATAACTATTTAATAAGTGTCGCATCTGACATTTTGTCAACCCGATAATGTAAATATACCCTAATATGTAAATAAAAGATTTTAGACATGGTATAAATACTTGTCATTATGTTTGTAATTATTTTTTTTTAGAGTTATGTTCAGATTTTCTGTTCTGTTCTGTTCGGGTGACAGAGGTTAAATGCCTGTTTCAGGTCTTGTAATGACCGTCCTTGTATTAACAAGTTGTTCACCATAACTGTAAATATTTCATCGTGTGTTTCATTTTTTTTCTTTCTTCTTCTTCTTAATAAATTGCGTTTGATTTAAACCTTTCATTTGTCGGACCCAATCTTTGGAGACTTATTTGTCATTATTCCACTGCAGCTACTCTAATGTCAATTTAGATATAAATACAATGCGTTTTTCAGAAGAGAATGAAAATCCATTCTTATTATACTAAGATTTATTTCAATTTGAAGTTAACTTTCAACAAAATCCATAACTTAATCCATTAAAAAAATGCAGATGTCGTCAACGCACAAACGTTATAACAAGAATGAAGGCAAATGGTCTAAAATAGAGTTCATTATTAGAATAAAAAGAATTATACTCAATAAGTGGAGGGAATCTTTCTTTTTATATGGAAATATTAGAAAATTTTCAGCCTATCTTTACTCTTAACATCTTTAGCTCAAAAAATTTTTAGATAATGACCGGAAAATGTCCTCTAGAATTGCAATAGTAAAGGTCTTTTACATGACCCCAAAACGCATCAATCTGCCATAGGCTTTTGCAATATCACACAAAACTACCACTAAATTTAAAAAAATCGACGGAAAAAGCATTCTGCACATCAGTTTCTAGAATTCCAGATTTTGTTCTTCTAATAAACTTTTTACAATTTTGGAATGGATTTATGCAACACTTACTGAAAACCGAAGCTATCGATTTTGCAACATTTCGTTAAGTATTTATAAGAGTATGATTCTTAAGTAAAATAAGAATCTTACTTGTGAATGTATCGTAATTGTAATCGTAAAAATAAATACTCTAAAATGTGAAGAACGCGGGATGCAACCGAAAATGGACTGACTGACTGCCAACTCGCGGAAATTGCGGGATACACAGCTGGAGGGCTAAAACTCAAAAAATTATCTTCTCAATTTTACCATATAATTTTTCTTTTTGTATTTAAAATATTTTTTTAATATTTTAAACGTATTTTGCAACAATATATTTCATTGTTTAAAAGAAGATGAAAACTGTTCTTAGTGCTGCTACTAATATTTCATCTTGTTTTTTGTTTTGTTTTTTCCTTCGTTGTGATCAGGATATGGAGATTAATTTTGTTTTTCTATAGTGAATAGGTAACACACATGCTTTTATAACTCAGTTTCACCCTAACTTGGCAGTAGTGTATATTCTAGCCATGCCGAATCGCAGTTGTTGTCAGGGGAACTGGGTTACTTTAAAGTACAAAGTGACTAAAATGCAGATCGCTGGAGAATTTATCTCTAACATTTTTCGCCAAACAGTAAATATTTATTTACTTTATTATATTATCACTTACTTTATTATATAATCATTAATTGTTTCCTTATTTTCATTATTTTTTCAATATTATTGATACATTATTTTAATAAATCATTAATGTTATTTCATTTCGTTTCTCAAAAGAAAACCCTAAATCTTTCAATATTCGGTAAAGCGTAGTTCGGCTAATGTCTTTCGAAAAGATATCTGTATCATCGTTCACATCTTTTAAAACTTTATCTAATGTTGGAATCTCATTTCTACGAAAAAATGCATGGATTTTTCGTCAAATACGGGATAATGTAAAATCATCATATTTTACAAGACCTGAATGCTTACCTACTGAGCCTGGTCGCTTCTTTCCAGGGATACTTAAAGGACTGGATGCCTTTATTTCTTTTCTCAAAAGGAAAACTGTTCATTGCGAAACACCTGTAAAGTGCGAAACTTTATCTTGATTGACAGAATCTTGAGGGTTTTCTCGGAGTCGAGAATAAACATTTAATATGTTTCTGCATGCTGCACTTTTTGTTGGCTTCACTCGTCTTGAAGGTGTGCACAGCGTAGTCGGTGATAACACTTTTTCCGACATTTTAGAAGTGAATAGAAATGACGAATCGAATAAATATTCGACAATCAGAACTAGCAACTACTAATGTGATTAATAGTATCAAAAATATCAGCTGGTAAAAAATCGAGAATAAGAAAGTACGAAAGATGATAACGGTTGCGAACTGAATGAAGCTGAGTTGGCGGAGACGTAAAAGAAAAGCGCGCCAAAAATTTGATCTTGAAGACCGGTTCTAGCCAAAGTGGAATTCATTATGTCAATCTTTTAGTTTTCGCTTTATTTACAAAATACTTAAGAGATAAGCACTTCTAACTTGAGAATAATTTTAAATACATACTGATAAAAAATAAGTATTTTTGTAATTTATGATATTATTTGATAAATTTCTGCGCATTTTAACTATTTTAAAGTCGGAATTGATGAGGAACTTTCCCAACGCGGAGCATCGCATTTTCTGCCTTTTACAATACTGCCAAGTTAGGGTGAAACAGAGTATAACAAATTCTATGATATTTTTTTATATTTTCAAAATTTTGTATTGAGTTAAGAATGAAGCATTGTTGGAAATATTTTAAAGAGCTCCGTTTAAAATATTGCTGCTTTGTCCTGCAATATAATTGGAGATATAAAGATATGAAGAAAAAAAAATTTGGCAAGTAGTATATATGTGTATAATCTATCTCTATATAAGTGATATCTATCAATTTATAGATCAACAGACATCGAAATTTGAAATTCAAGAATGACTTGCTCACAGGAAACAATTGAAATTTTCAGCAACCATTAATCTCGGCGAACCAACTGGTCGCCAAAGGCGGCAAATTTAAATGTATCAAAAACATTTGTAAATCATAGTAACCCTCTGAATCATTCATTAACAATCAACGCATGCCAAATATAGTCTTAAATATAGTTTTAAAATGAAAATCATTAAACTGTAAAAAGAAATAAAAAGCAGTGAAATTATACTTGAAAAAAAGAATTTAATTATTACAGCCATAGACAGTTCTCGTTATTTATAAGATGATTGGATCATTTCAACTAATTAATAAATCAATAACATAATTTAACAACCGATAAAGATCTCATTATTTGAAATTAAATATATCTAAAGTTTCAGAGTTCCCAGTAATCAAACAACTAATTCATACACACATAAAATAAATCATTCACTTAACAAATTTAATATAGCTATAAAAATGCATCAAATCTCATACTTATTATATGCGTATGCCATATATATGACAATTAAGATTTTATTTAACAGAATAAAGATACATATTTTAAAAACTGATGAAACAATAAAATTAATAATCTTTTTTTAAGTTTAAGAAAATTGGCTTTAAAAATAACTACTTTTAGGACTTGATATTTTGGGGTTATCACTAAAAACACAAAAAATACTTGATAAAAAAAATTAAAATTTCAAAAAATTGCTCTGAATTTTACATTTCCACCTCCAAAATACATCTGCGCTAAATTTAATATCTCTATGTAAAATATCTGTTTTGTAAAACGGGCAGACTAACTTTCACAGACATTCACTTTTAATCCTAGTAGAAAACCTTGATTTGTGAATTAAAATTTTAGATTAATTTTTGAATATTCAATACCCTAATTTTTTTAAAATTGCATATATATTTTTAAACGAAAAAATCGTAGCTACCTGTCTCGTTTAACGCATCCCTTTTTGTATCTTATCTGAAAGACTATAAATTTCTTTAAATTGTTTTAGTTTTATGTTGTGATAATTAAAATTGAAATTCAAAAGATTTAAATAGAACCTAACAACTAAAAATTGAATAAAAAATAATAATAAAAGCATTTTTCTGTATTTTTATTGAGCTTTTCTAATATTTAACGTGTATTTGTGTTTTGTAACATTTGCAAAGCATCGATTATCCATGTGACTTCCTTTGTTTTTGAAACACTATAATATCTTGAATTTTTCAATTGCTGCTGCGATTTTTAACGATAAAAGCATGGAAAGCATATAAAGAGTATAATGTATTCAGTGATAATGTATACAGATCATTTAACATCAAGTTGGTTAACCGAAGAAGTATTCAAATATGCACTTGTCGATTGAATGACAAATCATAAACAAAGATTTATTAGTTAAGAAAATAACAAAAAATATTCCTTAAATTAAAAATTAAAAAGACATTGAATAAATCTGGAGGAAAAGGGAGAAGAGCATAAAAAATTGGGGAATACTGGGGAAATGTCTTTTTACTTTAAGGTGCAAATTTAAAACTTAAAACTTATTTTACAGAAATGTGATTTTTTCATAAATTTTTAAACAGATCATTAGAATTTTATCTAAAAACATCTACCCAAAATTTGACATTCACTTTAATCAAAGACAGTAAACCTATATATGTGTGTATTGATACCTACATATCTGTGTTTTATGAAATTTCATGCATAAAATTAAAAGTTATATAAGAAATAAAAGTTATATAAGAAAAGTTATATAAGAAAGTTAATAAGAAAAAAGTTATATAAGAAAAGTTATATAAGAAAAAGTTATATAAGAAAATTAAAAGTTATATAAGAAATAAATAATTTATCTCTATCAGAGTACAAATTAAGAAAAAAACGCAAGGGCACTGAAACTGAGACAAGAAAAAGAAGCAAAAAAGTTTCAATATGTGATAGCAATGTTATCCTTCAAATTGACATTTTGTAGTTGATCTAACATGCCATCCCATAAAAGCATGACATCCGTACTTTAGGATTCCTAAATTATTTTAAAATTATCCTCTTAGCAATTATCTTCTCTTTATAAGTCTTTTCAATACCACTAAGCTCACTTAACTGTATTTTAAGCTGAACTCCTTTTTCTTTTAAGTGAACATAATAAAATGCAACGCATTTTTGCTCTCTAAATTATTGAATTAAACTAATGAGTCAAGAAGAAATATGGCAAAAGCTGACAAAACTGAATAGCTTTCGATTAATGAAAGTTGTTCCATTTAAATAAATAAAGTAACGAACTGACAATTCAACAGTTAGTTATAGAAGAAAATAAAATATGGAATGTTTGATCATTGTTTCGACATGGGTGTAACATTTTATAATAAGAAATATCACTCGTTTTATATTTCTTCCATACATTATTGCCTAAATTCATTCAAAAATAATTCATTTCTCATAAAACACAACGTTGAAATTATTCAGATTATATAAAAAAAACATGTCATTAAATATTCAAAAATTTATTGAAAATCATGTCAAATTTCACACTTAAAGATAACGTTTAAAATTTTGTAACCTCTTCCAAGAGAATTTTTTTTCAATAACTGAACCGATTTTCGAAATAAGAAGAAGAAAAAACACAAGGAGATTTCCATACCACACAAAAACTGCGAGCAAACCTCGTCAATTTTTGCGAAGTAGTAAAAATTAATTTTAAGGATTTCTATCAAGTCAGAAAAGTCGGACAAATGAAAGGCCCAATACCGCATTCGGCTGCATGATGAGGATTCATTTAAATAAAACTCAAATCAAATGCATTATAAAGAAGAAAAAAAATGTAAATTAACTTTTGAATGTTAATTTACATGCCAGTTCCATTTTCCTTATCGATTTTAGATTCTTTATGCGCATCAGTGCTTCTACTCCATGTTTTCCAATCATCTGAAAGCAGAAAAGAATTCTGGAGACAGCGCAACAGTCCAGAAAACCCAGTCCAGAGCCTGAATCGCTCTCTGGATGAGTTATATCAAAACTCCAGGAAAAATATCCCACTGCCGAAGATATTGGAAAAAACATTCCTCCTCCTCCTTTCTTTTTTTCGTAGTTAAATCGTCATTTTAAAATAATAGATAAAAAACAAAGAGGAAAAGAAGATTTACTAAAAACGGTATTTGTTCTGCAAGTAGTAGGATTTAAAAAGAAAAATGACTTGTCATTTTAATAAAAAATTGACTGACTGTTTTGAGTTCCAATGTAAAATCATTTTTCCATACTTTTTTTATCACACTTCTGGGCGAATATAAGAAATGAGTGATATTTTAAAATATTTCATTTATCATTGTAGAATTTATGCTGCCCTTTCCAATTTAATGCAGAAAAAAATTATTATAATTAAAAAGTATCCATGTACTTTATTTCCAAGTCCTAAGTTCTGCTTGACTCTATTATTTGTTTCATTTGCCTATAATAAATATAACTGTGGTCCAAGCAACTTTACTTGGGGATTATCCGAGATTCGTTTTTCTGAATTTATCATATGTGTTGGGAACTGAAATGAGTCGAATAATAGTTCCAATTGCGCCGTTGCCTAGTGACGTGTTTCTGCTTCCATGTATATACATTTATGTCTTGTTGTTTTACAATAAAGCTGTACTGTACTGTTCTGTTTTTTTTAGCAAGTGTTACGTCTTTTAATTGAATCGATAGCGTAAAAGCATCGGGTGGATGCAAGAGTCCAATTAAACATGAGAAGATTTATTTAGATATATTTTATTTACTTTGAAGATTTTCACTTAAAAATAGGAATATAAAATTTAAATGTTGGTTTGTATAAAGACTAAGTCATCTCGCTTTACTGTATATTAATAAAATTCCTTTACTTTTTAAATGAGAAACATTTATATTTATGTCTCAAAGAATATTATAAGTAAATATTTCAAGTGTTAAATTTATAGAAAAAAGTCAGAGAGAAAAAAAAATCGACTTTTAGAGAATCGTATTTCAAGAGGGGTCAAAAGTGGCGGTTTTGAACATTACTCGATGTGAAAATATCGAAAAAAAAACAGTTTATGCGAAATTTTTGGAAAATATAAATGACTAAAAACATAAAAATATATCTTCAGTCTATAATTATAAAAATTATGCATTTGGCTTTTAATAGCATTTCACTGTTAATAACACTTGCATTTAGTACCCGATAAGAAAAAATTAAATTTCGAAACATGCGTTACATTTTGAGTTCACACACACACAAACTAAATTTCAAAATTTAGGTAGAAAATTGAGATTTTTGTCATTTTACTCACATGATGTGATATGAAAAAAAAAGACTACTTTTCAGGATAATACGCTAATGGGAAAGGATTTATAAATTCTATTCTGACAACAACATAGAATTTCGGTGGTTTTTTTTTTTTTTTTTTTTTTTTTCGATCTGGAATAATCCAAAATTTATTACGAGGAGGCAACTGCCATTCCAGTTACAATTCCGCCTATCCAAAATATTAAAGAATGTAATCAAAAATATTTTCTGAAATTCAAATTTTTTTTAACTGCACATTTTGAGAGCTAAGTATAACCTCTCTGTTTCCCATACCTATTATACAGTGAGTTGAAAACATTTTTAACAAATTGGAAGCAGCGTGAGGAACTTTAAAAAAATGCCAAATTCAAGAGGAATTTACTTTTTAGCTTTTCTCGAAAAACTTCTTTACCTAACTCTCCTTCATTCAAGTGAATGAAAATTTGTATTCAGCCAATGAATGGGCTCGGTGTAGTCCGAGCCTTCCAAAGTTTTGGAGGTAGACCTAAATTCTTGCTTTTAGTAAAAACATTGCTAAAAGGAAAAAACGCACAGTAAACATATTCAATTTATTCAAAAACACATATTAAAAGAATTGGATATTCTTTTCATGTTGATTTGTTGCAGAAGCAATCTTAAAAATATGTTTCGAAATTTATTTTACACACATTTATGCCTTAATGTTCGAATTAGACAGGAGAAAATGCCGTCATTGCGTCATTTACAAGCGTTCCGAGTTGGATTTTAGTAAAATGAACAGCGTTATGCAATTTGCACTTGTCAGCTATCGAGGAAAGGGGGTTTACAGCCATATCTGGAGCTGTCGAGGTGGGTAGTTAACTGCCAAAGCTGTTTCTGAAATTTTTGGCAAGAGAATTTATATATAGATGCACAAAAAGTTGTGTATTAGTATTATTGTATACAAATTATATATATATATATATTAAAAATATTGGATATTTTTAAAAAAGTGTGCCATTATAAAATGATCAATAAAAAGGACTGAGTAAGTAATATATCATTGCTGTTACCTCCAAATGACATATTTATGCACGCTATAATGCTTCAAATATGACAATTCTGTTCCGTTCAACTTACAGACGCATTTCAAATTTATTCGCTTGTTGTAAAGAAATGAAGCGCAGAATACACACTTTCCGCTACATACAATATTGACTGATTATATATATACGTATATATAATGAAACTAGATTGTCCGAAGTACCAAATATATTTTTGGTGTCGAGTGGTGTATGCAGAATTCCAAAATCCCCAGATGGGGCTCGTAGCAACTAATGAGTTAATATCCAGAAAGTCTTTTTCTAAGACCAGCTTTATTTACGTTGATGTCATTTAACTCGATTCGGAATTCATAAGGGTACTTTATCACAGTTAAATTGCATGCCAAATTTCTCAAAAAATGATGCTTATCCGTTCTCGGCAATACCTGAAGACGAATCTCTGCTTTCAAACTTCCCGAGTCCTACTCCCTACCCACCACCCCACCCCCAAAAACCTTATTCTCTCTCACTTTCTCTGTGAAGACAGTAATTTGAGAAGCGCAACGAGATAGATGGATAAACTATAGTAGCGCAATGAGTTAATATTTGTGCTTCCGTGTGCGTGCTTCAAACGCGCAAAGAAAACAGAGAAAAGAATATTTCCGTAGGTTCGGAAGAAGTGACTTTTATTTAGCTGTTTATATACTTGCTTCATACTCATAAAAACGGAATCTTAAAATCTATTTTTTTACTTACTAGTGTAGTAGAGTTTTGGAATTAATACTAGTGAATTCTTTATGAAAAATATTATTTTTATACTTTCAAATTTGAATGAACAGTGAATCAATTGATTGAATGAATTTTCGATA
>JAPMOR010042918.1:170704-290320 GCA_026543865.1 Argiope aurantia
TTCCATATTTATTATAATGGTCTCTAAAAATAAATTAAAAAAGTATAAAATAAAAATGTTTTTGTCGACAGTATTTTATTAAAGTACGATTAATTCTCAACAAAAATTTAGAGTCCAATCAAAAATGCAAAAGGAATGAGCAAAACTATCAAGAAAATGAGCTGCATTAAATTTCAAAAGAAAAATATATATTCCTGAAATAAAAGCGTGCCTTAGAAACGCTTTTATTTAATACTCATACTTTAATAAAGACCATTTAAGGACAGAATCCACTGAACATTTCTTGACATGGAATCGGGTCAAATTATTCCGGGTGAGAATTAGATAATTAAATAGAAAAAACGGACTTAACCAATTCTTCCATATTTTTTTTTTCGCATCACTTTCAAAATTACTTAATTTTGAACTTTTATTTAATTACAGGGGTCGTATAATCGAACTTGTTCAAATTGAAATCAAGTATTGTTTAAATTTTGGTGCAATATTCCAGTAACATTCCCAATGTTATGTTTTATAACAATGTCTAAAAAAATTTTATGTTTTATAATTTGAAAATGACACGATATTTTAATCAAATTTAATTAAGACTGTGTTGATAAAAATTTAGACATTTTTCAATATATTGTTTAAGATATTTTTAAATTTAATTTTTTTTATTTTTTATATACTATGTACTGTTTTGGAAGTGATCCGCAGTTAAATGTCTTGCCATTTCAATGTGTCAAAATTCGCTTGTTAAAACTAATTATAAAAAGAATAAATTAAATATCTGACTTCGAAAGCCGAGGAAGGGGGAGGGGGTCCCTAAAAAGTTTAAACATCCCTGGTTCCGGCTTATCTGGTGGGTCTCGAGCGTGCTTTCGTTTTCGGAAGGGGCGGAAATCATTCGTGAGGACGCTTACGTAAGGCGCAGGAATAAGGCCAGCGCCTCGGGGAAGGCCGCCGCGCGCCCTCGATCCGATTCGAGAGGAGAAAAAAATGTGCGCTGTTGATGCCGAGGAACCACTATTTTCTTCTTTTTTTCTTTTCACTGTCTTATGGAAAAAGCTTCGAGATGTTGATCATTCTCGAATTCGAAAATCAGTTTTTTCGAATGAAGCGTGAACTCAATAATTCGCAAACAGAACAACCAACCTAGAAAATTCTTTGCAAAGATTTTACACCAAAATGACTTTCTACCAAATTTTGATTAAAATCCGCCGTCAGAAAAATTGTTCGTTGGAACACGCGCCTGTGAACACTATAATTGAAAAATGCAAAGAAAGTCATATTGTTTCAGCATTAAAACTGTAGACATGAATCCACTTTCGGACTCGGACACCCGAAATGAGTTTTCGCTCTTATTCGCTACATAACGAAGCACGGAAAACATCATACTGAAAAGCGGACGACACCCCTCCCCACGAAATGGGGGGAAAAAAAATTCGATTTCAAAATGCAATAGACTTTTTTTTTTCTTTCTCCCAAATGACTCGTACCTTATAAAAACAGTAAATTATTACATTATTTATAAAAACAATGTGTATAACACAAAAGTGGGCTATAAATAGGAATAGGGAATATAGAAAATGTTAAAAAAAATCAAAAAATGCTTTGAGAAATTTCAACTTATGACAACATACTGCTCTATTTCAACAATTATGCTCGATTGAATAAAAATTCTATCCCAAAATTTCTTTTATAAGTCTTGTTTTTTAACTTCTGTATCAACAATTTAAACTATATTATTTATTATTTTTGAAGTTTTGCTCAATAAGCATTTTCCATCAAAGTCTTAAAAACCAGTTAATCATTTTCCCCCCATCGTTTTCTGCTTTCACACGTTTTCTAGATTCTGATAATCTTCATGAGATATCAGAGGTTGAGCTATATTTTGCAAAATAAAGCCTTCTTTAAAAAGAAACTAAAAACATGATACAACTGGGCACTTAACTACATTAACTTAATAATCCCTCTCGTGAAAGGGGAAATATATGTTTGCTTGCTTCTAGAAAGGTAACTGTTATTTATACCTGATAAGTTAATTTTGTTGTTGTTGTTGCTGTAAGTATCGATTCGAAAAAATGAAATTTAGTGTTTTGATGACTTTTAAGGTTCTTTAATGGCAATGGGGCGGGCTTGAATAACAACAGATATCACGAACAGAAATAAGGGCACTGGTGGCTATAAAACTAGAAAAATCGTCGTATATTTCAATCCTTATTCTATCCTATATCATTACGTTTCTTCTTACCAGATAAGCAGAGGAAACATAAAAGATAATAAATTTGGATGCGATTGAAGAGTTCCTACGAGGCCGGAAATAAAGGTGTCGAATCTCAACTCAATAGGAAATGTGTCGTAAGCATAAAAGAAGAATTTGACTGAAAAAGAATGTTTATCATCTAGCATTTATTCCAGTGACAATAAAATGACGATAATGAGCATCCATTTGCAATGATGTCATATTCAACCCTAAAAGTAAAGAGTAAAATTTTGTGCCATCGTTTGAAAAAAAAAATGAAGGAAAAAAAAAAGCTATTTCGAAAGGGAAAAAAATCACCAGTAGCTGCTTCGACAACGATTCCTTCGTCAGTTTTAAGGCTTCAGCAAAAAAGGAGGGGAGGGGGATATAAGGTGGGATTGAGAGCTGGAATTTAAAGCCACAAAGTCCAGCTCAGCGCCAAACATATGGTGAGGGAGGGTATAGGAACTGAAGTGACGACAGTTAATTGATTCTGTTTGATTTATGAAACGACGCATTTTATGAATATGTTATGTACATGCATTCGGTTTATGGACAGTATTTTCTTGAAGCATGCGTGAATCCTTATGAAACATACAGAAACCTTTCTATATGTTCAAATTGCGAATTTTTCATAACCATTACATTTTTTTTATACTGGAAATCAAAAATTATCTTTAAAAATTTAATATGGACTGTAATAAGGATATATTTTTTTAAACTACAGAATATACAGTTTTCAGTTTGAATTAGGTATTTTATATGTTTCTGACATAATGTTCAGTTTAGGAAACAAATAAAAATAACTTTAAAAAAACCAATATAAAAATTCTAGACTCAAATTTTAATATCAACTTTTTAAATAACTTAAATAATAAAAAATATATTCTGGTTATCATTCCCAGTTGCATTCATTTCAATTTACGTTTGATCTCGTCTGAATTTCGATGAGAAATAGTCCCAAATCTGAAACTTTTTATTTGGTACTTTCGACACCTTCCACTTCTTTCAATTCATAATGACATAATGCACTGTTCTGTTAACTCTAAAATTTTTAATTACGTCAAAATAAGTGTAACGTTTAAATAGTATTGAAACTTAAGTACGTTGCAATTCCTACAAGTATCTTTCTCATCAAATTTTAAAACTATATCAAAAATTAATCCCAAAAACTAAGTTGTAAATCTATTCGTTTCAAAATTATGAGCTAATAAAATTTTGACTTTCTAATGTTTAAACTTTGAACTTTTAATCATATTTTAAAAATTAAGGTCGTTATTAATCAGAATTATTTCTGCTATAAAAATATAAATTATTCTACAAATTTTATGCACATACGTACTTATTTATAAAAAGTAATTTTTGGTATGCGAAAAAATTTTTAAATTAGAGTTTAAAAATTAAAAATTTTATTTTATGCCATTTAAAATTAGATTTTAAAAATTTAGAAATTGCAACGTACTTAAATTTTTACATAAACTGGAGCACAAGGTCATTTTATGGGGCAATTTCAGCTCATTCCTACAAGTATTTTTTTTCCGTTAGATTTAGTTTTCTGTATGTCTCCAAAACGATGCATTTAAGGGGCATTCACAAATTTTAAAATGTCGATAGCTTTTTTATTTGGCAATGAAATGTTACTGTTCATACATTCCTTGAAACAAGTATCGATTTCCACGCTTTTGTAATTTTAGAATACATTTAAAAGTCTCATCAGTGGCAAAAAGGGGGGGGGGGAATCAATGTAGAAAAGATGTTTTACATTACCATAATATTTTATGAATAGACGCTACTTTTAAATATGGAAGATAATCTCAGGCCCTGTAGCAAGCTGGAATTTTTACTTGTCGGTTCATGTAAAGTCCTTTTTGGTGTATAATTGATAACTGAAAAATGGAAATTTTATTTTTTTTAATAAGTAATTTATAGTATTTAACTATTTAATTTCATTCTGAAGAATTATTTGTCTTAGTAATTGATACATAACAAACTTCAAATTTTGTAATAAGAAAGGGGCCATTTGTGTTTGTTTGAATGTTTACTATTTCTTACGCAATTCACAAATTTTATAAGCTTAATCTATTGTAATTATAACTATTATGACATTCTATACAATCATAACTGAAAAAAAAATTCAGGTATTCAAAACATTATTAGATAAGATATTTAGTATTAATATTTTGGATGCAAAATATATTCTTAAATTTATTGCATTCATTACAGTAAAACGTATATCTATTCTCAAACTGTTTGGAATAACCCCGTTGTTTTTAGTAAATTACACTTAGATGTGTTTTAACGAATTTTAACTGTTTTTATTGATTTTTATTACTCCATTTAAAATAGTTGATTCGTAATAGCTACATTTTTTCTATGCCATTTTAATTAAATTTGTTATGTTTAAGCAAATTGATCCTAATATAAAATTTCGATTATTAAGCTGGTTACTTCTGAAAGACATCTTTTGAAGAAATCATTCTCTGAATTACATATCATAATTATTCCTATACTTATATATAATTATTCTTGTAATTATATCTCCTTTCAAATTTCTATTCATATAAGAAGCAGCAAGATGTGTGACGACTTAGAGTGATGTTCTGCAGTTTGCTTTCTACATTTGTAATGTGCATAGATCCTATAGTCTTCATGGATCCTATAGTCTTCATAGTACAATGAAATCTTTCGCAATCAAAAAACATTTGTATGGAACACTAAACTGTCGAGAAACTATATAATCAAGCGCTCTATAGGGCAAGCAATTGAACCTACAATACCAAATTCGACACATAATTTCACACTACAAAGAATTTTTAAGAATTTTAGGTCAATTTCTAATCAAAAATTAATCGAAATTTTTTTTAAAAAATTTCCGGAATGCTACAGAGCATATAATTTTTCTCGAGAATTTCTTTTTGTACTTTTAACAACTACTAGCAAATAAAATATTCAGTGATAATAATTTATTTTTAAACGAGTTTTCTAATTTTTTTAATAAAATTTTTTAAGTATATTTTATAATAATACTTTTAATTGCGTTTGTTTATTATCGTAGAGCGTATGATATTAGCATTTTATATCACATGAATTGCAATGATATTAAATGTATATTTTCGTCAGCAATTAGAGCTGCTATATAATAAAGAGTAACATTTAAAATAAAATTCAAACAGACAAGGAATACCATGCTACAACGCTTCGGTCTTCTTTATATTTTTAATTTAAAATTTGCAATAAATAACTGAAAAAAATGAAATAAATTTAATTAAAAAAGTAATAATAACAACAACAAAAAATAGAGGCATAAAAAAATAATTTCAACAAATGTTTTATTCGAAATATACTAGAAACGCCTAAAATAATTGTCCTCAATAAAACTATAAAGTATTCTTTAAGTTAATCTTTTTTAATGAAAACGTCATTATAAAATCAACGGTCTCAAAGATTTTTCACTTGCAAACACTAGGAACTTGATGCTATATGAATAGATAGAAACAATTCAGCGATTAATTTTTTTTAATCTTTAACTTTGAGTTTAATACATGAAATTAGAAACATAGACCATATTTTAATTCGAATATTTCATTTAGATACCATTCTAAATGATGCATTATTTTCACATTACTGGATTTTGATAGTTTAAAACTTACGTCTGGAGTTGTAAGATTAACTTTTCAGGAAATAACAGTTATAAAATTGCACGTGTACTTCTTACTTTTTGGAACAATAAAGGTTTTGGTTATATTAACGTCCCGTTTGAAGCAACACTAGGGCTATTTTGGGACGGACTTCGTCATTTTGAACCGCGGTCAGATGACGAGGACAACACCTGAGCTGGCACCCCCCTCTCCACACCACACCACACCACACCAGCGGGAGGACGTTTGATCAGGACGGATTTAACGTGCAACAGACCCCCTTACACGACGGTTCTTCGGTGGAATCGGGTCTCGAACCTCAAACCCTCCGGTTCCAAAGCCGAGACCTTACCACCAGGCCACCACGGGCCCCTTGGAACAATAAAGAGAGTCCTTGTAATGAGTGCATCTAATTACCTTTCAGAGATCAAAGTATCAACATTTAAAAAGAGAAAACAATTCGAACTAAATATTATTATTCGCTATCATAAACAATACATAATTAAAAAATAAAAAAGTATTAAGAATTTCTTTGCTCATTGTAAAAATCCAACAAATAAATACTTCTTTACACAGAAACGACACACGACACTTTGCAATAAATAAACAACGCAACATGTATAATTACTTTTAAATGTGAGAAAGTTTTAATCGGTTTATTGCCAGTTTTTATTTACTTAAATATATTAAAAGCCTTTAAGACTCCATTATTATTACTGAAGGTAAAAGATATGGACGTATTTAGTTAAAGAAAATAATTTAAGAAAGTATTTTTTAAAGTTTCGTTTGCAAAGTATGCAAAATAAATTGAAACTATAGATGGAATTTTAATGAAATTTTTCAAATTGCCTGAAAAAATTCAATATGCCTGAAAAAAAAATTAGAATCAAAAGTTTTCAAATTAAAAAAGATTCGAATTCAGCCAAATTTCAAAGTATTTCCAATTTTTTCTGTTTTAATTTAGTTTAGCTATTTGTTTAAGCTATTTTTTGAAAACCAGCTCGAATAATTAAACACCAGTTTGACGGATTCTTTCTTCGAATTTTTTGAAAAATCTTACAAGCCAGAGGCATGAGTCGCTCAGTTTCTATGCCACAGTCGCTGGTGCCGGGCCGCAGTGAAGATTTCTGTGAGCCATGGTTTGGAATGCCTTTCAAAAAAACTGTGGAGCAGATTCAAGAGAAACTGCTCTCTCCTCCTCTGAGGAGAGCTGCGGAAGAACTTTTCGGAGGATTGAAAAGACGGTTTGAAGACAAATGGAATGTAGTTGAAACGAAGCTTGGAAAAACATTATTAAAGCAAGCAAACGTTATAAAAAGTAAGAGAAACTCTGCGGGTACAATTCGTGACGAAAGACATTTTTCGCATCTCAGAATTTGAGAGTATTTTACTAACAGTTTGCTTTTGTTTAACCATGTGTTTTTATTCACTCACTTTCTTGTCTGGTACAAATTTTGCAATCGATTTCAAATGAGCTGCCCGATGAGCTAGAGATTTCGAACTTTAACATAGTTCTGAACAAGATTAAAATGCAATAGTCATTCGCTTTCTTGTTTCGCTATTCGGTACAAACTTTGCAATTGATTTTAAACTAATCTAATAATATGCCACTTCCCGATGATCGAGAGGCCTGGAATTTTAAACATAGCTCAAAATTGGTTAACAATGCAATGTTAACTTTTTTTGCGATTCCATTCAAATTTTATCAGCCAGAAGTTTAAATTCCACTGCATACAAGATTAAAAAGCAGAAAATAATTCTCCAATAAACCGCTTTCTTAATACTGATTGAAAAATGAGTATACCGTTATCTGTATAAGGTTAAGAAGGATAACCAAAAATTTCACGGCATAAAGAGAAGTCATTTTACACTTTTTCGTCCACTTCAAAAACGTAGTATTTACAAATGTTTTATTATTATTATTGCAATACTTATCACACGATAATGCACTGGTTTTAAGTGAAAGTACGAAATTTCCCGAGAAAATTGTTGAAATTTTGAATGATTAGTTGCATAACCATGAATAAGAAATGATCAGCGAAAGAAGATATTTTTGCGCAGCCATTTGCATTTATAAAATTCTGTTTTAACTTCATTCACTTGAGGTTTCTTTTTAGATCAATAAGTTAGGATTTCCAGATAACGTTAAGATGAGGTAGTTCAGTATGGTATTGTTTATCTTTGTACGTTAATATTATGTTCCAGTTATAACACATTCATTTTGAGCACTGAATTTTATTTTTTCATATTATATTATTAAATGCCATTTTTTCATGCGACGCAAGTTTGGCTTTTCACTAAGCTTGGAAAATTCTCTTAAATATTTTGTTAATAAGTGTAATTTTTATTTGAGAAATTTCGCCTGAAGGGATCGAGATTTCCACAAATATCTCGATACGCTCCTTCAAATAAATTTACATAGTCACGCCCAAGTCTCAAACATTATGCGTCTTGATGCATTATTATATAAATGAATCAAAATATTTTAAAATCGCCGTTTTCAACTGTAAAATGAAAATTGAAATAAATATCATTAAATAGCAAAGAAGCATTCCAGATGTTAAAATATTTTTTAACTTCTCCAAGTTTTAGAAACCGCATTGAAATAAGGGATTAGTTACCAATCCCATTTATGACTACATTACAAATTGATACTTAGATCTAAACACGTCATTAGTTTCAATAAATGCAATAGTTCAGTTTAAAAAATAAAGACTATCATACATATCACAATAAAAATTATAGCTAGTAGATGCGTATAAATTCAGAATCAGATTCCCATCCACTTACCATAAATCAACTACAAAATCCATCTGAATTAGTGTTATTAAAATTAATATAAATTTCAAAAAAAAAATACTACAAATTAAAGTTTCACACAGTATAAACAAAAGTCGTTGTGGCTGTGTATGCACGTTCCGCATCTCAGTCTAAACGACGGATAGAATTCAATCAATTTTGTACCTTTATGTAAGACAAGAGAAAGGACTAAGTGTAAAAATTAACTAGAATTTCTCTTTTTTCTGCAGTAACTTCAGAAGAAATATTTTTAAGCAATCTTAAAATTCAAATTTTTATCATTTCATTGATAACTTAATTCCTCCACCCTGTTTCTTTCAATTGTTAACAATATTGTTTAAGAAATTTGACCTCATTGAAATTAATTCTAACATTGAACTGCAACAATATTTCTAAAAAAATTATTCTGTTTTATTTAATTATTTATATGAGTTTTTCATTCCTTTCAGATTAGTTGGACAGTAGTGTAATAAAGCAGGTTCGAGTCAATCTCCATTGAAACAGTTGGTTGATTGAGTGAGTTTTACTGGCGCAAGAGCCAAATTTGGCTATACTGCGCCAAACTTATGGTGGATTCCATTAAAACAGATGTTCGGTGTAGTTCTTTAGCAGCAGAATTTTCGTTTTTGTTTTTATTAATATAATAGTGTTTTTAAACTGCTATTCTTCCTTTGGATTTCACACACAGAATGCAACAACTGAGACAATCACACCAGACTTATCCATTACCGCGTTACGATGCTTCGGAGAAGAGGTTCGAATCGCCATAGTTTTCTTTTTCTTTTTTAAAGTATAATGTTTGAGAAGGTCTGGAAATCGCCTTGCTCATTTGAACATACACGGATGCTTCAGGCAGGAGCGGACGTCTATTTTCAGATTATTCGATGAACCAGAGATTCAAGAACGGTCAACGGAAAGATTGAAATAAATGACACCTACAATATTCACCACTGTTAAAATCCCTCTCGACAGAATTCATAAGTATTTTTGTTTAACGATAGAGCAACAGCATCGATATTCAAAGACATTTCATCTTTTGTCTGATGTCCATCTCGGAAGATCCTCAAACAGGCCCTCGGATACTAAATTGAGTGCGCATCCTTTCGTTCGATTCGAATCGAACTGAGCGACAAGGTGAATTTCACATAGGAGGGAGCAAACAGGCCCTCTGATAAATTTGATACCGATTTACAATTCTGAAACACGCCCTTCTAACTCTTTGCGTTTCTAAGCTATTGTATCCACAAACAAACAGAATGACAGAAAGGCGGATTTCAAAGAAATATTGACACAATTTTGTATCAAGGCCATACACAAAATTTTATCCATTTTGCTAAGTCCCATTTAGTTTGTTTCACAGATTCCGAATGTGCATTTTTCAAGAAAGCGCAGATTGATCAAAATCGCGAGATCGTTTTGCGACGATACGAATACGTTCTATGTAACAGGATAAGCAGCTCACATACGACGAAAGTGCCCCTGTTTCTCGAAGACTGCAGATGCACATCAGAAACGGACCAGTAGCGTTTCGACTACGTAACAAGCGTTTGTTTACTACAAAGAACAACAAAAGACTCACCACCTGTTGTCAGGAGGAAGAGGTAGACGAGTATCCCAAGTCTCTGCACGTAGAGGCGAAGTCCCATCACACATCTGGTGGGCACGAGGGCAACTTCTCAAGTGAAGAACCCGCTCAGACCGCTTTTTCTTTTCGGACTCTCTCTTTCTTTCGCGCATGCGCAATTCTACAAATATGCTGTCTTCGGGAAATGGGGAAATCCGAAACTGGCATTTCGCTGAAGAAGGTTAGAAACGATTAGAATGAATCATTCTTCTGCCTGAAATCAAATGGATTTGCTTCCATTTCTTTTCATTTTAATACCAAAATCCTGAAAGCTTGCACTGATTCTCAACAGCTAATAATTTCTTTATTTAATCCCAAAAATTAAATATTATATATATATATATATATATATGCTTTAAATCTGAGAAAATTGTTTCAATTGTCTAAACATTTCACCTCTAGATGATAATGAATCGCGCAGACCTTCCTGAATTTCCAATACATATTCTTAATATTAAGTCTGTAAATATAATTCAAAAGAGAGAGGTCTGTTCTTCTCTGAGCCGAATTTCCAAAAAGTTTTAGAACAGTTCCATTTATCTTAATTACCCCGCCCCCCCTCCCCTGCTCGTCATACGGAGCAGTGACTTGCATCGCATAGCTTCAACAATGGTAATGCACCCTGTTTTATATTGGCTTTTTCCCAGGCAGCTCATTTTAGTATACTCGTATCAAATTCATTTAATATCTACGAGTTTCTGTCAAAATGAAGCTTATTTTCACCTCGCATCTCCACTTCTAAGATGTCAAATTTCCGCTCCGGATATCTTGCTTCAGCTCCGTTCCTCATTAGCAGTATTTTAATTCCTCAGTGCCAAGTTTCGGTTTTGGGGCCGATTCCTCAGAAGATCCGTCGGGCCTGCTGGCAAACGTATTTGTTGCCAGTCATAAAACCGTCAATCAATAGTCTCGTTTACAATGCGGTTGTGTTACCGATAAGGGCCAGTTCTAGAAGAGGTTACATTTTAAACGTTATCTAAAAGTGTCACATTTGTCAAGAGTTAGCATGATGTTTGACACAACGATACGTTCATTAATATAATTTCGTGCGTTTTAATACTATATGAATAATTTCCACTTAGCTTTTTATAAAAGATGAATTGCTTTTCAATGTATTTATTCAAAAATGTATGATAAAAATCATTGAGGAATGATATTTCTTCACATATAAATAGTATATAAACTTCGAAATAATAATCATTTCTTCTAGATTTTAGATATAAATGCATTACTTTAAATACATATAACGTTTTGCATTAAACATTTCATTAGTTTTTGCTTTATTTCTTCTTGATTCGTTTATTTAATTCAATAATTTCGAACATTAAAATATATGCTATTTAAATATAGGCATTTAAAAAAAGTTGTTTCTTAAATTTAAAGTACAATTAAATGAGGTTAGTGGTATTGGAAGGATTTGTAAGGAGGGAAAAGTTGCAAAAGCAATTCTCGAAATGCCGTAAGTAGCAAATCACGCTTCCAATTACGAATGTTAAGTTTCCATGCTATATCAGTTTAAAAAAAAAATCAGTTTCCAGAGTGGAACGCCATTACAAATTTAAACTTTTCTGTTTATTATCGTAGATTTAATTTAAATGTTTTTACCTCTTTTTTTTTAATCTGTACTCTGATAAACGATAAATTATTTGTTCATTATATGACCTTGCATTTTGTATATGAAATATTGTAAGTATACGGTGCATAAAATAAACAGCTTACTAAATCAGAAGTATATTAATATTTTGCTAACTGATCATTTGTATCTGCGAAAATTTGTATTAGATATCAGCTGAATTCAAATTTAATTTTTTCTAATTGCACTTTTATTAAACCAAAATCCAAATCTACTGTTAAAAAATAAAATAGAATTAAGAAAAATGATTTTTACCTTAATATATGTGATATATGTTCTTCAGAAACTTTAATTTTAAAAATAGTATTGAATGAAGTTCTGGTAATACACTCTTCAACAATATGCATCTACATCTTTATTGAAATGTTTACTGATTAGCTATGCGTTTTTTCCATATTTTAAACAATGTAATTATTTCTAATTTCAGAAGAATTCATGGTCATTTTAAACCAGGCTTCCAGGGGCTCTAAGATATTGCAAATCTCAAAGCCCCTTTTTCTCTCCATTTTTTAATTATTTTAATTTAATTTTTATTCAGCAATTTTAATAGTAAATTTTGAAAATTGAAGTCGCAAGTCTCTTTCTAAAAAGTCCATTTCAATATTGTACAATTAAAAAGTCAAACGTAAAGCACAGTCAAAACGTAAAATTAATTTTAAGCAAAATATCGAAAACAAAAGACAACTTTCTATAACACTGTAAACAATATTGTAAACGGAGGGAATATATTTTTTTAAACTGTAAAGCTTCAAATTTTTTAGAATTTTAAAATAGCATAACGAATAACTTGTAAATGGTAATTAAGAATATTACTAGAATAAAGTTCCAAAATTAATTTAATCAATACTTGATTATGACTTGAATAAATTTGACTGCAGCTCCCTCTGTCATTAAATGAAAGCATAAAACTAAATACCTTTCTATAACGTACTAAAAATTATCAAGAGCTGAGGGTATTTTTCTTTGTTACTTTTTTTTAACTTATCACTCTTTGTTAAGATTTGTCATTTAATCAGACTCGTGATATTTAAATACTTCTTCATCCAACTAGAATATTATGTTAACTTACCTGCATATGCATTTTGCGATTAATATTTATCATAAGTATTCTTTATAAGCTTCTTATGCATTCTGCTTTCAAAATTTACATCATCAATGGAAAAATAAGAGAATACAGCGTTTCAAAACTATCTAAATTTGTAACAATGTCACAAAATACAAAAGAAATCACACTGAGAATATTTTAAAATAATATTCAATACACTGCAGTATTATAAAAATCAAATAAATAGTAAATGCGGGATAAGTTTAAAAATAGTGAAAAATGCTTTCTTACGTATTATTATTCCATTTCCAGTTGTAAAGTCCAGCTTAAATAACAAACTACCTGATAACATGCGCACACACACACACGCACAAAGGAGGGGGGGGGGATGGAAAAAATTGACTTTTAACACGGAAGCATATACTTTAAATTTCACAGATATCTCCAAATTTTTCGTTTAAAATTATTCAAAAATTAAAGTGTGGAATATTGAGACTTTAATCTAAAAGTTTTAATTCACAAAATAAGATTTTCTTCCAAGAATAAAAGTGAATGTATGCGACTATCAGTCTATTTAAAATATCGACCATTGCACGTAGAGATACTAAATTTAACACATGTATATTTGGGAGAAAGAAATATGCAATTCAGCGCATTTAAAAATATTAATACCAAAAATAATGTTATCTGTAACGTAAATTATCTTAAAATTTTAAAAAAATCATTCATTTTATTGGTTTATCAGTCTTTGCGTATTTTTATTCTGTAAAAAGAATACAGATCTTAGATAGCATGCATGTTTTATAGTCAAGATCTTCCGTTTCTATTTACTATGAAAAGATAAAGTTTTCATTTTGTTATGAATTTGTACCGGGGGTTCGTTTGGATAGTGGGGGTGATATGGTGTGTGGAGAACGCTCAATCAGCAGACGGTAGTAGAAAATAAAACAACGACGTTTATTTACACGAAGACACACAGGACAGCACAAAAGCGACAACTATATACAGCACAGAAGGCGATTATCTTCGCCCGAGACGTGTAGCATACAACCAGAATCTACTGCAGACAGTAGCGCACAGCTCCGTTCAGCACTAGCTTGACTCCGTCGCTTCCGACTACTCTACTCCGTCGATTCCGACTCGGACTCGGATTACTGACTTCGACTTCTCCGACTCCTACTGACTTCTCTGGCAGCTGCGGACCCTTTTATAGGTCTCATTAGGCGGGGATAGAAGCCTCTCAACCAATCAGGAACGTTAGAGGTGTATCTCCGGTCCTACTGGACGGATCGGGAAAATTCTCGAAGTTTCGGGTATAATCTATTTTGGCGCCAAAGTTGTCGCCAAGTCGCCAAGTTTGTCGCCAAGCTCTGGGACCTCCGACGCGCTACCATTCAGATGACTGTAAAACTTTCCTTCTGTTGATGGAGCAAACTTTGCTGGGAAGCCGAATTGCAGGTTTGTAACAATATATACGAGAATACTAGATTTTTAAATATAAATTAAATATATTTATAACTATATCAGGCTTGTTAAGTTATTTCATGTGTATATGAATTATTTATTTGATTACCAGATTTATCAAAAGCTTTGAACAGATTTAATTTCAAATAGTAGGAAATTATTCAACTGTTAAATTCTCTTATTGATTTGTGTGTTATTAATTAGCTGAAATGCTCATTTAAATAATCCACTTATCTTGAAACAATTGAAATCGTTTCTGATGGTATAAGTTAAGTTCAGGTGTCATTTTTTAGAATGGAATTTCTATTTCAGATTTTCTTTTAAAGTTTATTGATTTTCTTTTCAGAACTGTATTTAGCATACTTTGACTGTGAATGATTTGATATGATTTGAAAGTAAAAACTATTTTTTACTGTAAATTTTTAGAAAGTTATCACGGAAAAAAGTCAATATTTCTCTTAATTTTTGATTCATTAAAATTCGAATCAAAAGTTCAAAAAATGACTTTCCTACCATCCAAAGTATATATTTGCCAAATTTGATAGGCAGACGACCTGGTGTGTACAGAGCTAGTATATACACATAGAGACAAAAGTTTTTTCCTTGTGTTTACCAAAATTTAGTTAAAATACCAATACATTTTCTCGCCAAATACTCATGCCAACAAATAACATATGTTTTAGAAAACTTAGACTAATCACTCCCTACACCCTTTTTTTCAAAGAGCTACGCGTGATTTATTGGCCTTTTATGACCCGTACGCAAATGTCCGTACGCATTTGTCTCACTGCCATTGATTGATATGGCATGGAAGTTTCGAAAGAGGAGTGTCATCTCAAAATCCTTCCCAAAATAGCCGTAGTGTTCCTTTCGAATGGACGTTCATAAACTTTAAGCTTTATTAAGGAAGCTGAAACTTCTGATCCCTCCGGAGCACCTTATAAGACGTGTTTTTCTTCAAAAGCTCTTGAAAAAATGTGTAGACATTTTCAAACAAGTTTTCTCCTTCTAGAATGGACACCCCATCAGAAACGCTCCGACCTGGATCTGGTTAGAGAAAACAGCATTTTAAAATATAAATGTAACTAATAGAATTGCTTTCTAATGTCAAATGTGCTTACTGGAGAGCAGCGTTATTAGGGTTGGGGCAGACAGGGCATGCTCTCGGAGCAGTTGCCTGGAAGGGCAAAATGAAGGAATCTCTTCATCGTATTGAAATAAAAATTAAGATTCTAAAAAACTATTATTTCAGAGATTTTTAAAAACTAAAACGGTTTTAGAAAAACAAGAGAAGATTATAAGCTTTTAAAAGTCCCTAATTGGGAGTAAACATTAATTTGAAACGTAATTATTCATTTATGGCTTAGAGGTTAAGGTTATTTCATGTGTTAAATAAGATAAAATATAAACATAACAAAAATTAAAGCATAACATATTTTTTTAAAAATTTATTTATGCATTTAATTTATTACAGGACATTCGACAGCAGCACAACTAGAGATTGAATAAATTTCAAAGTCTTCAACTAAGATCCTATATATTTCAGAAAAGAGTCGTTTTCAAATATCCGAGCAGTAAAATATATTATCGGAAACGACGTTCCTGAAAACCGAATCATGAATATTAGGAAGTGTATTTATGAACCAAGACATATCTTCAAAGTAAAACAATGAACGGAAAGTACTCATAATAAAACTAAATAAAGTACTCATTATAAATATTTGGAATATTAGAAGACTGGTGAAAAATCGTGGCAACAGACTAGAAGTAAATAAGCCCAAAAAATCAAATTTATTGTCATTCGTTGAAATCTCTATTAATTAGTAAAGAAGATCGATAGTATTCTAAACGTTTGTTTCTTTGGAATTTGGACTAATGTTTTTAAATACGAAAAACCGGAAAGAATCGGGTATGTACTATTGATAAAGGGAAGCGTGAAATATTTATTAGAGAATATCATTCCTAAAATATTTCTATTTAAAACTTCAAATGATTAGATAAATATTTGTAAAGTTTTATTTCTATAATTAAAGATTTATATCTAATTTTCAATTAGAAATGCTGGTTTGAAATATTCATCGGAATTTATTACACCATTTTGAAATAAAAGTGCTCAGTCAGATTTATTTACAAACTTATGATTTTTCATATAAAAATCTATGCAACATTTTCATAAAGATAATAAAATTTCACAATAATCACGAGATTTGCATTCAGATTTCTCACAAATCTCAACAAAATATTGCCCATCTCTCAAAAATTGGTGAAAATTTCTTTATTTTGAATAACTGTAACATATGGTTAATATTTTTTTTGTGTGTGATTGTAACACTCAACACACACACAACACCAGGATTACATTTCATAAAAAATTGCCCCATAAATTAAATTTCAGAAGACAAACATTAATCTTAAGTTAATTTACACTCTTCCTTACAAATGTAGACATGCACATCTCCTGTCATTTCCGTAACATTGAAGGGAAATTTTTAATTTATTCGAGGATTCTTAAATTTTTGCTGAAAAATTGTAAATTATATAAATAAAAACTGCCTTCAAGTTTGAAAATTACCATTTAAAGATATATTTGTTTAAATTTCTAATTTTTAATTACAAATAAATTTGAGAAGACATTTGTGTATTAACCGCATGATTTAACCTCAAATGTATCATAAATATTGCAATCGAGTTAATACACGAGTACTGAAAAATTGCATAAAAGAAAAAATACCGTACAATGCAAATAGTATAATATAATATACAAAATTAATATTTTCCGTTATTCATTCGCAACTGAAATACCGCCAGATACCATAAGTACTATTGCTTACGCTATGAACCTGTTAGTTTTCGACAATTTTTTTAATCAAATTGCTGTTCATACATTGGATGGCTGACTAGGTTTCAAATTTTCACTTTTTGGTAATTTTTTTTTCTTAAAGTTTCACATAAAAATTTGCAATGCTAAAAAGGTCTAACGATTTGACGAAAATACTTTTACTAATTAGGAGCTGCTGATAAAAGAATAAAGATGACATGCATATTGAATAATGATATTTTGACTCATTATAAACAAAATGAAATTTTGAAAAAAATATCACGAGATAATTATTTTATTTCAATAGCATTATGGAATATGTTCTGTTCGGAATAGCAATAGTTGGAGACAAAATGCCAGCTCAAATATTAGGTCTACCGGAAAGTTCTGTCCGCTCCGGTTACAATCATAACTGGGGATGAAAAGTGGATTACCTATGAAAACATCATAAGAAAAAGGGCATATTGTGAACCCGGAAAACCTGCCCCCTCTACCTCTAAACCGAAGTTGAGCCTGAACAAGAGAATGTTGTGTATATGGTGGGACATTCGAGGACCAATACATTTTGAGCTGTTGAAACCAAACGAAAGGCTAAATTCGGAGAGGTACTGTCAGCAATTGGATAAATTAAAAACAGCACTCCAAGAAAAGAGGCCGGCGATGTTCAATAGGAAGGACATCATACTGCTTCATGACAATGCCAGGCCACATGCTGCTTTGGGGACTCGTCAGAAAGTCGCAGAGCTAAGCTGGGAAATTCTGTCGCATCCACCATACTCCCCGGACCTAGCACCATCTGATTATCACTTGTTTCTGTCCTTACAAAATTTCTTGCAGGGCAAACAATTCAAGAACGAAGAAGATATCGGACAAGCACTGGTTCAATTTTTGGCCTCTAGAGATAAGACATTTTTTAAAAATGGGATATACAAATTGCCATCACGTTGGCAAGAAGTCATAAATAATGATGGAAATTATATTATTCAATAAAGTTTATCCAAAGTATGAAAAAATGTATTCCTTTGTTTCATTCTAAAACGGACAGAACTTTCCGGTAGACCTAATATCAGTGTTTTAATCCGACAAAAACTTTGAGAAGGAAATGCAACACATTTTCTTAACAAATGAAAGAAAACATTGGAAGCTTAATATTTGTGACTTACAGAAGATTTTGAATTTATAAGTATTTATCTTCTAATAATTGTTATTGGGTTATTTTTCTTTAAGTTATATACAGGGTGATTCAAAATGTATTTTTCGATTTTCGTGGGGAGGTAGGGAATATCTCAGAAAACCGATTTCACATAGGAAAGTATGCCCGCAAACTTTCCCTGCATGGACAAAATGGACAAGTGAAGTGAACAAAAAGAAATGGTAAAATAAAATGGTAACGAATTTGACCTTTATTCCAACAAGGTAAAGTACATTCGTTACCAGTAGGTGCTGAAAAACGCCTGGCATATCATGCACAGTGCCTACGGCATATCTGCCGAGATAAGTGGTTGTCAACAACTTATAGATGCCAGAATCGCGTTTAACCGCAAAACTGGCATCTATCCAATACATTAGGCTTTCAGAGTAGCTCGATAGCTCGATGTCTCGATAGGTGCGCAAATTATCCGTGAGGTGGCGGTGTGATCATTGCAACTACATAGCACTCGAGTCGGGATCCTGACATTCAGATTTTTTTTCTTTTTAAATTTTTTTAAATATTATTTCACATAAAAATCCCAAAATTTCGACCAAAGATTGAATTATTTTCACTTCAAATAACTGAAATGCCCATACAATATTTTAAACTTTTAGATATCAGGATATCGCACACGCGTTCAACTTGTCTTTTTCATATGCATTGTTCTCTTAAAATAGACACACCATGAAATATTAAAACAAGTCCTGTTTTCAAAGACGAGGTTATATCTTGGCTGGCGCTCACATAATGTGCAAGTTAGTGGTATGATTGCATGTTTGTTTCAATTATTTTGCTATACTTTGTTCGAATCTGAATTCCAATGTCCAGATTTTTCGCCCCTTCTTTTCAGAAGTCTACAAAATTCATCTCTCTCCCCTTGATTCAGAAATTTGCATACAATGTTCAAAATTTCAGCGGAAGATTCCATTATTTTCGCTTCGAACAACTGAAATATATCGACACAAAAGTAACACATTTTAGATGTCAGGATCTCGTACATGCGCAAAACTTGTTTCCATCCAATGCATAAGGTTTTTAGAATAGTTATCCATCTAATATTAAAAGACCGGTTCTCAAATTAGAGGTTATGTCCGAAGATGCGCTCAAAGAGCGAGTGGCGTGGTGGTATGATCGTAAAGATTTATTTATTATTATTATTGCAGACTTTGAGTTCGAATCTGAATGCTGGTATACACATTTTTCTTTTTATTTCAGAGATCTTTTATATTATTATACATACAATTATCAAAATTTCTACATGTTATTTCTTTGTTTTCACTTCGAACAACTGAAATATACCACAAAATATCTATAGAAAATTAATAATTTTTAGATATCAGTTAACTAGCAGGTGCGAAATTTGCTTTTATCGAATATTCATGGTGTTATATCTATTTCTTCCGAGTCGATTTGCTGTCCTTAGTTCGTTCAATTTGAATTCTTATGAATTTATAAAAAAATTTCACACCAAATCCACTGTCTTTATTTTTTTCATTAAATAATTTTTTTAAGTGAATAAAGAATTTTATAAATATCACGGAATTTTAAAAGAAAAACAAATATTTTTTCCTACAAAACTAAGGACAGAAAACGACTACACCAAAAATTCCGCACTCTGACGTTGTAGCCGTATATCCCCGTCATCCCTACCTGACCTGCAAGGTCAATCTAATAAAAGCAGAATGAATTCTTATTGCAGGATTTTACAGTATTATCCAATTTGAATTCTTATTGTTTGGTAAAAAATAAAATCATACCAAATACAATGTCTAGTTTTTGTTTTGTTTTGTTTGTTTGAGGAAAATTTATTTGCAACGTGGACTCGAATTTAAAATTACAGAATGACGCTCCCCTACAGGACTCCCTGCCACTGGCGTTTCTTTTTATTCAATCAAGATGGAATTTTGAATAAAGGCACGATGCATGGAAGATATTTCGACAGATATCTCATCGAAATTGGACTTTCCAATAAAATAATTGTAGTTAACGAAAAATGTCATCTAAAAGTTTGCTGTTGCTAATTAATAGGTTTCAGTCCAATCGGCACTCTGTAGAATGAAGCTGTTTGAAAGTGTTCCCAAGTCAGGAGGGTGTTAAGGAAAAGGCCTCAGAATATCCACCTTCTCTAGCTCGCCATAGAAATCCGATTAGGCTGAAATTTGTCATATATAAATATTTTACTCTTTCATCTCATACTATAGTTTCTTACCATCCCCCACGCTTTTTAATGAAAAAGTCACGAACTTTCGTTTCCTTGCATTCACTTAATCCGCGTGGGAGTCAGTTGGAATTTTTCCTTTATTGGTTCGTACATGTCTAGTGCATGTTTTAAGATTTTGTGCCATTAAATATAGCTATTTGAAGTTTTTCAAAATGAAGTATTTAATCTTTGAATCAATAAATATGAATCAATAAATATGAACCAATAAATATGACGTTATTGTTTATTACCAATAAATAACCTATATAAATTGGTTTATGTACCAATAAATAAATATGACGTTATTTGTGGTTAAATCGTTCAAAAATTGGCCTCACAACATGTGATTAAACTGGACTGTTGTTCAAGCTTGAGTTTGAATTCGCACAAGATAAAAGGCAAATTCAATGTCGTCGATTCGTGGATTCTTTATCTGCATCGTGGTTAAAAAGTCGAGCGCGCGTTGTAATATTTGAATCATAGTTTCGGATCTTGCTTGCTGCTAATGTAATATTCCCCCCCTTTTTAAATTTAAAATTGTTTTAGGTCTATAATCTGAAATTCGTACACCAACGAAATCAAATTGTCAAGTGGCAAGAACTTGTATTCGCCAAATAGGAAGGCCTTCTAGATCTGCCAAAAAAATACATTTTTCCTTATATCCAGTCTCTCAGGTTTGGCTGATAATTTTTACATACAGATATTTTAACCTACCATAAAAATAATAAAATTTATTAACAAAAACGCCATTTCCGCTGAGATATGTCGGAAAATATACTTTTATCTACATAATTGTTAATCTAAGAGTCCAATTAGCATATCTATACGTATAATAAACTGCCAATTCAGGGGTTTGAAAGGATTTAATTTATATTTTTACGTAAATTCCAATTTCGGTCAAAACATCGCGAAATCTAACGAGCCTCTTTTGGGTAGAATTTAAGGCTCTCAATAACAGCTTTCCCTCATAATTTTTTTTCTCACATTGTTTAAATTAAAAAGCTTCTTATTTTAACTTTTTTTAGATATTCTAGTTTCAAATTATTACTATTATTTCATATATAAGTTTTCCTTAATTTCTGTCGTTGTCTTCTTGGCACATTTTTACCAACATTACAACAACAGTCTTACCAACATTCTAGCAGCATCCCCAAATAGTCTCGCAATTTTATGCGCCATACACATCCAGTAAACAATTTCGTCCACACGTAAAGAAACATACCCTTCACACATTTTGATTTCTTCATATTGTATCCATATTTGATTTACTTTGTCACACCCTCCTTTTAAATTATTACCTATACTGTGTTTTATTTCCGCTCTTATCCGCATTGCTCTGTTAAAGCATATGGGCAAAGCGTAGCATCTTTTTACTTCAATGTTCGATGTTATTTGTAGAAATCCCTTTCGGAGCCCAGACTGATTTCATCCCTTGATGAGCCATGAATGCGTCGTTCGACTTTCTTTTTTATGTTTTGTTTCTACATTCATTGTAGATTTACACATGCGCGAGTCTGTGTAAACGCTTTGCCAGTGTTATCCATTAGTACAACTAGAGAGACTTTGTAATGGATTTGTACTGGCAAAGAATATAATGTAGGAGAGAGTTCCTAAGTTTGCACTTGAAATTTAATGGTGGCGAAAAGGACATGAATGAGATTTTCATTTTCCAATCACTTTCTTGTTTACAAACAAATGTTTTACACTTGTCTGGTGGTGTTCCATTATTTTTCAACATAATTATTATGATTTCTCATCTGCTATTATGCATATAATTAAAGTTTGAATGATATATTTGATTGTTATTTTAGCCAATGCAGTCTCCGCAGTTAAGTCCGAGTTCATTAACAAGTTAAAAATATTCATTTAAGATCATCGGGATTAGATTGAGGGACTCAATGGCGCAAGAGCCAAAAAACTGTATTGCGCTAGACATAAGGCAGAAATTTAGTTAATGAAAACATTTAAGAAATAGAAATATTCTTTCCGATTTCGATTTAGCCATAATAAATAAAAATAATTGACGATGTTATATTAATGGGAAATTCAAAGGATTCAAAACATTGAAATGAGTTAGGTTCCACAATAGAAAGAAGAAAAAAAATATGCAGAAAATCTAACTTAATCAAAAATTTGAATAAACACACAAAGTTCGTTTTGTATTTTGATCAAAATCAATAAAAGAGTAAAACACCAGACAATGTGTATAATATATTTATTTATACACTAAAAAATAAACAATTTTGTGCAAAATTAAACAAATTTACATGAGGACAGAGATGTTTCTTATAAAAAAATTGAAGCAGATCTAAAAAAAATGTTAAAATATCAGCTCATTTTCTTTGCATTTTTAAAACAATCAAAGAAAAAGACTCTTAATGTGATTGTTTAGACAGATTATGACCATTATTTTTCAACTTCAAATATAATTTTTGCAAATGTGTCTGACAGTCAACATCATCAACACTTTTGCACCAAACTGAAGGAACATATGCTGGATTTAAATCTAAATAAAAGAAAATGAAATTACTTAATAATAACAATAAACATTTTAATACAATGAGTAACTAATTAGAAAGTAATTTTTTTAAAAGTTTCTGTTATACACAATATATAAAGAAAAAGTTTAGTAACAATCAATAAATTGGATCTCATGATTTTGAAGAATCGCCACGTGTCAGTTAAATCCTACTCAGGTGCAAATTTAAAAAAAGAAAAAAAAAGTATTCTTTGAAATAAAAATGGAAGGGAAAATCCTACTTCGGAGATATAGTCCAAAGAAAGCAATTTTTTAATCTTAATTTTAACATTTTCAAAAAGTTTTTTGACGAATAAGTTTGGATTGCATCATATTATTGTATCTGAATGACACCAAAGTAAATTTTTAAAAATGTTGAAAATAAAGAAAAAATAATAATTAAGCGAAGTGTTGAATTAAGTACAGCTGTAAAAACATTCGGTGAAGTAACCTGAAATGCTTGAATCCTATCTGTTTACATTTGACAGTTGTGATTCAACAATAAGTAATAAGAGCGATTTCTGTGTGCCCTCTGGGAAGCCCGTTCATGAATCTTTCGTACATCGTGCTACAGTGAAATTTCAATTTGACTGAAATTCGACACAAAACTACAACTGTAGAAATAAAATTACATGTTAAATTTTATTTATCTAAATAGTTACGCTTTTAAGTTATCGTATTTACATGTATAATACACAGATACAAAACATTTGATGGGCTTAATTCAAAACCTTAATTCAACCAAAAGAGCCGCTACATTTCATTTCTCCAATTAGTTACGTTTTTTTATTCCTCGCATTCACGTATATGTACGTAAATGCATGTACAGTATAGATTACGTATATTTATGTAATTGTACAAATCCCCGATGGACTGGACACAAAATTTGATATAACTTTTCTCTTTAAGTGCTAAAACTAGAAACTAAATTTTATCTATCTAGCTCTTTACTTTCATAGTAATAGAGTTACTTTACATGTGGGCAAATGAAAAGACAGACATCCTCTAAAGGAATTTCATTCAAAGTTTGTTACAAATTTAAGAATTTTGTGTCGAGTCCACCTATTAAAGTTCCGTTTAGCTCAAAGTGTTTTTGAATTATTTCATTCAGACAAATAGATACAATTCTAAATAAAATTAGATAAAAAGTCAGCTCTGTCGTTAGAAGCAAAATGCAGCAGGGCGGGGGGATGCCAGTTGAAACATTTTTTGAAGCCAGAGCGAGACAATACAAAGCATTGCTTCAAAGTTTAACAAAGCAAATAAAGAATCTTATTTAATGAACTACTTTAATTTTTTGTTCTTGTTTTGTTCAATATTATTTTGTTAACTCAATGAATCAAAGAAGTAATTATTTTGTTTTGAATTGCATTATAATAAAAATCATTGTTATAAATCATGTCCAAAACTAATTTTTCAAAATTTACTAAAGCTGAAGAGGGGGAAAAAAATGCATTCATTCAAACAAAATTGGTATAATAGAAAAACTTGTTTTTGTTTCCCACTTTTAAAGTGATGAAAAAAAATAATTTTTGTCCGATGATGCTTTGTTGTTACGACGTCAAATTGTTAAAATTCTCTTTTTATTTTTTAAATTAAACTTTAAAAATTTTGAAATATCAATTCTTAGTGGGCCTCCAATAAGTAATTTTCCAAATCTCATGTTCCTAACTTCAGTGATTTATGTTGTGAATTGCTCTCTCAAACAGGTGAAACCTTTATATGCAAAAAGAGATTTCATTAGGTGGGGATGGGGGGACACATGGCAATTAATCTACAAGCATAATAAAATCTTTTACATTAAAAATGACACTTTTTTACATTTATTTAAAAAATATGTTTTTATTTATACTTTTTTAATGCCGTGAATTTCTTTACAGAGTGCAAAAAATATGGTAGACTTTTCTTCTCCTTGTCCTTTACATAAAATTATCTTTTCAATGATAACGATTTAGCAATCACAATTTTTTATTAATTTTAATTGATTTTTAAAGGTGATTTAAAATATATTTTATAGCAATAATTTCCATGTTGTAATGAAATACAAATCATTTTTATTGTTGCTACAAATACTTTATCCTAAATTTTTATTTATTATTGATAATCGAAGAATGAAGATTTGTTGTTTTCCCTCCTATTATTAATTAGTTTTATTTAATAGAATGCTTTAATAATTTTTTTTAATTCTGCAACAATTACATTAAAATTTGCTAAGACAAGCAATGATTGCAATAACCGATAATAAGAATTTTTTTAAAATCGTTCTTTTTATTAAAAAATATTGGTCATTTCTGTAATATATTTGGATGCATAAAATATAATATGGTTAGTTTAGCCAGTAATTTTTCTTTCCTATTGCTGTATGCTCAATCTCTTTTTTGCATCAGAGTTATTGGTACTGAATAATGTTTCCTGAAATCAAGAAACATATTTTGTAATACATGATTTCAATGCTGAAATTATTCTGCTTTTAATCCTTTTATATTTTATGATCCTACTTCAATAATGCAAGCATGTCATAGCCTTAGTCAAAATTTAATGACTTCCTATTTAAAATTAGTTTCAATTAAAAGCGAAATTACAGTAAATTAGTGAAATGCACAGCACAAAGCATGTAACTGTATAAATCATGTAAAATAACATATTATATTACTATAAAAACCTGAGTTTAAAATTATTTTGAAAAGAAAGCCATCAAGCTGAAGTTACATGTAAAATAACTATTTCAAATTTTTCACAATCTGTAATACCATGAACCAGATGGTCGTCAAAAGGAGAGAGTTTTTGCTCATAATAAAGGTGAATTTGTCCGCATTCTTCAGAGAACTAAGAACTATCAAACTGAGGTCAGATAAACTTCAAAGAGTAGAAATGTGCATCTCGAAGCGATTTTTTCGAAATTTAATCAGTTAAAAATTAAGTGAGATACTGGAATTTTTACATGATAGCTATCAAATAACTTATTTCCCAAAATTGATTTTCACATTTTTTTTAAATATGATACCATTATAACGGTAATGCCAACTTTTCCATAATTATGGTAACTTTTTTTTAAATATCATTTTGTATAATTTTTCAACAGTAGACTTCATTGTCAAACCGAAGTTCAAACTATTTTTATTGTTTAATCAAATATTTAATTGCAGGATTTTCATCTAATGCTGAAAGCTAAAAAAGAAGGATTCTCTGAAATATCTATGTGAAGTTACAAACAAATTGATAACTAAAGAAATAGAGTAAAAATCAGCAATACTCACAAGATTTTGGGACATAAATATATTTAAACATCAGCTTTCGAGATGTTGCTTTGCCAGAACAATAAATATTAAATACTTGATTCATGATGGGTAGCAAAGCAATTTTGCTCTTGGAAGCTTTCTGAAATGAAAACAAATATATTATAGAATAATTACATAAAAATAATTAGATGAGACAAATTAATTTAGCTAATTTTAAATGTTAAAGGTTTCATATAAGGAAGCCAGAATGTTAAAATATTTGCCAACCAGAAGAAAACAACAAAAAACTCATTAGAAGAAAGGCTAAAAAGAAATCTTTAAAAAAAAGAAAAAAATGCTAGTAAGGGAAATAACAATCCTTTTTTTTTAAAGCTTTAAATAGCAATAAAATCATGATATGAAAGTAAAGTATGTTTTTATAAAATGATAAAAATGAGAAGGGGCAAAATATTTTGACTTATTTCTCTTAAAATATAAAATGTTTTGTAAAAAATCTTATAAAATAAAGAGAAAGAATTTTATTTTTTGAATCAACATTTAAAATTGCATAAAAAAATCAATTATCAAAATTAAAACAATTTTCAAGGTTTTTTTTTTTTTTTATTTTTTTTTGTGGAGGGAGAGGGGTTGTGCTACTAATCAAACTTTTAACTTACATCAGAAAATTTCAAAGACTGTTGTGAAATTTCAACGTAAGAAACCAGAGACTGCCATTCACTGGGATCGATATTAAGAATCTTTTTAGCTGCCTCATCTTCACAGTGAGCTGAAAGCACTTGATTTCCATCATCAATCAGGGCGCTGAAACAAATCAGAAGGTTAAAACATTTAATCATCTTACAAAATAAGCAGAATGAAAATTTTACATACAGCCAAAGATATAAAATGGATTAAAAGATTGCCATAGTTTCTTTCCTTTCTTTTAATATAACATTTAATTGAATAATAAAAATTTTAAAGAAATTAACAAACTTTTATTTATGTATTTAGAAGAGTGAAACTCTTTTTTTTTTTTTTTTTTTTCCTATTTAAATGTTTACTTTCTAAATTTATAAATGATCTGACCTTGTGAAATCAATTCCTAAATTCATTATCAATTAGAGTCTTATCAATTGGGCCAAAATCTTTTACCCCAATCTTTAAAAAAATCAAAAATATCTCAAATGTACTAATTTAGCATATGGAAACAAATCTTTTGAAATCAGAACAGTTAGAACACATCCATACAATTTATGATATCATACATAGTTCTTAGGCCAATTAAAAAGAATCTTTTTTCAGATTTTCAACCAGCATATTTTGGTTGGTACTAAATCCACTTTCCACAGCTACTTTGTCATGTGACAATAAAAAATTATTTTTATAACTTCTCAAAAATCAGGAAATAATTTGGATTTTAAAATATTACATATAATAGAAATCAGCTAAACGAATTTCTTCATTAACTGAATCAAACTTTTCTTTGTATTCCTTTTTTTATTTTTTTCTCAGGAAAATTTCAAATTGGATATTTGCTGAACATACCGGGAAAATCTGAACTTTGGAATAACGAAGTCAACCTTTCTATTTTCACATAATAGTGCATTGTTCTTCAAGAAATGTGGATTTAAACAGGGTGCAGTTTTTAAAACAGCCAAATTTTTTGACATGCATTCAAGTATTTTTTATAGTATTTTTTACAATATAAAACATTGCTAAAATGCCTCTTTTTTCAATTTCAGTACTTCAGCTAGTAATCAAGTAACTTGTAGTCATTACTCCAGTATCGGTATTTTTTCTCAGTCTTAGATTTTTAGAATCTTCAATTTCTATCAAAAATAAACTGTTTAATGTTTTTACTTCCTGGACTATGATTCTTTTGATAATATAAACTATTTACAAGAATGGAGAGTCTCATATAAGAAAGAAATCATTAGTTCAGATGTCCGGAATTTTTAAAGAAATGGCTGAAGAATATTAGCAATATAATAGAAGAAACTAATTTTAGCCAGAATCAATTTATCCTGACAAGCATTTATAATATTATGAGTAGTGGTTTATCCAGGCAAAGTTTTTTTCTTATTGAAATCTAATATGTATTTCTTCATGTAGTGAAAAACTTTAAGAACATGTTCGCAAACATTGACATTTTTTAATCTAGCAGATAGAACAGAACTTCCATGGAAATTCAGAAGAACCTATTACTTCCAGAAAATCAACACATTCAGCTGGATTATTTTTAAATATCCTATATTTTGCTGTTAGAGTAGCATCTACATTCCTCCAGTAGATTTATGTCCATACTGAAACAGGATTATGTGCAGTTCATAAGTGCCTAGATCTAGTATTTTACAGTCATTTTCGCACAAAAGTTCTTCTTTAACAAGATTTAAAAATTTTAAATTAACATTTGGTCCATTCATACTAATTTGCAAAAGTAATTACATGTCCAAACTTGATATAACATTTTTTAAATACTCAAACAATTCTTGAGCAATTGTTTGCCAAAAAAATACTGAATTCCAATGTCATCGTGAAAACTCTATTGGCTGATTCACATATCTTACAATAAGATCCATTTAGCATTTTTGTGAAATACGATTCAAAACTTCATCAAAGGATATTGCAAACTTTTATTACTTAAAACTTCTTAAGATATTGTTAAACAAAATAGAGCTAATCTATAACAGATAACTTACCATATTTTTGTACGGCTTAACATACATTATTTGACTATTTCACTATGAGTGAAAATATTTCCGATATATCAATGAATGCATTAAAGGACGAATGTGATGCAACAAATTTTAATGCCCATAAAAGTTCTGCTTTAAATTATTGTTCTTGAACTAAAAAGTTTGCAATAGGTTCATTTTTTGGACTTGGTGTGTCATTTCTCCTGTATTCCTTTTAGATACAAAGTCCAACATCAATCATAATTATTTTTAAATGGTACGTAATTTTGTATGTTTTCTTCTTTTGTCTTAATTAGTAAGTGCCTGTTTTTCCATATTACTTAGGCTTATTATCTTCTTACAAACCCAGCAGTATGTAGCAGATGGATTTTGCAGAACTTCTCTAATCAATTCTGCAAAGTCAGTTTCCGCGATTACACGATCGCAAAGTTTTCTTTATTTAGGCATGACTTCAATCTTTTATTCTTGCAATGTTCAGAGATCGGGGGGAGGGGGGGGGGAATAAAACATTCCCTTTACTGTTCCGTTTTTATAAAAAATTTAATTTCTCTGCATTTTCCAACCCTGGAGTCACTAGCATGAAATCAAAATTGGATTAAATTATACTTCAGACCATGTAAAGCCATGTGATTCAAAACATGGATATCTTTTTGTTACTTATTCATAATTACATTCTATTAGCAGCATGGCAAGCAGCAAAGTAATATAGTATGGAATATCTAACACAAATTTTAACTCATCCTATAATTTTTTGTAATTTTTTTAATGTGTCAATCGCCATTTTGGAAAGGCAAGAGAAGTCAATATAAGTTAAATAAACAAATATTTTTTTAAAGAAATATGGGTCATTAGCAATATAAGTTTTAGATAGTAACAGATGATACATTATCTGATGAAGAGGATACTGAACTGCAGATTCTTATGGATCAATGCAAGCCCGAATTCAGTAATTTATCATCAAATAGCCGAGCAGGTAGCAATAAGCCATTAGTGAAAAAAAATGTATCGTAATTATACGGCCAACCAACTTATTTTGTTTGATAGACTGCTCTTTGTCAGTTTATAAGGCCATCTGAATCGTCAATGAGCTACAGATAAAACAGAAAAAGATTTCATCAAACACATATGAGATTCAGACGGTTTGAATATATACATTACTTGTGAGACACACTTCTTTGATGTGACAATTAACATGCTAAAACAGCTTTCTACCACTGAGAAAATATAAATATTGGTAATTTGATAACTATAATGTAATAAAAGAGAAAGAAAGAAAACGGTTACGAAATTGCAAACATTAAACAAATCGAATTAAATAAAGGTGTTTAAAAACATACTTTAGTTTAACCTTAATTTTCTGATGGCTAAAGCACAGACATTTCTTGAGAAAAGTTCTGCCACATTTGCTGCAAGTCAAAAAGATTTCAGCAAACATTATTCTCACCACCAAGCAGATACTCTGTAAAGGGGAGTGGAAAGTGTTTCCACTCAGGAAATCTCCCTTGGGAAGCCCAGAAGATCTACATGAAATAAAAATAAACTCGGCAGATTAATAATCGCATAACTGTACTTTACTTTAAACAACAACAACAAAAAACTCCCAAAGAATGTCGCTTTTTAATTAATACACTTTCTTAACCAACTCAGCTTCAAAAGCCATAATCACCTATTTAAATGCCTATATATATGAAGTTTTACCCTTAAATACGATATATATATAAGTAACCAATCTAAAGTAAGAAATAGTCTGAAAACGAAAACAAAACAGTTTAGAAATCGCAACTAAAAATTATTTCCTATTCAAACTAAAACCAAAAATGGAACAGGTAAAAACTTCATAGCATTTAGAAATCTTGATTTCTATTGGTAATGATTTGGATGTTTTTATTGCTAAATTATCTAGAAAATACCATTGGCCTGCGGAAGGTTTCAGAGAATGGAAAGTGAGAATTTTAAAGGAAAAAAAATATAAACGAATATTGATTTTGACAGATCTAAAGAACGTGGGATTTATTTTAGTAAAACATTGAAAAACGAAATAAAAAATTTAAAAGAAAAATTTGTTATTACAGTAATAGATAAATCAGCAAATAATTTCTGTTTTAATTTGTAAATATTATTATAAAGAACTTTTAATTAATGAATATAACTCTAACGCAACTTATATGTTAAAGAACACCGGGAAAAAGGAATTAGATAAAAGAATGCTAGCTTTCGCAAAAAAAAAAAAAAAAAAACTAAGACTTGCTCTCTTAACTATCCTTATTTATTCATTTATTCCCAACAGTTAAATTTCATAAAAATCCATTAAAATTCAGATTCGTGACCTGTAGCACTGACAGTTATAATTACTATACGGGTAAACATTTCTTTAAATACTTAAAAATTATCCTGGACAAAATGAAAGATGAAGACAACTTTATTATTTCTAGTTACAAAGAAACTCTGGATTTTCTTAAAGATAACAACATTAATAAACTTAATACTTGATTAACTTCGACAATACTAATATTGTAACTAATTGCTATCCAAAAGGTTTAATTCTAACAGAAACGAATAAAAATCAACTTGAGGCTACCTTTCTGGATTTAAAAATCGAAATTGATAATGATAAAACAATAGTTGGTATATACGATAAAAGGGATGAATTTAAAATAACAAAACTATGTAACTACCATTCCAATCTAAACTCTAAAATTTTCAAAAATCTAATTTTCTCACAAGTTAACAGGATCAAAAGGGTTTGCAATAATAAAAATTCCTATATTGAAGCATCAAACAACCTCATTAATAATTTAATTAAAAATGAATTTCCTAAAAATTACTGTAATGTCAATTTTTTAATTAAACAAGGTATGGTTTGGGATTAATCCTTTGGCTTAAATAAAAAATAGAACTTTCCTTGCATATTATATCACTCAATAGGTGGCGCTGGGAGCTTACAATTTTTACCTAAATTACCATTAGCTTTGTGTTTTTAATAAGCGGGAATCACAATAGATAGCTTAAAATTTCCTTGACTGTTGATGGTATGTTCTTGCCTTTTCGTTTTTTTCTTTAGTGTTATTTTATGGTATTTTGGTTTTTATTGTTTTTTTGTTATTGTATTTTTACTTATTAGTGGCTTTTCTTCTAATTTGTTGTTTTGTATTTTCCTTTCTGTTAAAATGGTATATCTCTTGGGCCTAATTTCAGGGGAATTTCGGGTCACGAGGAATCATTATTAGACTTAATTTTCTGAATTTCCTTAACAGAAAAAATCTCTTTTTTTGAATCCCTACCTGAGGGTGACCCTTGAAAAAGTCTTCAGGCCGGATTCTTTTTTATATTTTGTTGTATTTTTATTTGGTTTATTTGTTTTTCCTCTTAACTTGATTTTTATACTTTTGTATATATATGACTGTTCTTGGAATTTGAATTCTAATCACCAGTCAAGAAAAATATATGATAAATGTAACAAAAACAGATTTTTTAAATCATATATATATATATATATATATGCAGGGTGTCTCAAAAACCTTCACCGCGGCTTTTATTGCTTAAATATTGACCATAGACATATACTGTAAATTACAAAGTTACGTAAAAAAGGTATAAAAATGTGCCCCATACTTTAATAAGGTCATGTACAAAATTTCAGCATTTTATCATGAAAACTCTCAAAGATATTTTAAAACAAAGTTGGTGAAGAGTCAATCGCAAATTAAAATGCAAATGTTTACAGCTGCAGTGCAGATGGCGCGACTTAAGAATGCATTATAAGGAAATAAAATACGCTTCATATCTTTAGTTTTAAATACAAATTTTAAAACGTATGTTTCCTCAAAAATACTTTAAAATTTTATATCATGAATTACAGAATATAAATTTAAAATAGCACAGTCAATGAACTTGTAAAAACACTTATGTAATCTTTCCTTTAAATTGTTATTTCTACAAATTCTTAATACTTTTGAACCAATAAATAGCAAAATTTATTTATTCAATCATTACTTTCTTTGTTAATTTGTGTACGACCCCTAAAACACGAACAACCGCCATTATTTTTCCTCTTTGCGAACTCATATCCAGGCATTGAAAAGTGGTTTAAGTCAACATTTATGTAGTTTCAATATCTTTCAGACTTTTTGTGATAAATTGTTGAAATTTTGTAATGACCTTATTAGAGAATGGAGCACATTTTACTCACTAATAATTTTTTTGTGCGGGGTCCGTATAAAAATTTAAATTTGTAAATTTTTTAAGTTTAACCCCCTGAAAATTTTAATTGACTTCATAACATTTTGCACCTTTTTTTACACAGCTCTGTAATTTACAGTATATGTCTATAATAAATATTTAAGGAATAAAAGCCGCGGTCAAGGTTTTTGAAACACCCTGCATATTATATAACTTTCTACATTATTCTTAATGTTATAAAATTCATTATCTGATTGCATCAATTGTTCAGCATCAAAATTTAATTAATTCCTGAAATTGTAAATAAAATAACAAAAAAAAGATAGAGTTGAAAATATCAAAATAGTATATTTCATCGAAAAACATACAATTATATGAAATTTGTAAAATCTAAAATATTAAGAACTAAGTCACAAAATTCTATTTTTATAAATATGAAGCAAGTAAAAATGAATTAAGAATGATTTTGATAAGTACAATCTTATTAGAATATTAAAACGTAGAAAATGTTTTATTTAAATCATTTTCTACATTTATACTTTTCATAAATTTAGTAAAATCTTGAGAACAATCTTTTTGGAAATTAAATACTGCTGCTCAGGTGGCAACATTTGCATGAAAACAACATTCATTCGAATAAATAAACAAAAGATAATTATGTTCTAAAAGTATTAAAATACTATATTGTGAGTACATGAAACTTCAAAATTAGTACATCAAGAAATGAAAGCAAAATCGGTTCTAAAGTTTCTTTTTTAATAAAACATTAAAAAAAAAATCATGCAAATGAAAAGTATGACAACCTGTATTCCCTAGAAAGTGCCTTAGGTTGCTTTACCGATATTCCAAATATAGGTGATGCCTTAAGATATAAACTTCTTTTCTGTGAACCAAAACACAAAAAGCCATAGAGTTGCAATGGAGCCCCTGGTAGTAATCCACAGAAATTTCCCACGAAATGAGGCACATAAGCTTTAATACAGCATTCTTCCGATTTCACATCCTTCACAACCATGCAAAGAGTACCATTCGCTTTACCTATGAATAATGTTAAAAAAATACACTCCATTAATACAACAGAGCACAGAACTACTGCTATCCGGATTCTTAGGAAAAAAAAATCCTCACACAAAATCTAAATGAATGAATAATAATAAGGAAACGAATGGTTTCGACTGACATGCACAAGCAGGACAGGATTAATGGGCAGTTATCTTTTTATTATTCATCACCAACTAAATTTGGTGATTACTGAGAATACTGACAGTGTAAATTCAATGAAACATTTTATGCAGGGTTTGGTTTCAATGGTTCTATTTGTGAAGTATTCATTCATCCAACATCTTTTAACAACATCTTCTTCTTAGGAGAGACTTTGATTTTATAACGTTCATTGGTCCTCTTAGAGAACACCCCAGCAAGAAGGGCACGTACAAGAATGGAAGCATGGTGAGAAAAATTTACAAAATTGCAGGGATCATAAAAATGTTGAGAAAAAAAGTGAATATTGAATGACTTTAAATCTGAGTTTTAAACTATACAAATATATAATAAGTACAATAACTATAATAATAAAGCATATATCAACTGGTTACAAATAACAGTAAAGTTCAGCAAACAATAAATGTTTTTTTTTCAAGAATTTTGAAAGTGTAAAAGGGGGAAAATAACCAAACTATAAAAACACATAATATATTAAAAAACATACAATGGCACAAAATATAGACAAAACCAATATTTATTTACAATATTAAACGTTAAATGAAATAAAAAGATAAAAAATTAAAGTAACCAAATATCAAAATACAGAAAAGAAAAAAAAAAATGACATAAATAGCTCTGAAATTAAATATAAATTTATAAATAAGCTTTATGGTTGAAATTTGAAAGAAAAATATTTTCCTACTGAAATAATAATAATAAATAAATATTAAAATTATATATGAACCATTCGACATTTGATTATTAAAATACCAATGCAGAAGTCAAGATAACTAATGTAAACTTTTTTTTTTTTTATTTCAAAATGTAATTTTTAACTTTGCACCTATAAAATCAAAAATTAGAATTTTTAAAGCTATAATTGTGGCGAGACTTGATCTAAACTATTTTAAAAACCTTTTCTCAACCTCATTTAGTTTATTAGTAGGCGTACTTAGAGACCGGTAGAAATCCAACTAATCAAGCCGATTGCAAAGCGCACATACCTAGTAAATATTAAATAACTTGACTGAACCTTTAGCTTTCCTCACAAGTTCATCATTTTTTTAACTAATTTTAATTTTAAAAAAATGAATAACGTTAATGAGCCGTATAAAAACGAAGAAATAGCTAACATCACATTGGGATTAGCTATTTCTTCTCAGAAAAGTGGAGTCCTATTTATATTGCAAATAAATAAAAACCAGCGGGCGTCGTCTTCTCAAAACATTTTCCCACTCGCACTAAAAAATTTTTTATCTCAAAAACCCTTCCGTGGCATTAGCGTACAATAATCACGAAATATTAACTTTTGGCGTATGATCTATGACGAGTTTTTTGGATTTAATCCCTGGCGTGCGATGGAAAGCATCCGAAAATACAGATTTAGAAGCGTGTTCTTTCCAACCCACCGAAACAAAATTTTAACACAAAACTATACATGTAGTCATAAAATCATACACTAAGTTTGATATATTCAAATCATTGCGTTTATGAGTTATCACGTTTATATATTTATGAAAGTATAGACCGACAGACCGTCAACCTTTTGTTGGATTTGGCTCAACATTTGATAGGTGTCTACACTATAGATGTTAAATCTGGGTACCGAATTTTATCCATCTAGCTCCTTTCGTTTTGCAGTTATAGCGTTATATTTGAACAATCAGACAGAGAGACTCTGAACGGAATTCGCTCAAAATTTGAAAGAAAACTACAAATTTAGAAAAAAAATCGTATACCAAATTTCATCCATCTAGTTCTAGGCGTTTTAGAATTATCCTTGTCACACACAAACATCTTCCAAAAATGTGTTTTTCGAACTCAGGAAGATTAAAAACTCGAAGATTTGCCAAAATCTCGATTTCAAATTTTTTGACGATTACAATACAACGATTCTTTATACTTTGTATACGAGAAAGTAAAAAATGTCATTTTATAAATGTTGATATTTCGAAAACGGCCGGCAATATTCTGACAGCGCACTTCATTTCGGTTCACTTTACAAAATTCAGCAATTTACAGATCCGAAAATTCTATAATAACTTCATTATCTCCTTCCATAATAAATGACTAGAAAGTGAGATGCGGGAATTGTGTAGCTATCCATTCCAAACTCACGACACGAAAGGCCGTTAACATGTATGCGAGCGTCGGAACTTGACTTGCTAGCTTTAATGTTGAGCGCAGGCACGCAAGCACACACACACATACATACAAACAAAACGTTAACGTACGCGGCATAGAAATCGATGTCATTACCTATTGTCGAAAGGCAAGAATCAAATGCAAACAAACCATCACATTATATTCAGATGGCTCCATTGAACATTTTTACAGCTGCAATGAATCGAGCGTTTCTCTAAGGGAGCTGAAAAATATTAAATCCTATTAATGGAGAAGATTCGTCGAGCCCTCCAAAAGTCAACTCGCCCGTACTGATTATGGATGCGAAGTGTATGGAACTGCTCGCTCTGATGTTTTACGACATTTGAACACGATACATCATACAGCGTTACGAATCTGTTCTGGTGCTTTACGAACATCATCGGTGCATAGTTTGTAACCAAATGCCATTGAATTTGCGTCAAAAACAGTTAAGCGCTCAATATTTTTTTCGTCTTGAGAGTCATTCAAATCATCCTATACGCCATATAACTGTGCCTATTAAACTGTCAAGACTATATACGGCTCGTCCGAACATCCTTCCTTTCTATGAAAGAACAAAGAGAATGCTTGCTGATTTTGAAATTTCGGATGTACAAATCCGTAAATTAGATTCTATATCAATTCCACCATGGGATATCCCTCCATAATCCCTTTTCACAGTATGATAAAGCAAATACAGCTCCAGTTGTTTTCCAAAAGCTCTATTTAAACCATCTTGATAAATTTTCTGCATACATTCCCATCTTTACTGATTTTTCGAAAACAACTGGTCCTGTGGGCTGCTCGGTTGTCAATGCTCAAGAATCATTTAGTTGCAGCTTGCGAAACTCGTGTTCAGTTTTCACAGCTGAGCTAACGGCGATTTTATTTGCCCTTGAGAAAGTTTCAAGTTTACATGATCGTAAATGTTGCTTATACTCAGACAGTATGAACGCTCTTGTTTCTCTCAACCAAACCCAAAATTCTAAGCATCCTTTGGTTTGGTATATACATCTTTTACGAACACTGAATTCCAGGAATATTCAGATTTTATTTTGTTGGATTCCTGGTCCCGTCGGTGTAATTGGAAACGAAATTGCCGATGCTGCTGCAAAAGCAGCATCTACTTTATTGCGGCGGCCAATTCCTTATTGTGATATAAAGAAGAGTTATTTCTCGAACATACGCCTACAATGGGAAACATTTTGGGATTTTCAAATCTCAAATAAATTGCATAATATTAAACCCAACATAAAACCATGGCCAATTGTTCCGGTGCGTGAACTCGATGTCAAATTGACTCGACTCCACATTGGCCACACCCGATTCACTCATAAACATCTTTTGTTGGGTGAAAGATGTCCTTTATGCACATCATGCAATGTTGATTATACGGTCATCCATATTTTAACCGAATGCCATTCTTTTAATCACCATCGATTCCGTTTTTTTGGTGCATCGTCACCACATATTTGTGACTTGGTGGGAGAACGTCCCCATTGTAACCTTTTTAAATATTTGAAGACCATTGGTTTTTATCCTCACATTTGAAATTTTTTAGCTTTTATTATATTTGTTCTGATTTTTGTTATACTGGATTTTATGCTTTTAAGATCATTTTCCAATTATGATATTTAAAATTTTACCTTTTATTCACAGCTCTAACCACATGTTTGGCGCAGCATGGCCATATGTGGCCCTTGTGCCATTAAACCGGAAATAACAACAACAACTCCAAACGTCTTTTCAAGCAGAAGAAAGAGGATGCAAGAGGAATCAAGAAACAGGCTTCAAGCAGAAAGTTTAATCAAGTTCAAAAGTAGCCCTAACCGTTTCCAGATGGTTAATCCCTACGACTTGCCTATGGAAATCATCTTACAAAAGTAGTACTTGTCTTAACTTAAGACAAACACACATACACACATAACTACTTTTTAATGATATTGTAATATCCTGATCCTGACCGATCAAATAAAAGAGTGGAGTAACAAATCAATTCTTTTATTTACAGCCTTATGTATGTACACAAAAACAACTTGTCCTCATCTAGGTTAATATTATTTACAAAATTCACACAACAGTTGAAAGTTTAATCATGAAAATAATTCCTCGATCAAATAGGAGAATAGACACCAAAAAGGCGCTAATAGGCTGTTACCTCAAAACGGCTACTCCAGGGGCAGCTCCAGAAAGGTGGATCCTAACACAGAAATCCGAATCACACGGAGCTTCTCACAAAATCAGGAACAATTTCTTCGAAAACCGACGTCTCACCGAATTCTCCTTCGACGCCTCTCACTGCTCTCCTCTCTTCTCTTTCTTTCTTCAAAAAAAAAAAAAAAAAACACATTTTATTTCCATCGGATCCCCGCCTTTGATTTTCGCATGGGTGAATTTGAGTTCCTTGTCAACCAATAGCTGCTCAGTAATGCTTTCTCATTGGTCTCCAGTCGATCGTGGGAAAGTCTGTTAATAATCCATCTTTGTAACTGACCCCTCCCGAACACTGTCAATAATAATCTATTCGCAGCTAACACCGGCTGACATTCATCTGAGTTCGACACTTAATGATAACAGTTGCTGGTGATTGACTGTTTCTTGAAGATTTGAAGTCTCTTCATAAAGAAAAAAAATTTAACATATCGATGTTTTGATGTTCTTCTCCCTTGGATCTATTTAAAACAAGACACCCATATGTGGCTCTTATTCTGGATACAACAAATGACTCTATTAGTAAAAGGATTCACATCTGGCGGTCCGTAGGCACTTAACTATGTGTGGAAAAACGAGTGACGTTACATCTGGCCGGAATGTCAATTACTATGGGAGGGAAACGAAGAAACGTTACAATATCAGTTCCATTTGCTCACAATTTTAGTAATTTTTTAAAATTCAATTTATAACATAATCGGTAATAATGCTTTAAATTAGATGATGGAATTAATCTGATCCATATTAACTTCCAACAACGTTCTTTTAAACCCGAAGCAATATTTTCAATTCTCCTCTTATTTCGCAATATATACATTCTTCAATTTGCAATCAGCACCCGTTTTTCCACACATAGTTAAGTGCCTACGGACCGCCAGATGTAAATCCTTTTACTAATCGCAAATTGCAAAAAAAAAAAAAAAAAAAAAAATCAAATTCAAATTAATTCAAATTTTTCATTTACAGCAAATAACATAAGTTCCATGTTAATCAGTTAACATCCTAGAAAGCCAATAATCTATGCGAACATGGTCGCCGAAAATGGCTAGTTTTTTAAACTTTTTACATGAACGATCAAAGTCTATACGAGCGAAAACGATTTTTTGAGTTAACTCGAGAAAAACGTGTCATATTTCAGACAAGATCTGCAAAATCTCAGGCCATTTGAATCAAGATTCACATTTTTCTGATCACTGCATAATACACTGGTATGTGACGGTACATAAGATTTGAATTTATATGCAAAAACAGAAGTGATGAAAATTCAATTAATCCAATAATTTGCTTGTTGAACTTAAAACTCATAAATAAATCCAATTTTTTATGAAATTTACCTTTATTTATATTTTCCACATCGTCATACATCTTATCTTGGAGAATGCAAGTCACAATCCAGTTTCGATTCAAATGCCTAAGAGTTTTCAAAAATAGATTTATATAAATGAAAGTTAAATTCATAGATAACATATTCGTCATAAAATCCAAATTACTGAAGAAAATTTCTTCAAGTTTTGCTCACATATACCGTGAAACATTCGAAAGATTTTAGCGAATGACGTATTGACAATATTAATTACCTATATACAATATTAATGACTATATTAATTAAGATATCTTTCCATTGAGCAGGCCAGTATAACAAAAGCAAGCAATATGGCGACGCCCCGCATTTGTTAAGAAAATAAATTTAAAATAATGAAAACATGAGGGAGGGCGATATTTAAATAAGATGTATTTTACATTACTGAAATTGTATGTTTCCTTAACATAGTTAAAAATTGTTTAGAAGTTTTATGTTGCAATAAAAATTAATTCAAAATTAGAATGCTTGCTTTCAACGGTTGACGGAGATAAAAATCACTGTTTTAAAATGGCTGCCTTCCTGTTCTATATTGTTATCACATATTTAAATTGTCACTCACAAAGTCAGACTAAATTTAATACCATTCATTAAAAATTAGCAATAACTAACTGAAAAAAACATCAACTTTCTGTGCCTTTTTAAAATCGTTTCGGACAGTTACGGACGGCAGAAAAATTTTGTTTATTGTAATAATCTGTATAAAAAAAATGATAATAAAAACTTTTACATTAAAAAATAAAGTTGCAAGAGAAATGAGGATTTTGTATTATAATCTAATATATAAAAACGAATTCTTGTTTGTTCGTACCTTATGCGCTTATCGATTGCGATAAAACCTTTACCAATTTATTGCTTGCATTTGCCGATAGCTATAGGCATAGTACTTGCTATACATAGTACAATTATTAGCATTTATTTTGAATAAAGTTTACAAACAAATAGTTTACAAATTTACAAATAAATCGTTGCAAATTGCAAATTTAGACGCTTCAGAATCTCAAGATCAACATGCGACAATGTTTATGTGCTAGCCGATCATGCGCATCAGAATCAGAAGACCAACATGTGGCAAGAATTGAGGCAACTATTCTTAACGAAAAGTCGAATGGAGAAGATGTGCATTTCCATTATTCCCACCAATATGCCTTTTGATTTTAAATTATTGCATCAACAAAGCGCAATGTCAATAACTTCAAGTGCGCGGATTGAGCCTAGAAAATCGCCGGGCAACGCGCCAGGTACCAGCTAGTATTCTATAAAAAAACTTTTACATTAAAGATATTATAAACATTCAAAAAGCTTTTTTTTACGGGCACTCTAGGATTCCAGCGAATGCAAATATCAAATATATTTTTACTTTCTCGCGTACGCGTTTACACTAAGAGAAAATGTCAACGTCTGATTAATTTGATATATGAAAATCTTAAACCCTATTTGTCGTGCTACAAGCACTTTACATATTGCACACAAATATTTAACCATAAACACCAGGCTTTGGAACAAGGATCTTTTAAAATTTGAACACTCGACGCAAAACTTTAATTAAACTAGTTTTTTAAGTAAGTTTGGTGTCAGATAATTAAAAAAGAATATTTCATTCGCGAAATACCTGAAAACAACTTGATTCTGAACAATACTGATTATATCAGCAAGTTAAAGTCGGAGGTGATATCAAAGGATTTTATGCATTATGATATTTTCATTTTATATATATATAGAATACAATACATACATTTTTATACATGCATATATTTAAAAAATCAGATAAAGAAATATTTTTAACATATATAATAACAAAAAACACCGAGCATATCAGGTAGTAAAAGAGAAATTTAAAACTCTACATAAAAGTATGAACCTTATTTGACAAACCTTTTTAAAAGAATTTCCTTTATTCCATGATATTCGGCACCTTCGTAATCTTCCATGCTATGATCACCCTTTAAAATCAAAGCATTTTAAATAAATTTACATTTATTAAACAACTTTGCAAATTTCATAGATTACTGACAACACCTTTGCCAAAATAACAGTACGATTTTTAACACACATTTTTCCAACTGTCATGACATCTAATCTTAAAATTTTAAATATATTTTGCTAAAATTACATGCAGTTAAAAAGGAAGTGACGAATTCTCATTATCTAATATTTGCGTTTCATAAAATTGGTTCTGAAGTAAGGGACAGACGACCACTGAGGCGATCACGAGCTTTCATATAAATTGATGAAACTGTACTACTGGCTGCTGTCTCAGTAATTTTAAATATCTGCAGCAGCCTCTTCTGATAAGGAGCCAAACCCTCCTCTAAGTTTCTTAAAACCAACTTCAGAAATCCAGGAAAACTCCAATGCCCCTCTGGAACGCCCACCTAATCCCAGAAGTTTCCTCATTCGTCCATCTTTCTTCAAGCTAGTAGCCGTGTAATGACTAGTTCCTCCTCCGCCCTGCCACGACGTATTCTGCTTTGAAATCGTTTAGATGAAACACACTTCTGCGCAATCTAATTTTGTCAAAGACTCATATTGAGGTAAGTCGCCATGCAGACTTACACAATATAAGTCTATTACTTCATAACTTTTTGTTTTCCCTCTCCAAAATCGAAATCATATCCCTTGGCAGTTCTTGCGAAAGAAGAGCCTAAACATCTCCTGCATATTTTCGATCACCCTGCTGATTTTTAAATCCATATCCAACCCACAAAGACAGAGAAAATTACAACTTTAAGCTCTACTTACCGTACAAATTGGATCATGTGCAACTTTCACGTCCGGAGTGATTGTCCAGGTAAACATCCTTTCACCTGTATCTTCAAAAGTCAACTGAAACTTTTTGCTGTTGTCTTTAGGTGCAATAGAATAAATATGTCCAGGGGAAAATACATTGTTCTGATTGGTAGTATCAAAGTGTAAATATCCTAATTTAACTTGTTTATCTTCAATATGCAAGACGCTCAGTTCACTTATTAAATTTGCAAATTCCGCATCATCTCCAAAATTAAACGTGCTCTCCCAGATGCTTTCATTTTCATCATCAAAATGAATCTTACTCTGAGAATTTGCAGACAAAAATAACACCAAAACTTGGGAGTCACATGGAACTTCGCTTTGAAAGGTCCAAATTTTGCTTAGCACTAAAAAACGGTGATTTATTTCTTGTGAGTTATTGTGAAAATCATTGTTGCTTTCAATACTTTCAGCATCCTTTTCTGAAAAACACGTAGAATTCTGCAGGGTGAAAAAGTCATTTGATATTGATTTACAAAGAGAAAATAACGGATACAGACGACAAAATGAGGTTCTTATATACTTAATAGAGTGTTGAACCCCACGTCCACAGAAAATGTTTTCTACTATTATGTCATATTCTTGAATGGCAACTACAGAAGCAATTTCGGAATTTTTGAATTTTTTAATAATACTCTGGTCATGACAACAATCATCGCAATCTTCAGTAAAAATGATTGGTAAGTTTAAAGTTCTATCAGCAATATAAAAATTTCCATGTGTCGATACAGCCAGTATCCCAATTATAACCTAAAAGATAGAAAATTCAATATTTCATATCCATTCTGATTCAGTTTAAGACATTCTATTAAAATAAAAATGAAGAGTCTTTTTTTTTTCTTTTTCTCCCTATAGAAATCTGAACTACTAAAAAGACTCAAAAAACTTTTTATACAAATATTATGAAGCGGGAAAAGAGTTTTAAAAATTTTTTTCTCACAATTAATTAAAAAAATCAGTTCTTATTAATCAAAAGAACTATGTTTCTATTCTTCAAGCAAAATTTTTGCGTCAAATTTTAACCAATTTTATTTATTAAAAATCCATATTTATCACAGATAAAATAAAAAATAACTTGGTACAAACTGACTTTGTATTTATAAAATACTACCAAATGTGCATGTACCGTTTATTGAAGAATAAAACGAGGAAAATAAAAAAAACATATAGGATTAAACAACACTTTTCATAAATGATAAGCCGCCTTCAACGACCAGTTGTTCGGCAATTATATTAGCAGTATATACATATAATCATTTCAAACAATTTAGATAAATTACAGTTAATAACAGCAAAAGATAGTATTCTAAATTATACTTGCACAATAAACATAGAATTTTCTGATTGGTTGGTTATGATTATAGGTTGACAAAATCGATATCTTTTTTGAGCTTAGAAGACCGTCAAACATTTTCCCTGGAAAGAAGCATTTTTTCATATTTCTCTCCAAAATGCAAAATAGTTGAAAGTAGCCGAATATTGACGTTGTACCTAAGGATCATTAACTATCATATGAAATAAAATTTGATGAAATAGATACAGCGCTCTTTTCTGGGGAATTCTGACAAGGTTTTTCTATTTCGAGAATTACAATGTCTTTTTGTTTCCCTTAAAAACGAAGGGTGACGTGGGTCAGGAGGTCCTTAATGACAAATCTAGAGGTCATGAGTTTCATATAAAACAAAAATTAACGAAATCGGACATATAGATGGCACTGCAAGGTTGGCCTTTTGGTTTTAACAATTATTTTAAAAACATAAATAGCATATATATTTAAATAGTCAGCAGGATAATTTATATTATTATTTTCTAAAGATAAATAAAAGCACCATAAATGTAACCAGTAAATTTTGACGCCTTTTGATAAACTCAATATATCTATAACTGAAATACATAGTCATCTGCACAAAAAGTCACATCAAGATAGACCTTTTGAAACCTGAGTGACGAAAAACGAAAGCTAGTATTCCAGTTTAAATATTTTAGTCAGTTTTATGCAAGTGAAGTGTTAGCCAACTTATGAAGAATGTCTCTAACCAGCAAATGCAACCAGGCTATTGCTCGCTATAGCACTGAATTAAAAAAAAAAACATACTGGCCATCCTTCAATTGCACTCACAACACAGCAGAATTCACACATTTTGTCAACACACTTTCATTCTTCAATTAATCATATTATAAAATGATTTTCATTTTGTATTTCAGTGAATCAGTGTGTCACAACGTTTTTAAGAAAGCATTCCTCATTTCTTGAAAAACTACTTTACCAACTTATACAAATTTGATATAACAGTATGTAATTTAAAATATATGCAGTGAAGCATTTTAATACATGTTTTTCATTTAAATGCCTGTTGAGTACTTTGCTACCAACGCGGCAAGTTAGCGAGCTCCCATTCTAGGGTTGCTCCCTTTTGTAACTGCGCGGATCATGACCCAACAGAACCAAAATTGAACACAGAATGCGATACTATACGGTTGGTAGAGGACGACTCCATGCCCCTTCTCATAGTCCAATAAACCGCATTTTATAGCTATACCGCAATTATGAGTTCATTTTCATTATCATTTGTAGAGCCATCATCGGCCTCTACAGTCCGTCGAAGCCTCAGCGTACTAGATTTCGATTTTGATATAATTTCAACTATTAAGATATGGCAAGTGACTTAGTTATGTTCAGCAGAAGAAAGGGGAGCATCAGAGAACAATCAACAAAGCTTCATGCATTCATCGAAAAAATTTATCGAAAACAACAGTGATTACTCAACTTGATATTCTGTCAAGAACAAATACAAACAATTCAAAAACGAATTTTATGGGACCGTTGCTTATAATGATGCAAGATTATTTTATTATCGCTACGATTGCATACAAGTCTCAATCTTTCACTTGTATTGTGGGTATCTCTTGTAACCAATTCTTCATCTGCAGAATTCACATCATCCATTCCATATTTACAACGGAAGCCTTGGCACTTTGTCAAGCTCTGAATAAGCTTTCAGTAACAGGAAAAAATCTGCTTTTGTTGACAAACAGCTATTCGGCCCTTCAAGCTTTAAAATGCCTTACAATCAAATTTCCAAAAGTCATTCACAGATTAGCTGGCAAAATTCAAGCAAGGAAAAATTAAATCAGAGAATATGTTTGGTGTGGTCTCCAGGACATTCAGAGATACATTGGAATGAAAAGGCGGACGTACTCGCAAAAATGGTGACGGAGTCGCACCCACTGCTGGAGAGGATTGTTTCAGAGGATTTAATTTCTCCATTATCAGGAAACCTCACTACAAAAAACGAATCCTATTCTTAAAAATAGCGAATATCAAGATTCTATTGACGTTGTTCCAATCACGTTTTCCCTTCATCCATGGCTCAAAAATAGAAGACAAGATATCGTAACTGTACATCTTTTAACCCGGATCATTATAACTCCAGCTCTGTGGAATAGATTTGGACTACACAATGACCCAACTGCCAAGTTTGTTTCAAAATAACATTGAACATATCATCTTATTTTGTTCCAAATACGCAAATCATAGGTCGAATCCATTTACAAAACAATATTAATCATTCTTGTTCTTCGCTCAAAACGTTTACTCAAAAAACTGTTTCTAATAAGCAGTATCTCCGGATTCTTCTTCAATTTCTGAAGTTTTTTAACATCTACTGAATGAATTCTTTTGGAATGAGGGGATAACGGCCTCTGTTGCCAAAAATCCCATTTCAGTCAATCAATCTAATATGTATAGATATATTTCGTATCTTATGCGCTTCCGTACCGTTCAAGCGATTTCGATGAAACTTTGCCAACTTATTGCTTGCACTTGCGAAAAGGTTATATTTTAAAATTGACAAAAGACAAACAGCAACCGGCACAACATGTCACTCGGAGTTAATCATATATCAAGCAAAATAAAATTACTATCATTGATGCCAATCAATGCGAGTGAAATGAAATATTTAGTGCAAGCGTTCGTTTTTTTTTTTTTTTTTTTTTTTTTTTCCTCGTTAATGAATTGTCATCTGTTCAACGTGCACCGTGTCTGCGGCAAACCGCGCATATTGTTCACTTTATCTCACACATACAAAACAGAATTATTACCATCGATGCCGATCCAGTGAAGTTATAGATAATGGAAATTTTACAGGGCAAAAAGTCATTTTTCTATTTCTTCAGAGAATCGACAAACGATATTTCGGTTCTACAAGCGTATGCCGTGTTGATTGCTTCGACAAAAAAACGACATCACTTAATAGATCTACCAGTGTAGCAGGCAGAAATAAGCCAATTCCAGCTTCTGAAACAAACGAGGAACGACAAGTGATCAATAAAGCAGATTGCTTACGAATGGCACATTCACGTGCAACAAAATCTCAAGATCAACATGCGGCAAGAATCGAAAGACAACCTGATCACACGCATCAGAATCAAAAGACCCATATGCGGCAAGAAGCGAGACAACTATTCTTAACGGAAAGTCGATTGGAGAAGATGTGCTCATTCCACGCATTCCCATTATTCCCACTGACATGCCTTTTGATTTCAAACGGCTGCAGTTCCCCATTCGACTTGCACTCTCGATGACCATCCACAAGGCACAAGGTCACTTCAAGTGTGCGCATTGAACCTAGAAAATCCGTATTTTCACATGGCAAATTGTATGTTGGATGCTCATGCACCAAGAAATTGATTTGTTTTTGCTGAAGACGGAAAAATAAACAAAACAAAGAATTGTCTACCCTAAAGCTCTTGAATAATAAAGTCAAAATAATAGAATAGATATTATTTATATTTCTTCTTTATATATCATTCAATTTCAATGAATGTATTCATTCCCGATAAAAAAATAAATATCATTCTTTCTATCTTTCCTAATGAAACAAGACAGCTATTTTAAATTTCAGACGATATTTCCAAAATTATTTCTTCTGCGGCAACAACGCGCCGGGTACCAGCTAGTTATAAATAAGAACGTCTATGGAAGTTTTTCCATCTCTCTTCAAATATGTAGTGAACTCCATCGAAAAATTTCCAATTTATTTTATTTTGTAAAAATATTAATAAAAAATTTCAATTAACATGCTCCTATTCATAATGTCATATTTAATATTAACGATTAGCATGTAAGATAAAAATGAATTATTTTTCTACCTCAACTTGCATTCATATAAATGCATTCATATAATGCAGAAGAAAATGCATTCATATAATGCAGAAGATTCATATATGAACTTGCATTCATATAATGGCCAGAAGACGCTCTAGAGAGAAAAACTGCAGTTAATACAAACCGAGTTATCTTGATTCCCAACACAATATTCCCATCTTGCACCAGCCTCGATCCAAGAATCTTTCTTTAAGATGCCATCTAGAATGTCGGACAGATATGGAACACTGCAATCAGTCGGCAATCTGCTCTGAAAATACATTAAAGAATTATTTCGCATCGGCTATAAAAAACAGAATTTTGATTAACTCTTCATAATATTGTTTCTGTGCAGTGGAGAGCAGTTGCGGCTCGTCCATCAGAAATACTGTTCCTCCCCCTCTCCGATATTCTTTTTGAAATTTTTTTATTTGTTTGTTTGTTAGTTTTTAATTTTTTTTAAGTTATTTTTTTCACTCTTAAGAGTTCACAAACAACGAAACAAAAAATAAAATTTTAAAAACAAACACACAAAAACCAAGAGAATGCAGAAAGTGAATTAACACATATGAAATACATATGTCATAAGCTGTAAACCAATTTGTATTTAAAAAATATCCAGATTTACTCTTTGCGCTTCGCTGAAGGACAGATTAGCAAGCAAAAAACAACTTTTCTTACTTTGAATATGCTCGTCAAAGATCAATCACAGCTCAGGTTTCGTCTTTACCAAAAGTTTTTCCTAAAGTTAAATTCACTCTTTTGATATCCCCCCCCACCCTCGCATTTTCATGCTTTTCTCTATTACATTTAAATTATGGTTTCAGTTCTAGTTTCACATTTTCCCAGCAGAATTAATCTGGTTAATAAACTTTTTCCTTTCAAAGAGATATATTAGTAATTTTCTTAAATCTAATGCAATGGTATCAATTTTGATTACTCAGAGCTAAAGTACCTTTTATTTCTATTCACAAAACTTTTGGATTAGCACTGCTCATTTCTGAACAGCAAGCCGTAGCTGGTGGATAGGGATTACAGAAAATATATATTACCAAACTTCGGAAGTAGTTTTAAAATTATTTTTAGATCCAGTATTAATATTCATAATATAATAGATCGAGGACACACAAAAAAAATGTACTGATGAGCATATATATATATATATATATATATATATATACACTGAATTTCATGATAATGTAGCCAAAGCTACATTCTGACAATGCAAAATTCGCCCATCAGTGGAAAAGTGATTTCTGAAAAAGCAAAGAGACTCGTGTAATGAATTCAGTCAATTTCTTCCCTCTTTTCTAGATCCTTTTCTTCTGTAAATATCTGAATTAAAATTTTTACCTCATAATTTTAAATATATTTATAAGACAATCAATAGGCAAAATAATAAATGTATATTAGTATTTGCACATATACTTAAATATTGGATACACAAATTCTTAGACTGTCAATGGCAACAAGCTATCTATAACAATTTTTCTAGGTTTCACAATGTCATTATAAACAGGTTTTATTTTATAGAAGTTTTTGATATATGGGCATTACACTTTTTATTACTAGATTTTCCAATTATCAAATGTACACTATATATAAACAATTTTTTTTTCACAATATACAATGTGGCTACAGGAACTGTGAAAAAAATTCCGACTTTTTCCCGACTAAATTTGCAACATTTCGCTGCCTTACAATAATTATAATAGTTTCCTGGCTTTCTTCCTACTCAGAATCACTGTTTGCGCACAATATTCATTAAACAGCAGATTACATTTCTTATATGGAAAAAATATTGGAAATTTTAATGGAATATTTTACTTTTAAAACTGCATTACAAAAAACTACTCTTCGCAACACAAGTTAAATTATTTTAACATTAAAGGCTATTGCGCTCTTTGCTCAAATATTTTCATTTCATTAGGATCGCTGTTAATCATAATCATTAGCTTATTACTCTTCTTATGATAATGAAATTCCTAAAAGTCACCCTACCTTTGAAAGAAAGCTGTCTAGGGTTGTTGTTACTATGATTTGTTTTGGAGACAGTACGCTTCGGTTATTCCGAAATATAACACGAAATTGCCAATCGTGTATGCTTGGCGTGAAATGCTATCGCAAGCAACTTTCCCCCAATTTTTAGATAATTTTACTAATTTTCCTGACTCCGGTTTTTCCCAGAAATCTCTGATTTCGTGGTTCTGTTGCTATCCGAATATAGTAATTTATATATGTGGTGGATAAGGATCACACACACAAAAAAAATATCTATATAAACAGGTTTAAGGCAATTACAAGTTTAAAAATAAATCATGGAAAATGAAGAATGTAATGAAGAAAAATTTATTTCTTTATTCCATGTTTAACTGCAAATACTAAGTATACAAACACATTTACCTCTAAGAAAGGAAAGCATCGGTGAGGGTTGCTGAAAAACTCCTCGACTAAACTAAACTTCTTACTTGTTGCCTCATTTTCAGGGTAAAGAAAATATTCCAAAATATTTTTTCTGTGCAACAAACAAAAACGATCAATCATACAAGAAAGATTTTTATTATTCTATTTATAGCAAAAACAGGAAATTAAATACAATTTGCTTCAAAAGAATGAAAACAGTTTTTTTTAGCTTGATTCATCACTATAACATATGGATACAGGAACCCTTTCAGTTGAATATGAATGAAATAATATCAAACTTAATATTTGCCGATTCTTTTAGATGACACCGGTGCCTTTAAAATTAATCAATTAACGTTCTTTGTTGTGAAGGAAATTAATGATGAAGTGCAATGAGATCTTCTTTAGTTGTTCATTATTTCACGATTATTTCTATATTTGGAATCCTCTATACATTTAAGCAGGATAGTATTCCACCTTTTGAGGAAGTAATTGAACTCAATGAAACATTTTTCTGTGAAGGTTCTGTTAGCAGTCGAGAATAGTTTTTCCATCCGTTTTGGTATCCTGTTATATTTCCATTAATTCTTTATCTTATATGTCTTAGTTCTCTGATGTTAAACCCAATCTCCTTTTGTTAAAATTCTCTTGCCACCCATGAGTTGCTTTTAAGTTTCCATAATGAAGTATCTTACTTTTTGTGGCATTTTGTATGCTTGATTTTGTGGCTGTAAAGCGTTAAAAAGATGTTAAGAATTGTAACTTTTACTTTATGGATTTGTAATTTTAGGCTTTTAATTAGAGTAAAACCTCTACGAAACAGCACAATTACAGTGGATAATTTTAAAAAGAATCTATTCGAAATTCTTTCCTCCTTTTTCGAAAAAGTGGGGAAGAGTGTTCTGTTTCATAAATATAAATTTTTATCTTTGTGAGCGTATATATCAATCAGGAAGATATTAATTATTTTTAGTGTTGAAGAATAAATTTTTTTGTTTACAATTTTGGATTCTTGTTTTTTCTTTCGTGTTCATAATTCCTTTTTCTAACACTATAGCAGTAGACATATCTTATATACAAATTGACAGAGCTGATAAGAGTATTTCTCAAACGTTGCTCAACACCTTGACCTCTGCGATCACAGAGAGAGAGACAGAGTCGATATAAAAGTTTTAAAAGTAAGAAATGAGATTAATTTTTAAAAAGTGGTCCATTCTAAATACTGTAGTTTATGCCTGTTATTAATTTTGATGTATTTATGTACATTATATCTAAATATGAAAATAAATATAAAAAGATATATATTATTTATAATTATAATATATATCTATATATTTATTTGTTAAATAACACTATTTAACAAATAAAAATTTATTATTCTTTCAGTTTGACATTTTTCTTTTTTACTAGTCATCTTTGGCGACCAGCTTGTTTGCCCAGATAATTGACTTTTTAGATCGTAAAACAATTAATATGGAATACATTTTTTAAAAAATCAATATATTATTCGGTACAACTGAAAGAAAGTTGACTTGAGTAAGTTTACTACAAATTATTGGACTGCAAATTTTTTAAAAATTTATATACTATGAAATAAAAGCAAAAATGAATTCAACTTTTGAGGTAATGTACAAAACAAGCAATTTTTTTTTCAATTTTAATACAGGCAAAATCATGAGATTGAGTATTTTATTGGATGAATTTGAATTTCATCATAATATTGTCCTGGACTGAAACCAAAGTAAATTTTTTTTTAAATATTAAAAATAAAGAAAAAATGTACAGAAATGAAATTGATATCTTTAAAAAAGGAAATTACTTGAATTTTAAGGTAATGCAAAAACCATTTTTGGGAAATAATAGTTTTGAAAGATATGATCATCAGTTTTCATAGTCAAGTCAAAGCGATTATCCATCTGCGATTATTCGGTTTATTTTCATGCTCAATTAAACTTTGTTTAACACTTGTTCTTAATATATTAATTTTTTTTTTTTTTTTTTTTTGCCTATTCTTTCCTTTGACTGAATGGATTTTTTTAATAACATGACAAACCCAAATTCAAAGAATTCTAATAATATTTTTGAGCTCCATTAATTATTTAAATAAAGTATTAAATTAGTGTAGCTGTAAAAAGCATCCCATGAAGCAGCCTTAAACACTTATATGGCAATTATTTACATTTGACTATTGTTATTTGATAATGTGTAATAACAGCAACTTCTGAATCATGTATGTTGTTATATATATATATATATATATATCATTAAACCTATAATTACCAAATTTGGTACTTAGTTACTTCTTGGGTAACAGGCATTCACCAAGAAATTGTTTTTCTGAATTTTTAATGAGATTTTTAATTAAAAGGTAATTAGTTTGTAAATATTTTTGCGCAATATGTGTAGAACATATTGTTACACAAAAATTAATTTTACACTATTTTGAAATATGATAAATACAGCTTGCATTTATGCCAAACTTTTTCCATACATCTTGTTACTCTAACTTTTATAAACTTTTCAAAAATCTATTTCATTGGCATGATTATTAGTTTGGATCAAAAAATACCAAATTTTATAATTTAAAAAATCGTGCAAAACATAAATGCAAAGAAGTAAAATAAGTATGATTAATTGATCAATAAAATGAATAAACTTATATTAAAACTGTTTGGGACATTAAAAATATTGTAGAATTATTACATAAAAAAATTAATTAATCCCAAGAATAATAAAAATTGGTTGCAAAAATGATGAAATCAATGTTTTTATGAAATGTGTATTATTTGTTTTAAATATGTTGCACAGTAATAATTTTTATAGTTTGTTATTGTACTTATATTCCTATGTGTCAAGTTAAAAGCAAATAAAATACATTTTTCTGTGGAGATCATTGTAGCTAAAAATAAAGGTAGTTTTAAAAAATAATTATTAGATGAGACAAGTTGAAAATATTATCATGCTCTGGTGCTTCAGACGTTTGAATTTCCCTTAATTTTTTTCTATTTTAAAAATAAATGTCACTTGGTTATAAAATACTTACATATTAATGAATATGCAGATATTTTTAGAAATAATATTTCATTAGCTCACTACAGAATTAAACTTATCTAGTACAGAGACAGCCTTTTTTTACTTTATGGATCTAGCACAATTTTTATTCAATGTGCTTACTGTTTACTTGTCTATGATGATCAAAATTGACTTTTGTTGAAAAGTTAATGATGCATATTTAATTAATACACACATCATTAAATCTTAAAAAATATTAGTGCTTGCATAATAATTGAATATTGCCTCATTTTCCTTTATACAACATAGCTCAGTTTTGATAAACATAAAACAATGTATAAGCATAATGAACAAAAAAAATGCCTAAGGCCCTAAAACAATATAGTTAAATTCTATCACAAAATTGAGTTTTAAACACTTCGCAGAAACAAATTTGAATAGTTAGAAAGATTTAATTGACAAGAAAAGAAATATATCTGACCAACAAGCTAGTTACTAAAGATGATTAATACTAAATATATATGATAAAAAATTTTTAATTAAATCTTCAGAAAGATACAATGGTGTCTCTTATCCCTAAAATGCCAAGTTTGGTAGTTTGGTACTTAGTACCAAATTTGATACTACTACATCTTATAATTTTTGAATAACACTATGAAACAGCAGCCATTATTAGTTTCAATTCCAAAAAACTTTCAAAAAATGTAAAAATATTTATACTCACAAAAAACTGCAATTCTGTTGAAATAAAATCTCTTCATCTGCAATCAGTGAGCTGAACTTTTTTTTAAATCGTGATAATAACCTTTCAAACCATAATAAATCAAATATATTCAGATCATACTGAATGCAAAAGTTGACAAAGTGTGGATTATTTGGTACAAAATGTGACATGTCCTATAAAAAACTTTTTTTTAGTGAGCAAAATTTGTTCAATATTAATGTTAAAAAAAATATGAATTTCAGAAATGAAAGAAAAGGTATAGACATTATTCTTAAAACAAATGCTGTAAAAAAAATGAGATGAATAAATACAAAACTTTGAAAAAAAATCATGCAGTTGTATTCAAAGTACAATAGTTCATGCAAAATATATTTTCTTTGAATGGCAAAAAGTCAATTGATTTAATTTAAACCAATTAATGAATTAATTTAAAGCAATTATTGAATTTAATGGTAAAATTAGTAACAATGTTAGCTGGTGTTTTCTATGTAATATTTTTTTTTATTTTGCTCTTTAACAATTTCCCTTTTAAAACATATTTTTAAATGATTTGCAACAATTCTTCATATTCTGTGACATAAGCAATTTTATAATTTTATCAAAAGATTAAATTGTATGCTTTTTTTAATAAAAATGATATCAAAACTATTTTTTAATTTAAATCTGTACACTTAAAAGCATCCTTATCAAATGTAAGAGTTTTATAAGTAATATATTTTGTTTCCAAAATTTAACAAATTTTTTAATTGAATTTTAAATATAATTTGATGCATTGCCTTAATTATTGCCTTATTTAAAAAATGTGATTCAGTTACATTTCTATACAAATTTTATTAAAATTTCAAAACCTAGTGTCCTTTTCTTGTTTTGAATGAAATTTAAAAATTAAAAATTACTTATATAATGTGTAATTATATGAATGTTTCTATTTCATATCAATTTTTTTAAATGTTTTTAAAAGCTTACTTTTTATTATTGAATCAAAAAGCAGTATCTTTTTAAGCATAACTGCTAATTTTTTGTTTTTAAATTTAAACACACATTATAAATACTTTAAAATCCTGAGATCATTTTTTCCCTCCATATTCTCATTAGAAGGTGTCACTTATGTGGTATCAAGGAAACCCAGCATACAAAATTTTAATAATCTTGCATATCTTGGTATGGGTGAAAAATTAACAAAAAAGTTTCATCTTCACAAACATGGTATAAATTAAATTAAATTAACATGCTTAAAAATTCCACATTACATTGGGCTTAGAATTTTTCACACAGGATACACCACAGCATACAAGGATTGGAGTACCCTGGAAAATATTGAAACAAGACAGTTTATAAAAGAACAATAAAATAAAACAGCATTAAATAAGAATTTTTTTTAAACATAACTTAGTTTTCAATAGTTGTCAAGAGGGATGAAATCGATCTAATCATTTTGCAAACAACTCAAGATGACAAATCTGCATTGTTAGTTTTGGTGTACACATAAAATATAATTATAACTTATTTATTGAATGAATACACTTATTAATGAAACATACATTAAAGAGATACACTATATATCCATAAATGATTTTTTTAAATAAAAAGTTCCATAAAAAATAGAGTTATAGCTATTAATAGATATTATTGCAATCATTAATAATCTTAAATAAAATTATTAACAATTAATAAAAATGTGACAATTATTTATACCAAATCCATTGTCAAGTTATAGTTACAATATTATATTAAATAAATGGTTTATATTTATAATATTTTTTAAATAATAGCTTTTAAACAAACCTTTATTAGTGAGCTAAAAAGTGGAAATTTTTAATACAATTTAGCTTACAATTTTTAATTTATAATTCATTATTACAAACATCATAGACTGGTTTAATTTAATGATGCAAGTGTTACCTTTGATTAACCTTATAGTGCACAAATAAGCCATTTTTACAAAAGAGTAAACAAAGGGGAGGAGGGACATATACATGAATAGTGAAAGATAAAACTGAATACAATCGAAAAAATTCATTACAGTAATTATACCTCCAAAAAAAAATCAAGTATAATACTAAGCCAAAACTTAAACCCGAAGCAGGAAATTTTAAAAACACAAATATCATAAGACATGTTAAATAGAAATATGATAAAAGTAGTTCTTGCATCATTTGACAAGAAAAATTCAAATCTCTGTAATCATTTAATTGGGTGTTTTTAAAATATTGGTATGGACAAGATCAATGATTAAAGTTAAATTATATAATTTTTTTAAATCCATTCATCTAAAGAGGGCCTTTTTTTCAGTCTTTGTTTCACAGCTGCTTTGTCAAGACAAACAGAATTAGTCAAATAGTAGTGGTAATTGTTACTGATCAGTAACAGATGATTTACTGATCACTTATTACTGATGATCCATTGAGATTTCTTTAATAACCTCAATGGATCATAATTGATTGTTTCATTACATATATTTTTTTCAAACTCATCATTTACATGAATGATTGATTGGCTGATCTGTAGAATGAACAGAAGTTGATATATTGTATTGGAAATTTTAAGTTTTACTACTTTTGTAGAAACAGGAATGGCATCAGCATCAGTCTGTAATGAACTGATTTGAAAACTGATGAGAGATTTTGTGCAAAAGAAGAATTGTTTCATTGCTTATACTTGTTTCAGTATTAGGTTGTTTATTTGACTACTTCTTGGCAATTTCAAATTCATTAAAGTCTTGTAACATAGTCAAAAGTAAATTAACAGAGATTATCTCACAGATTAATACTGAATCATTCTGTTTGGAGTTTCAGACACAAGATTCAATAGAATTTTTATGCCCAGTTATAGGAAATGATATTTGTGACAGAGCATCAATTTTTGAATCAGTTCCAAAAGGAACAAAAATGTAAATTTGTTTGAAGAGAGAAAGATACTTTCATTTACCCAAATGCACACACAGATGAAGCATAATTAGTTCAATATTTAAGCATTTAGATTTGATTTTTCTGGTTCCAGATTATGTAATCTTCTTTTTATTTTAATGCAGATGAATTCTTTTCTACGTTTCTATGCAGGGCAATTTCATTAAAAAAAAAAAAATCTGGCCCCATTTATGATGTGCATATTTCCCTTTCGAAGTATATTGAGTGTACTATCATGACTTCTTGTTGCACAAAGGATGCAAGTAAACATCCAAAGTGCTGACATTAGAAACATCCAAGAGGACAGGATATATAACCTGTTATAACATATTAAATTAGTTTAGAAGAATTGAATGTTAAAATTGATTAATTGGGATCAGATGCTTGTCATGTCGATGCAATTACATCCTGTAAATAGCTCACTCCTTTTCATTAGAAACTTCTGTAATCTGTTAAATTGTTCCCTTCAATAACCCTTCTGTTGAAATAACCCCTCTAAAATAGTAGGGATTTCTATGGAGATTAGCAGATATAGAAAGATGGAAATTGTTTCAACTTTTGAAGATTTAAACCTTGTTTTTGTATGCATACTGCAATAAGGAAGTCATCCAAGAAGAGTTCTTTGCCTTTACATCGTCTACATTTTTGTTCAAAGTCCTTTGAATTTGAAATATAAAAGAAGACTGGAACGTTTTGTTGTTAAATGGCTCTTTTCCATATAAAAAATGAGGGGAAATGGTTATCAGTTTGTTCCATTGGATTCCTTCTAAAAAAAATAATTTTTCCCTCAGTCTCGTATAACATGCTAAGAAAATCAGCAATAGCATATCCACTATAGAGCCCAATAAGAGATGACAATCATTGGCTCTGAGCATTCTTAACTTCGATGCTTTTTATAATACTCGACCAAATCTATACATTTTGGGGACAATAACCATCCTAAATAGAAAGTTGAAGGAAGTGATTTCCTTTCCTGATTCTAGAAGACTAATCTCATTTGAGTAACTTGTTATCAACCAAACAGATACGCTGTTACTCAAGATGCATGCACCACCCATTTAATGGATTACCATACGTAGACAAAAAGTGAGATTTTTGGTTGTCCATGAGAAAGAAACAGAATGGCAACAGCTTTTCAATGAGAGTTCTCATATTTTGCAATTAAGGGAAAGAAGACACAATGAAATGACAGTTGATACCTTTGAGTTGAGACAGTTGTACTCAACTAAAGAAGGTAAGTTCTTGAAAGAACAGATATTATGGAATTTTGAAATTGATTTTTTTCTCAAAAAAATATTTGTTACTAAATGATGCCAGTATTTGGAATCAAAATTTAATTAAATCAACTGAGTGATAATTGAAATTCAAAAATATTGAAATATTGTTTTGCATTAGAAAAACACATTAAGTGCATTAAGAAGTGGATAAAAAAACAGTTACAAAATTTTATCAATATAAGCATGAAACAAACAAAGAGTATAAAAATTAGTTCATTCAAGGTAAAGTATTCTTAAATGCAGTAATATTTTTCCACTTTGATTATTTGTAAAAATATATACTCACTTTATCATTCTTAATTAGATGAGCATTTGATATAATTATTTCAGAACCTACAGTGAGCATTATACAACCCGTATTAAAAGTCGTGTACAATAAAACTTTAGAATCCAATTCGTAAATTCCTATATCTGAGTTTCTTAGTTTAGTTACAAGGCCCTAAATGAAAAAAATAAAAATAAAATTCAATTTAATAAAAATATACAATATGAAAACTTTTAATGTAATTATATAGCCAGTTTCTAATGCATACTTTCTTTAGAAAGCAAACCAAATAATAAATTACATGCTTGTAAATACACTTACTTGATAGGATACTAAACTAGATCCAAAAGATGTTGAGCTTGTAATTAATCTATCAATTCCAGGAATTGAAATGAAATTTTTCAAATTCTCCACCAAATGAAACTAAGAATAAATATGGATACATAAATATCTTCAACATTGTTTTAACATATATATTTGCTATTATAAATAAAAATAATCTAGAGTCAATTATGTACAGATATAATGCTCTAAAAACCAGTTCTCATTTCATATCATTATATTAGCTTTGAGCATGTCAGTATTAAGGAGAGAGACTGCTTTGTGCTCTATGAGTCTTTGATTTATAACAATAACATTTATATTAGACCAACAATGATTACACACAAGAAATGCAGTACCTGGGAATAAATTAATATTTTCAATTTAATAATAAATTATAAAGCTTTTATGAAATTAATTTTTTCCCTGATTTTAATTTAAAAAATAAGTTAATAAATGATTCCCCACAATGTTTTTCATTATAGGCCTTATATTCTAAACATTTTCATTACTTATACAAATGTTTAATTTCTTATTTTAATTAAATATCAAAGATAACACAAGATTACTTTTTATAAAGTAATTGATACCACATCTTTGGATAAAGCATTATTCATATGATCTGTTCAATTTAATTTTTGCCTACAAAAGTAACTGGAAAGACTTCAAAAGAAGTATACATTTAATTTAAAATTCATGCAAGTATTAGTGATGGAGGGAAAAGTTAGAAACAAATTTATCTTAAATATGTCACAAATTTGAAAAACAAACACACAAAATTGAATAAATATTGATTTATACAGGCATCACTTTAAAAAATGGTAAATCAAAATCAAATGAACTGGAAATCAACACCCAAATCAAATTAATGTATATTAAAATATTACATGCCACAATAAACCACTGAAAATTCTCACAATTAAAATTAATCTTTCTTTTAATAATTCTATAAATATTCTCAAATACAAAAAAAAATCAAAACTTCAATACAAGTATACTGAAATGCAGAAAAAAAAATTCACATTATATTCTAATTCATAAATATAATGTACCTATAGATAAAATGTTATTTACAGGTACAGTATACCAACAAATAGTGTTGGTATACTGTACAGTTATTTGTTGCAACAATATCTATAAAAAAAAATCACTTCCACATTCTTAAATATAGATTCAGAATACAGGACTATTTAAATTAAATATCGTCTACTCAGAAGTCAATGAAGGACATCTTAATGATAAAATGATATAAAAGTGTTTCAAATGTGTTTGACATTTATTAAATGACTATGACTTACGAGTGCAAATTGCTTTTCTAATCTTATGAAAAATTTTATGACATTAGAATTTTTATTGTAGAAAGAGTTAATGAAAGTTTTTTTTTCTAATTTAATTTATAGTTCTTCTTATAAGCAAAATCTATGGATTTATAATTTATTTATTTATTAATCCACATAAACTACTTTTTTAAAGAAAATTCTAAGTTCTTGAAAACAGTTCCATATATATAGAGGTTTTTTTACAAGGAAGTTTGACTAATGAGGATTCTTCTATATTGTTTAAAGAATTTGAAATAGTTATAATGTCAAATATATAAGGTGATAGTACAAGCACTTATTTCCGTAACTACTGCAATTAGACATATACATCCAATTATAAATAAATACCAAATAAGGTACCAAAATGTATGATAATAATCAGTTTTCTGCAGAAGAGAATAATACAATATGATGACATAAACATTTTTATATGGTCTCACCCCTCCAAAGTGAAAAAATGTCAATGACTAAATTGTATTTCTTACACTAATCAATAAGGACACAAAGTTTCAGCTTTTATCTGTAAAAGTTACTGAGATATTAAAAGGTATATTTACTGACTCAGATCATTTATTCATATCTCTGATTGGTATCAAAGCGAAACATTTGTTGAAATTTTCAGGGATGATATACAAATTATGAAAAATTATTAAAAAAGCAGATTAAAAAATGTATTTGTTAACCTTTATTAATTTTTAATGATCAGATAATACATCAATTTAAGTGTTTAAAAACTTATTAAAAAGGAACACCTTCGACAATTACTTAAATTTCCATTCGTTTAGCTATATTTGAGTGTATGTGATCAAGTTTAAAGATAGGTGTTTCGATTTTGTCGGCAAAGATCGAAACCAAAGTCAATTCATCCTTTAGTAATGCTAATAAAATCTAACTGAGTATATCAGCTGCTATTCAGCATACTATTGTACAAAATGAAGCAAACCAAAATTTCTAAAAATGCCATATCAACATTTAAAGAAAATTGCCACTTAAAATGAGTCTCTCGTATAAAGAATGGATTTTCACTATTCCAAAAGTGATAATTTTGAAGATCAATGTTTCTATTTCAAATTAAAGCTATATTCGCCTGTCCACATTGCATTTTTAAGAAAAGAAGGATTTAATTTAAAAAGTAAGGTTCTAGACGTGCAATCCACAAGCAATAGGTGTAACAGTCAATGAACTTCAAGAAAAGGATATAGATGGCAGTTATAGCGCTGAAATAATCTCTACATTTTCAGCTTCATAATGTTGAGTTCTAGACTGCTTATTCGTATTATAGCCTGAGGGTAACTTGAAAAATAAACCAAAAATGTAAATTTTTGCATTACATGCATAAAGCCCCAGCCTTCTCTTTCTTCTCCTGAAAAATAAAGATTCTGTAATTGGTAACCACTAAACCAGGAATTCAGAAAACAACGTGTGGTGAAAAGCTTATAAGCCAGTTAACAACTACGAAATATAAGCAATTGCTTTTGTATTGTGGTCTTGTTACTGACAGGTTCTATCCTCACTCATTCCAACTCACTACGTTTGCATTCTTACAAAATTAAGCCAACACTTCACTTATTTAAAAAAAGCTTTTAAGTTTATTTCTCAAATATGAGCCACTATCGCATCTTTGGAAAGATTTGACTAAAGTGTATCATGGAAAATTTACATCAATTTTTGTCTTTTGGGTAACTGAAATTGGAAGACAGATTTTGATAATAACCAAGGGCATTTTTATTAAATCTTAAAATATTGTATGTGGGATGATAATAATAGGGATCATCAGTGACTAGCATACACACATAGTGGAACAAATTTGGATTTTATAATTATTTCATTAGATATTTTGACCAGCTCGATTGAAATAGAAAATAATTCCTGGATCAAAATAGTTTCTAATTCTTTCCGATGATAAGATTTCTTTGGTAACTGAGGCGTTGACGAATAATTTATACTGGTAGTGTTACTTTGGGTATTATGTGGATTTGGGAAAAACTGAGTAATTTTTAAACTATGGGTTATTTGCTCTCGTTTTCTTTTCTTCAATAAATTTTGATACCCAAATAAATATTTCTGTGTTTCTTACGACATATACAAAAAAATGAAAAGCGAAGAATTTCAAATAAAATAATTATTATCAGAGTTACTTAATAAAGCGCTTTTTCTTAAAAATACTCAGAAAGTCACTTTTGAAATATTTTACTTCTTAAACACTAAATAGACTTTAAACCATTTAAGTGCAAAAATATGAACTATTTGATGTATAAGAAATATTTATAGAAGATAATATTTATTCAGATGAAATAAATCAAATTTAAAACATGTATTTAAAACATAATGAGCAAACAAAACATATTTCTCCAGTTTTCCATATAGCCAAAAATTGGAAAATTGCCAATATTTAATTTTAGAGCATCTTGTATATTTTTACTTCAATTCATATCTCACAAATATTATGAGATCAGTAGTACATTATAAAGCGTAAATATTTTGTTGAAAAAGAAAATATTTTTAGTATATGAAAGTTCATACTACACTAAATTAAGCAATAATACTTAAAACATTTAAGTCTATCAAAACTTTGTAATGGGATACTGGTTATGTTTCTAATTTGGAATCCAGTAATGTACACTATATTCCACTCTAAAATCTAAAATTGAGATACTTATCAGCAAAATCAAAAGTTATGTAAAAATACTGATTACATTTTTTAAAAATGCATGTTATGTTCACATTGTAAATATGTTCTCTGAAAAATGTGTTTGGCTTATCATTTTTACTTTAATTAATAATCGTTAATGCAAAAATAAGCAAATAAATTTATTTGAGTAATTATGCTTAAAGCATGATTTTTCTGAACAAAAAAGTTAACATGAATTTAATGTTAATTAACACACATTTACTTTATTTTTTATGTAGAATAAATAATAAAAACGATCATATGATAATAATAATAAAACATCAATTACCGAGCAATGTCACAAAGAAGAAAATATTATTAGGGTATTATTATTAGGATTGCAGCAACCAACAGGAGATACAAAATAAGGAGTAAGCAGTTTGTCGATGACATTTACTATCGTATATGCATCAGAATTACATTTCCATGTTTAAAAACCTTTGAAGACAAGAATTTTCCAGTTCATCCAGACAGTGAGATGAATTGCTTGTTTTAATGAGTATTAGAGTTTCACTGCCCCTTTAAATATTTTGAAAGTTTTTTTTTAAAGGTAGAACTTGGTACCTCTTTTACCCAATGCTGTCCTACGCTGGACAACCTTTTACACATTGACAGCATGAGCCGATACAAATGTATATAGCATAACAATTAGAGACACATCCATTAGAGCTGCAGCATCCTGTATAGTTTGAAAAGCCTTATTTAAGAGTTTTTTTCAAAATCATTTCCAAATATTTTTATATGTTGGTAAATGAATATTAAAGAATCTAATAAAATCATTCTCAGACACATTTTGTAAACATAGTGAAAATGAAAGGAAACCCTTGATTATTACACAGTCCTATTAGCACAAAATGACAAACAATATTTTTGTGGTGGATATTTCACATTATCATCCCACATTCTAAAAATGGAGTGAGACATGGAAATTACAAGCATTAAATATCAAGTTTACTGCATGGAACAACTCAAATAATAACAAACTAGCAAACTTATTTTTTCCCTTTTTCCCTTATTTTCTCTTAATTTTTTTAAAATTTTGTTTTAATATTTGCATGTGTTGCATTGAACTGACCCCCCCCCCCCAATCAATCACGTAAAATAGAAAATACTATTTTAAATATTTTTATTTTGTTTATTTGTTAATTGAGAACATGAATAATATGTCCTTATGAAACTGTCTTGTCAATGTACTTAATCATTTATAATTTTTTAATTCAATTCGATTGAAAAAATATTTAATGCTGTTAATTCTATTGAAATGCAAAAAATTTAACATCTTACACTGAATTAAAAAATGTTTGTTTAGTAAATTCTTTTTTCTGAAAAATTATTACTATATTCTACTTTTGCCAAATAACTTCTACTTTCCCATTTGCAATAACGACTTGTTGCAATCATCAAGAAAAAAAAAATCCTCAAAATGTATTGATTTTGCAAGCCTTTTCTGACCCTTAAAAGTTAATTTTTGAAACTATGAATGTCTGGCTCTGATTTCTATAATTCAGAAGCCCTACAAGTTAAATGGATTAAATTTTTTGAAGGCAACTTTTAATCCCATTTGCAGATTTCCAGCAAATTTTCGTCAATTTTTTTTTAAAAGAAAGTTTGTTGTTCATCATCTTGGATATAAGTACAATAACTGAAAAATGCAAACTACACATGATAAAAAGATAGACAAAATGCCATATACATTGTCTTTATTTTTAATTCCCAAAAATTAATTCCAAAATCTATACGGAATTTTGGTTCAAGTTTGTGAAGGGGTGGAATATTTATACATTCATTGATATATAAAAGCACTAACTCGTAAGAGCAAAAAGTTAGAAGGATGGATTTTAGTATCTGATGTTTATAACTAAAGTTAAAGAACTTTCTCCCATTTTGAACATATCTATCAAAGGATATATTGTTTATATATACATGAATACAACAACTCTAAAACACAATTAACAAGACAAACAAATCTTGACAAGTGCATAAAGCATAAATTCTTAAACCAGCAGATTGACAGAAAGTAGATCAAAATGCATAATCTACTCACTTCATCATACCATGAAGTTAAACATAAAAGCACATCATATTTTGTAAGTATCGAGAAAGCTGAGAGGATAACTCTCACAGACAGAGCTGTTGAGAGAATTTATTTACGAATTGTCCTTTGTAGCATTCTTGGATTTTGAGTTATTAAGCTACTATGAATAACAATATGAAAATCTATAAACTAAACTAAAGATTGATTTTATTAAATAAGTGCACAACCAAAGTAAAAAAATAGTTTCATTTGGTGCCTTGAAAATTTTCTAAAGTACTTTTGCATTTAATTAAAATTCTCAAGAATCTAAATTAAATTTTAAAAATATCATATTAGTAGCAAATTCAAATATTTGAATACTTACTTCTTTAATTTGGAGTCTATTAATATGAGAAAAAGTAGAGGTCTCTGTTGTCTTCAGTAAAAATATTTTTCCACCTGGGGACTTAAATAAAGAGAGAGAAAAAGAACATCATGTCTATAAAGAATTGCAAAATAAACAAAAGTAAAAATAAAAAACAAATATATTTATCTAATGATTTAAAGTTACAGAGTGAACATAATGTTAATCATTTGGAGTGTAATAGTAAAATAGTATAGCATATGTTATAGTATATGTATATGTATAAATAGTATATATGATCAACCAGATATAATTACTTTTGGTCAAAATATTATTCCCATCATAAGATTTTGATTTATGCAATGAAAAAACTATCTAATTTTTGGCACTACACTTTACTGCCATTCATGAAGCTGGGAAATCTAATTAGCCAAATGAATAACAAAAATCAGAAATTCCACAATCAATGTCATTTCAAATCATCAATACACAGCATTATGAATCTTTAATATTGATATCTAGTGCAATTAGTCTCATAGTAAAGATAATTTTTCAGATGATCAAATGGATACCAGTTGTAAGATTTGGTGACAAATAATGTTCCCAAATACAAAAGAATTTCAGCAACATCTTTATGAGGAGCCATAATCCAAATCTTTCTGAAGAATTCTTATCTGACAAAATGTAAGGGCCAAAAAGTTGAAGGGAATGGCAATTTTATTAATCATTAAGAATATTTTGCACACTTAATTCACAGACAAAAGGTGGAGTTTAATTATTATTAGAGTAAATGTACATTACATCATTGAGTTTCAGAATTCACACATCATATTGTATGTAGCTTTAATTGGTTCTCTTATTAGTACTTTCTATTGGCTGATCATTAAGATTTCCTACTGGCTGTATTTCAATCCTGTTTGAAGTGTGTGTGTATATATATATATATATATATATATATATATATATGAGTGTTCAATGTTTTCTTTTGGTTTTATCTTCTCTGCTCTTCTGTTTCTCATGCATGCTAGACAACTGTAAATAAAAAGTTCTTAATGCAAATCTAATGGACTCTGGAATGATTAATGCAGATATTTTTCAATTCAATAGAATAATATTAACAATTACAAAGCTATTTTTAAAGATCCAAGTACTCAAGAGAGTATATAAAAATAAATTATTGACAATTACCTACCCAACACACTGCAAAAGTAGAATAATTACAGATTTAAAATATACAAATGTTAAATCTACAGTAATTTTAAGTATGATTGAAGAGTATACAGGCATAAAAGTAGAAAACAAAACAATATATACACACATGCACACATAATGATCAACAGAGAAAATTTCCTAAACACACTAGTAAATATCCAATTATTTCTAAAAATAAAATTTTAAAGATCTAAAATTAAAATTTAAATAAAATTTGACAAATATCAGCCTTGCATCCACATTTCAAATATGATGAATAGTTAAGGCATTTATTTAAAGAATTATTTCCATTCTAAAAGCATTTCCTTACTCCAATTTAAAACTTCCAATTGTGACAAAGTGTTGGGTGCAAGATTTAGCACCAAGCAGCTACCTGAACCAGCATATAATACATGAGATGCTAGGATGATTTTAATTGAAGTCATACAGACTCATATGAACCTTGGCAGATTGAAAAGTGAACAACTTATAAACTATGCTCAAGTTTATTTGTCAATTTTTTTTATATAAAAATTCCACCCTTTAGAAAATTAAGTGGAAATAAAATTACGTAATTCATAGCCTATATTAAAATGCAATAATTTTATATACATTTAAAAACATAATATTAAAATTATATAGTGATAAAATAGGGATTCAAAAGGCATTAATATCCAACCATCATCATATCAAAACCATAAAAGTCCAAAAAAAAAGTATCAAAAAGTCCTTTTAAAGATAATTTTAATGAATGAAAAGACCATGAATTACGATCCCAAAATTGTAAACTGCAGATTCAAAGATGGATTCACACCAAATTGAGTTAAAAGCCAAATAAAATTCCAGAACATCAATCATCCTTGATTCTTTCTACCATGCAAATCTTCAATGACTTTTTTACTGCTTTCGAAAGCTTGAGGAGGCATAGTTGAAAGGAGATTGTTTTAATTAAACCAACTTATAATTGCAGAAGTTTTTAAATTAAAAACTTCTGTGATTCTACTAATTCTGAATCAGAGTTAGTAGACATCTGATGACATAATGACTGTGCCAGAGATATAAAAACATGAGAGAACTGAAGTCAGAATTTTATTGAATTCTCTCTTTAGAACGTTGACATCCAGCAAGTTCTCTCAAAATGTTTGTGTTATTGTAGCGTGCAATTTGCTGCAAGCAACAAATTGTTATTATAAGATTGGCTGCATGTATGTTATTATTTCCTTCAAGTACTGTTTTTGCATACACTTCAGCTGTATTTTCATTCTTTCTTGCAGAATAAAACATCATTATCTCTTATCAAGCTTGTTCTAACCATACACTCACCAAATAGAATTCTATAACCAATGGTTCAAATCGAGAGCTGTAAAATTAGTAAAATAACTCTTCTCAAATTTCTATCTTAATTCAAAGTTCAATAATGCATTGCTGAAGCAGCCATGAATAAAGTCATGTGCAAAAGATTTATCTAAAATTAAACAAAACCTTAAGCAAGATGTCCTTTGGAATAGTGGTACAATAGCAAATATATTAATTGTTAACGATTAAACTATTTCAACTGAAAAATAAAGGCTTTAAATAATGTAAATAATTAAATTTTATATTATTTAAGTAAATAATTGTATTTCTGAAAAGTTATGAAATTTATGTTTATTATTAATTTTGCTTTAATATTATTTTAATTAATTTGAATTATATTTGATAAAATATTCTTGGTAGAATAGTATTTCAAATAAAAAAAAACATTTCATTCTTCTGTAATCAAAACTGACCAAATTATGAAACTTTAAATTTCAATACTTCAGAATTGCAACAGTTATTTTGAGATAAAAGAAAACTGAAGAATTTTCCTTGAGACAATCGTTGAAATGGTTTAAAATAGCAACATTTGAAGCTTCTCAAAATCATTCATTTATAATCACAAAAGAATGGATCTTCAGTTTTGCTTAAACTTTTAGTGTGCCAAGAATAATTTACTACATAAGATAAATAGGATAGGAAAACTATAAAAATTTAGAATATAATTTTTTCAAAAATATGTTCATTGATTGAAACTACGTAAAATATATTTGTTTATGCCATTTAGAGCATTTCTCTAATCATACGTATGTACCTATACTTAAAGGCTTAGAAATTAGCTATGGGTCACAACTAGAGATACCACCTTGTTCAAAAAATTCAATAAACACTTTAAATTAATATCCTGTAAACTAACTACAATAAAATTAACATTACAAATTTATCATAATTTTTGAGAAATTAAAAAATAAATGTTATTGTCAAAGATAATGAAGTAAGTGAATGTTTCCATAACTTACAGTTTGTAACATTCCAACTTTTAAGTCTGAGAAATTATAATACTGATTCACATAGATTTTTTCCCATGTAGTCATGACTTTATCCTATAAAAAAAATAGTTCCATTATTTCAAAAAAATTAAATATAGAAATTTGTTTAACTAATCCAAAATAACATGAAATACAAGAATTCAATGTTTCATCACTAATAGTATAATTTTTCATTTTAAATCTGCATTGAAAAAAGTTATTGCATCTAGTCATGCATATAAATGCTTAGGAAAAGAAACTGTATGCATGATAAGAAGTGAAAATTAAAAAGCATTAAAAATCTAAATTTGTATAAATAAAAGTTAAATTCAAAAATAGGAGATATTCAATAGATTTTCTTAAAAATTTACTCACAAAATTTATAAAGATGGTGATAGTGAAGAATTTATGATTTTAAACCAATCATTTAATTTTCTATTAATAAAATATGTAATATTAACATAATACATTAATATTCTATTAATAATATTTTCATCATAAGCAATAAGCAATGCCTGCTATATATACTAGTCTTTATCTTTTTTAATAATTTTTTTTAAATCTATGTAAGCATGTATTGGGATTTATAATTTAGATAATTTGTCCTAGAGCTATTAAATTTGGTACAAATAAACTTTGAAAACTTTGAATGTGCACTTCAAAATTTTTTTTAAAAAAAACTTTACTTAGAATTTTTATTGGTTAGAATTTAAGCAAGACCTGATGTAGACTTTTTATTGATAATTTCTGAAAATATTACTGCACAGTAATAATTTTCATACAAATTTAAAATTTATACAAGAATTACCATTTTAAAGGTAATAATTTAGTCATAATGCATTTTTTTTGTTGAAATTTTGAAAATTTTTTTAAAAAAATATTTAACAAAATTTTAACAACTTTTACTGCTTCAAATGAATTCAACCTGTTTTCATAGTGTTATCAAATATTAAATTGAGTAAGTTAATATTTGATTTTGTGTTTCTATTATTGAAAGTTAAAGAAGCAAAATTCTGTATATTACTTGCGCAATTTACATAAGAAATCACAAAAGAACTTCCTACTTCCCTCCCTGCAATATTGTTTGTTGCAATCAAAATGATGAAGTCAGCAGAAAATTTAAATTGAATGCATTAAAGACCCCCATTATAGAACTGTTCAAATTTCCATCGCTCACACAGATGTACAAGCCATCACAGGAGTGAGGATCACTTGCCTTTACACTTTATTGCATTAAACCAAGAAAGTGAGAGACAGCTTTCATACCTCAATCTTTAGAAAGTCATATCAGTAAAATCCCTCAACTAGTCTGTTTACATAAGAATCGGAAAAAGAAGTTGCAAAAATGCACCATGGAAGACAACTTGAAGCAATTTTTTCCTCTTTTGAATTTTATATGGATTTTAATCATTTAAAGAATAAGCATAATATTGGCATTTTCAGTCAATAACTTCTAAAAATATTAGAGCACAACACAAATGCTCTTATCCTTTAGCTTAATAAAACATTGAAAGCAGTTTGTTTTCTGAGGGTAAAATATAATCTATTATAGGAGATCAAGTAAAAATATATTTTTGAAATATTGTCAAAATTCAAGAAAAATTCACATGAATATTAAATTGGTATTCATTAAAAGACAATTTTTTAAGTTGTGAAATGGTGTAAAATTCATTTCTAAGCAATAATATTTTCAGAAGTTATTCCCGTAAAATAAATTCCACTTAGTTTTCAATAGATTAAAATTTCAAAAAAAATATGCCAATTTTGGTAACTGTAAATCAAACAATATGGCCTGTAGAACTCCAACAAATGCACACATACAGATTTGTTTTTATTATTAATAGAAATAGAAAGTCCAATTTACTAAAAGCAATTTCCTTGGAGTTATATTACAAAAATTAAAGATTCAAGTAATCAGTTAAATGGAGAAAAGTGGGTTTACAAAATTATTTTGACAAAATCTTGTCATTATGACAAAATATCTTCCATGCCAACAAACGTCTATATTAATAACACAAAAGAACCATAATAAAACAGTTACCAATTACATATCAGTTCAAAAAATTTATTAATAATAGATAACTGACAGATTGTTATCATAATTTTTAATTTAAGCTCAAAATATTTTTAAAAAAAATTGGAAAAAATATAATTAAATAACTTTCATGCTTTAATAATTTTTATTTCCTTCTATAAACAATTTTAAACAATTTACACATAAAAAGTAGCTGACAATTCCCCCATAATTTTTAAAATACTTAACTCAAATTTTTACATAAAAAAATTTAACAGCATTATCTTGTATTCAAAAATTAAACTGAATCAGCTAATACATGCAGCTTTCATTTTGCCTTCATTTTTATATAAAAAAATAATTTAAATATTTATATGAATAGAAATAATAAGCATAGATTCAAGAAAAGGATAGAGAAACACTATTATTACAGCAATTCTCTCACAATTTTTAAAAATTTCTCATAGATAATTTTAGATTCTACATCTCATTAATAGAGTTAGTTTTTCTCTATTATTTTTCTTTTAATGTTGATGCACTTCACCAAGAGTGAAAAATCCTTTCTTTAGCTTTTTGTGACAGTTCTTTAATTTCTCTTTCAATGTCAGAAATTTATATATATATATATATATATATATATATATTCCAAAGAGCAAAGTACATATTAAGTAAATTTTATTACTATTTATATTAATAATTAAATATTTAATAAAAAATTATAAAAAACCAAATTATTAAGTTCTTGTTCATTTCTATTTTAACAAAATTCACATTATCTCAGAATGAATCCTTTTTAGTTTATCATTTCCTGTTGCTTTAGAAAACCTAGCATACAGCATACCCAATAGTGTATAGTATATATGGGCTGCTCAATGCATTCAAGACAAAGTCCATAGTATTATTTTCTATGGGAGATAATTTACAACTGTTATATGTGATATCTACCATTTTGTATACTCTAATGGACTTTTGCATCTGGTTTCTTTACAGGAACTGAATAAATATTAGTACATGTATTGACAATGAATTTATTTCTGTGATTTGAAAAATCCCAGGAAGGTTGTAAGATTTTTTATTTTGATGGATATGAAAGATTTTTTGAAACTTTCAGAGAGGACAACATTTAAATATTATATAAATAATCCAAAATATTATAGCAAAATATTTGATTGAAAGTTAATAATGTGAAAGTCTTTCTATTATTATCATAGTTAATGAAAACTTTCAAAGGCTACCAAAGTAAATGAGAAGAAATTAAGAAGTCATGACACAAATCACAAAAGAGTTTTGGTAAATATTCTCGCTCTCTCTCTTTCTATATACATATATATAATATAACTTTTAAGAAAGTATAAAAATTATGTGATAATACTCTTTGATATTATAAAGAAGTAACAAGCAGTGACACAAGTCACAGAAGAGTTTCTGTAAATACTATATAAACATATATAATCTTTAAGAATATGTAAAACTTGTATGATAATATTCTTTGATGTTGTGGTTGAAACACATTAAAATCTTGCTAATTTCTTAATTAAATTTCTAATTAAAATTTTGGAAAAATCTATTCTTAGAGAAATTCTAACATCCAAAAAGTAACTTGTCACTAAATTTCACATTCCTGACTTTAGTGATTTAAGTTGTCTGTTACTTTGTCAGTTAGGCAAACATTACATATTTAGAAAGAGATTTCACTGAGAAACAAAAAAAAAAAATCATATAAAAGTTATAAAAGCAGAAAGAAAAAAAAACCCTCTAAAATGATATAATATAAATCATAAATATTTCTTAAAACTTCTTTTAAATTTTAAATATCAGACTTAGCAAAATTTTAAAAAAATAATAACTAACATTTGAAAAGATTGGTTCAACAAATGATAATTCTCAAAGGAACGGGAACATTTAAAAAAGCACACTGCAAAAGAAATTGCCATTATTGAAAACTTATGTCTTCAAATTAAAATTTCATCACACAGATTCAAGAGATTGCTCAAAATAACATATTAACGAGAATAATGACTCAATGTGTAAGGTGCTAAAGAGAGTTCATGGTAAAAAGAATAAAAATGGCTTGATATTATACATTCTTTCATGTGAGCCTTTAAAACAACTTCCCCCATGTATGTTGCATCTATTTCTTTTGTGCACTATACTTTATTCTTATTTTTCTTTTATTGAAGCTAATCTGCATACTCTTTAAGAACCCATGAAGGGTTAAACATAGTTATCATGCACAACTAAAATAAATTCTTCACTATTTAGAACACTAAAGTAAAAAAAAAAAAAAAAAACTCAAACATTTTTCAAGCTGCATTAAGTTTTGTACATTTCATATTTCACTCTTTTGGAATAACCATACATGGTGGTGCCTATTGTTGAAGAAAGAAGGAACGAAAAAAAGGTCATTAAGCATTATCTTAACATGTGTTAAAAGTCCTGGATTCCACCACTGAACTCTTCTCTTTCATTGGTTTTCTTTTTTAACATATCTAGTAGACAAAGATTTATGACTGTTTTCAATTTATCATATTCAATGTCTGTGGAAACAAACAAACAAACAAAAATCCTTGCATTTATTGAGAAAATGAAGCAATTTAAAAAAACCTTTTTTTTTTTTTTTCAAAATTAAGCACTTTTTTAAGTTGTTTAAAAATGGTTTTCAAATTTAAGCATTTTTCAAGGCACTATATACTCTGGAAATTTTATCTGGTGACTTAGAATATAAATGTAAACTTAAAGACAGTTGTCAATAGGTATAGTGGTTTCTGTAAAGCACTGCATAATTGCATTTGATTCTGAAAAAGGAATGGTATTTTTAAGCCTTTTATAAGTTCCAGTGAATGTAACAAGATATAAAAACTAATAGCTAAATAATAATATTTTATATAGAAATTTTTATTAGTGCATTAAAAATATTTTTTAAAAACTGTAGATTGCAGAAAATAATAGAAGAATAATGTGAAGCTGCAATGAATATCACAAGAAATAAAAAAATCCCAAACATTGTTTACCAATCATCTTTGGTGATCAGGTTTTTTGTTGTTGTTGGCTTCACTTATTACAGATCTATGGGCTATTCCAGTATTTATAAGTAAACTTAGAAGAAAATATAATTAGTAAATGAATGCCTGCAGTTTACAAATTATTTATAAATATTCAACTTTATTAATAGAGATCAGGGCAAATTTCAAATATTGTTAAAGAATAAATAAATTAGCAGCTTATATTTACAAATTTAAAAAAAAAATAGCAAACCTGAAGTTTAGCATTGATACAAAATAAAAACATACACAGACTAAAATGTAGAAATGTATGTCCATATCAGCATTGTATAGCAAAAGCAGCAATCCAATACATAGTTCCATGCTAAAATATAAACAAATAATAAGATCGTATAATTCAATTAATATTTCAGAATATTTTGAGGGAAGAAAAAAATTTAGAAACATAGATATTTGAAAAATTTACTTAATTTTCTCAAGGAATATCAAGCCATTATTCAAATAAAATTCTTTATTTAATCTTTCATGTCTTTATTTTAAATAAAAAACAATAAAATAAGATTTTTTTTTTTAATATTCCAATAGAAATAGAAAGAAATAGAAATGAACTACCACAATTTTTGCTAAATTGAGTTAGGTAACATACTTTGCAAACACTGAAAGTGAACTATATCAGAACTGCCATCTAATATAAAACAATAAAATACTTAGGATCTATACTGATTTTGAAAAAAGGTATAATTCTTATTTCGAAATATAGGCACCTAATTCAATTTAACAAAAACCATGTGTTAGCCCACATTAGTTCTTAATGCCACAGTTTCCCCCTGGATTAGGGATTTTTAAACAAACATCTTTTAACAGTGAAAAGAAAGTATTTCCATATTATTTCTCTTTATTTTTTTTTTCAAAATTTAAAAACATTTATGCAGTTTTCAAATTCATAAAAGGCAGAGTAGCCCTAAGTGTACAGCATCTCATTGACCAAAAAGTATGCATATGGGTTGTTTTTGATTCCATCCTTTCTTTTATTAAGAAAGAAGAAGAAACAACTTTCTCAAAACCTGCGGTTGTTACTTCAGATATCCTCATACATGGTATGGGAAAGAATGAATCAGAAAAACAAATGGAGGAAAACTATAACAGTTTGTTACTCTTTTAAAAGTGGTATAGGATCATTTTTCTCTTCTTTGTTGCTTACTGTTTTAGTTCATTTAATAATGTAGCTTTGATAGAAAAATTGAGAGTAATGTGTAAAAAATAAATTTCTTCATAATAAAAATACTTTTTTGCAGAAATAAACTCAGTTTATACATAATATGAATAAAATGAGTTAAAAAAAAAAAAGCAGGGTTACCAAAAAAAATGAAATTTTCTCACTTGCCTCAAAAATTTTATTACATTTCTATCTGAAATAATATCAAAATATTTACCTTATTTTCTCACTTGCAGCAACAACCAGACCACCGACTTCCATAAGAATTTTCCTACCTAATATAGATCGATACAAAATTCAAACAATTTAATAATTTTTCAAACTATATTTAATTTATTACAGCTTTAGTGCTCTAATTATTCAAAGCCCTATTATATCAATAAGAAATGTTAGCAGTTTTAATATATATATGATGTTTGTAATAAAACCATACATAATTTCTTTGTGTGGTTTCCTTTTCAAATAAATATCACAGATTTTCAACATTTTAAGTTTTTTTTTTTTAATTTTCAGAATTAGAAAATTATTATCTTCCTCTGCTTAAAAACTTTCCAATCATCCAAATCAGCCTGATTGCTGTCTAATTTAATAATTCAAGTTCTAATGTAATAAATTATTTTGTATATTGATTATTCTTTAGATTTTATTTTATATCATAAAGAATAGATATCTATAAAATTTAAAAAGTAATGAGAGCTTGTTTTGCAGATTTATTATGTTTTACTTCTCCTAAATGAAAATCAATAGCTATCATAACATGAGATTTGATTAAAATACAAAAAAAAATTATAATCGTGCATAAAATATAATAAACAATACAAATTCTAAAGATCAGAAAATTTCTGATTATTCTAATTGAGATGTAAATTCTTATGGGATGCATGCCTTAAGTTGCTATAAAAAAATTATGCAAACTGATTTTTTTTTTTAAATTTTTACTATAACAAATAAGTCGTAACCGTAAAAATAATACAGCATATTTCAAAGCAGTATGTTTAAAAGTAATAAGGAATATATAACAAACAAAAGGTTGAATCTAGAAAATAAATGGGGATATAAACCTACATCAATCAAAAAATGCAATTTTGTATATTATCAAAAGGAGGTTACACAAGCATTTTATCACATATTTGATCATTTATCAAGTTGACTTTTTATGGAAACATATCCTTTAATAATGGAAATACTTGATAGTGTTAATGATTATTTTTTAGTTTCAAACAAAAATGTTTATTCATATGCAGAATTTAGTTTTCATTCATATAAAATTTGGTGATAATAAACTTATAAATTTTGCCGCTTCCTAAAGTGAATTTAAATTTATTCAAGGTTGCGTGTTGATATTTGTTGCAGCTTTACCTCTATTGTCTGTATTTTAATTATTTCACCTATTTTTTTTTTCGTTTATTTTTTAAATTTTATATTTAGATTTCTGGTACTCCACTTCAATTTCTGATATAAAGTTCCATCAAAAGACATCTATATATATTTTCCTTAAAAAATAATAATAAATAAATAAAATCTGAAAAGTTACCTTTACTAAGTCGTAACCGTAGAAACACTTGTTTATCAACAGTGCGGCGAAATTTATTCTTTGTAAAATTAATTTTGTTTCCTTCAGATTTTTTATTATTATTATTATTATTTAATCTTTTGGGCATTAGTTAAGTTTATCTGCTCTAATTTTTGTGTACGATTTACTTATAACTTTAATGCTTTCTTTTCATGCAATTTTGAGTGAAAGTATGAAATTATAGAATAAATGGTGAAAATCAGTTGATAAAAGAAAATATTAATAATTAATGAAAAATATATTAATTCATGAAAAAGTTGATTAGAAGATATAAAATTGAAAGTAATAGTTAGAAAAGATTACTCTTTATTCTTATTTTTTACTGTTTAATTTTAATTTTTAATATTTAATCTTTGAACTGTACGTTTTTTTTTTGTTTTTTTTTGTAGGAATCGTGAAATAATATATATAATTTTATGCTACTTTGAACACAATGCTGTAATTTTACTAATTGACAAAATCTTTAGTAATTTCATGCTGCTAAATAGTTTCACCAATATAACTATTAGTCATCTAAAAAATATTCGTTGGTATGGGCATTATTTCCAGTTAAACTAAGAATTTCTGAATTTGAAGTGTTCATTTTTTTTTAAGTAAATCATTTCATAATTCTGCATTGAAAAATAATGAAATCCTTTGAATCTCTTTTCATGCCTTTTGCATCAACAGATCCTAGAAAGATTCTTAACAGAAAATAATGCAATATACAATTTATCTAAAAAAGATTATAAGCAGTACTGAAAATGCACTGAACAATTGATAATTTTTTTTTTCTTTCGTTCTGCCTCTGTTGTATGAAGTCCTCACACAGCATTTAAAATACTTTTTTTCCAAATCAGAAATAATAATAATAATAAATTGATCAGATGAAGGATTTTTTTTCCCCGAAATCGAAGATTTTTTTCTTTTTGCAAATCGAAGATTATATTCTACGTAGGAGAAAAGGTTAGGTAATAGAATTTTCAAAAGATTCTTCTAAGAAAAAAAAATCTAATAAATATTTTCTCCACAAACTTATACTTTTAAATTTAAAAAAATGACTTTTAACTCAATTTTAGGTGGAAAAAGAAATCTAAAGTAGGCAGAAATACACAATCACTAATTTGGTGGTTTCATGCTGAGCTGGTCACTAGAAGCTGGTTTTCTACTATTTTCCCGCCAAATAATGATCCATCTAGAAAGACGAGAAATTCGCTCTCTTAATGAAGAAGGAGAGGTGGAATGACCCTACTTCCAGCTTTAAAGTGTGAAAACGGGCTCCTTGAACACACCCTGATAAGAGAGTGTCGAAAAGATATTTCAAACTCAATTTTGAATCCGCAAGTCATTTTCTAATCTATGATTCTTAAAAAGAAAAAAAATCTGAAATAGATTTGATTTTTAAAAAACAAAACAAATAGTACATAACTATTATTTTAATGAATTCCTATTAATAGATGAAGTGAAATAAATTCAGTCAAAGAAGGACTTTCTTTTAAAACTAGTTAATTTTTATTTATTACTTAAGATAAATTTTTATTTCAGTGTACAACATTTTTTAATGCAAAATTTGTTTATAAGATTAAAAGTTGTACGAGTATTAACTCAGTATTTTACCATCTAGGTAATTATTTATTAATGATTTTCTCCGATTATATATGTAAACTTTCAAATATAACTCATACTATTTTAGATGCCTTACGTCGCTCAATTCATGGTGCTATGCATTTCCTTAATTTGTTACCCCTGAATTTATGCCTTCAATTATATGACTGGTATGTGGTCATTATTTGATTCTGAAGTTAAAGCCTTAAATGTTAAAAAAAAAAAAAATTATTAAAACCATATTTTATACTGGAAAACTAATCGACACGTAAAAAGAAGTCAAATCCTCCTATTTCGTTCAGAAATAATGGGGGAAAGGCCAGGATGAAATATTAATAGCAACAATGAAAACGATTTGAATTTCAATTCACCAATGAAATTTATTGCTACAAAACACGCTAAATTAAATTTTTTTAATTATCTGTAGAATTAAAAAAAATCACATAATTAAAACGACAAAGGTTTGAATTTCAACGTTATCTTTTAATGTTAGTGTAAAAATTATCAGGGTGTCAAAATATATGGGATTGTGGAACTTGCGCTCAGTCGCATATGCGCTCATCCATTAAATAGTGTCATTTGCGCTCACATTGTAGGTTTACTGGGATTTAATTACTTTTGGCAGGGAAACTTGGCATGCATCTAGAGGGGCTATAGAGAATACAATTTTCTCGTATTGATAAGAGAATAATTGCTGATTGAGGGTTCTTTTTCTTGAAATATTCACCTTTTTTTCTCACAGTAAAACTGATTTCTCTTTAAGAATACTAGGTTCATTTTTGTAAGTTTATTTTAGATTAGGTGCTGTGAGTGTTTGCTTTTTTTTTTTTTTTTCCTTCTCCGCTATTTTGATTTGATTTCAAATATGAATAAAAGCATTTCGGCAATATCGCAGTAACTTTGAAAATGTGGTAACATGACGTTGCATTAAGGAAAAGTGTAAAGAGCTGCTGATAACAAAAGACAACTGTGTTCTTTGTGGTGAATAGCATATAAGCCAGTTAAAAACTGTTCTACCCGAACGATCATTTTGGTATAATGGTTTAGTTACTGGACTGCTAACCACAAGGTACCAGATTCTATCCTCACACATCGCATACCGCCTCATTTGTGACCTCGGACGATGAACCTACAACCTTCTTACAGCTGTTGTGGCGCCGTCTACCCGCAACCAAAGTCGTCAGACTCACTTGACGCAGCAACCCAAAGTCGCCAGACACACTTGGCGCATCAGCAACAACAAACGCTCGCCATAACGCTTGGCGCTAATCAACTGGGTAGGCCCATTAAAACAACAGCTACTAATAACTCATTACATCACCACTCAACATCCATATCGTTCGTCTCACCTCCGACTCACTGGAGGGAGAGTACTGTGGTGAATAGCATATAAGCCAATTAACAACTCTTCTACCCGAACAGTCGTTTTGGTATAATTGTGTAATTACTGAACTGCTAACCATAAGGTACCAGGTTCTGTCCTAACGCAAAACATATCGCTTCATCTTTCTGAAATGCCTCATTCTTGTAAGCCGAATGAAGCTCAAATCGACGTCAAGACACATTTAGTAAAAATTAAAAGGAGAGTTCCATATTATCAAGCAATGTCTAATTATCATCAATATTCGAAATTTTTAACAAAGAAAATAAAATAATTATGACATTTATAACTTTTCCTTTCGAACAACATGATTTGTTTATATATCATGCCATGCACAGCTATAATTTATACTAAATAATAAAAAAAATCCATTTAATTATTAGCCTGATTGTAATATAGTCAAAAAGAATTTGAAAAATTGGCATTAAAAACTATAGATATATCAAAAAGAAATTGAAGTAAAGAAAAAATGTGCATAAGTGGATCATACTTCGATCATGGGATTCTGTCAATTATCTGCCAGTTTTAAATTATTGAATGCTACATCTTTTTGTTATTAAAATACTCTGACGAAATATAGTCATATACAAGGTTAAAAAAAATACTGACAGTCAGAGCTTCAATTATATGGAAAGTCAATTTGATATTTAAATAAGTAGCATTAAGTGGCAAAATAAAGTTTTTTCTTTCAAAAAAAATTCTTTGTTATGAAGAATATGTGATTAATATTATATATATATATATATATATATATATATATATACACACACACACAGAAAATAGATGTCTAAAGAGGATATTTTCACATATGAAATTTGAAAATTATATATTATATAGAATAGGCTATTTAATACATTGGTAATTGAATTTTTTATGACAAGACTTAAGTTTTGGCTTCAAATTCAGGTTTCAGGGATACAACTATATAAATTAACATACACAAAAAAATCTAATGTAATTGATCAGTAAATAGATTGATTAGCGCGTTCCACACAATTATCATTCTATAGATTTTGTTTACTTCGCAATTACATTTATTGCGTTAAGAACATTAGCTTGTTGTTGCTTACTTTAAAAGGAGTATTTTTAAAAAAGCAGAAATTAGGAAAGTCTGTCACATTTAAATCATATAAATAGATTTTAATGAAAACTGACGGAAAACTAATTTCAATAAAACAAAAGCAGTAGTAGTTTATTTGCCTTTAAAAATGGAACAAACTTTCTGAGAAACACACTTTAAAGTAGAATAAAACATAGCCTATTAAAATTGTTTCATCGGTTCAATCAAAGAAAATGGTTCCTCAAATTACATCACTTATTTCTTTAAGCTCAATAATGCAAAATAGGTTTTTATTTTCACGTTCATATCAGTATATAAAGTTTGAATACAAGTTTGATATTTTATGAACAGTAACATGTCTTTTTTTATTCGTTTGTTCCTTAAGATATAAAAGCCTTTGTTTTAAGATACACTGCCTTTGTTTTTCTATTGTTTGGTTTTCTTAGTTTTTTATTGTTTTTTTATTATTATTATTTTGCTTTAGTTTTTTTTTTTTTTTTTTTTCGATTCCAATTAATGGTACTGACTATAACTGCTTTCTGAGAGCTACGATAGACCTCTTGATCTGAACATCAAATTCAGGAAATAACTTTAATTCCAATTTAAGTCTCTTTTGGAAGAATTCCCTCCCCCCCCCCCCCCAAAAAAAAAGAATCACCTAACCTTATTTTTAAAGTATTTGAATAAAATTATACTGTAATAAGTATAATAAAATTATACTGTGGTCAATAAAATTTACTCTCAAAGGATATAACTTATTTTATCTCCTCTTTGCTAAAACATATGATATAATTAAAAAATAATTTTAAAAAATGGTCTAGTATTGCATTAATTGAAGTGCTTAAAAATTTGTTCCAAATTAACACTTTCGACACCTATACAGATTTGTATTATCTTAATAATACTTGGGAATATGCTATCGAGTTCATGTGACATTAGGACCGACTTTTTGAGTTAATCAGCAAAGATTTAACAAATATTTACTGATAAAGTTAATTCATCTCTTAGTTCATATATAATGCCAATAAAAATTAACTGAATCTATCGGTACCATACACTATACTTTTGTAGAAAATGGAATCAACTAAAGAACTTCTAAAAACAGCAGCATGTAACATATGAACAGAAAACTGCGTTTGATGATGAATTTCTTGCGCGAAGAACTGTTTTCACTTGTTCCAAACTTTGCAATTTTGAAAATTAATGCTCCTATCTAGATCAAAGAAACATTCAGTTCTCCAAACAACATTTTTCAGAAAAGAAAGTTTTGATTTTGTCTATTTGTGGGGATAGGAAGGGCCTATTTGTTTGATTTTAGAAGACGATTTTGTACTCTGTATGAATGCCATTTATTAAAGTTGAAATATTCTCTACACAGTCAATTTTGGAATGTTGAGCTCTGGACTGACTGTTTCTAATCTAGCAAAAGAGTAAGCTAAAAAATAGAGCAAAATGTCAATTTCTTTCATCCATTTGACACTTTATTCTCACCATTTCTCTCCGGTTGAAGTAAGGATCTAAAATTTTTAATCACAAAATCACACAGCCTATTAGAATGTTGGGAACTGAAAGCGACATTTGATTTTCCTAGAACTAGGAAAACATTATGATTACATACAAAATAAATCATCATAATAACCAAAAGTCCCTTGTTGTCTTATATATATATATATATATATGTAATGATATTTTAACTCTAATTTCAATTTAATCAATTTTCAAGATTTTATCTTAATTTAGGCCATAGTAACTTTATTCTAAAATATTCTCTTATTTCGTAATCCAATTCCACTGTCTCTACTTAATGAATTCAAGAGAAGCTTTGTTAAATTGCAGAATCAGCTAAAAGTCTAACTTTCCCACACTCCGCGTGAAGAGGCAAATTCTTTTTTAAAATCTTCCTGTGTTTCCCCTGCCTTCTCCGCGCGTGTAACAAAAATCCCTATCGAAATCTCGTAATATATTCGCACTATGAAGAAATGTTTTCCCTATCAAAATCATAGGTTATATAAAACCAGGGATAAAATGTCCAAGAGCTTTTTCCTCATTTCTTTTCTGTGTCGTCCTGCGTGCTCATCGCTTGTACATATGCCTGCTTCTTAAAAATGATATAAAACGACGTCACGAAATAGCAAGTCTCTTCACTGTCTTCAAACTGCATCCTGCTTCACATAAAATAATGCTTACATATTAAAAAGTCGACAAGGATAGTTGCCTGTGAAAAAATTGTCAAATAAACTGAAAGAATTAAAATTAAATCCGCGTGAAAGGAAAATGAATCATACAATAGCTCTTTGCCGACGTTCTTCGTTCAGGCCAGCCGTCTCCTGTGTTTCCGTGGCAAAGCTCTTTCACCGTCGTCTCCTTCGACTGCCTCCGGCCACATCGTTTCACGCAAACCGTAGTCCAGGGTCCGGTCTAGTTCCCGTTGAATCCCGTGCTTTCCATAACCTGTGACTTCATCCGACACTGCTGTTTAATGCCCTTGTGTTTGTGCTCCATTTCGTCATGTGCGTGCTCCTTATATCTTCAAGGAGTTGATTCTCCTTGTCATCATAAAAATTTTTTGGCTCCTTACCTGTGCTGAATAATTCCGATATCAACATCATTTCCTTATCATATCATCATCACAATGATAATCGCCTGCTTTACTCGCCAGTGGTCTCCAGTGCTTAAGTGAATCAACTAGATTTCGAAAATATCACTTGTGTGTTATATTATCATCTCAATATAAAAATAGTTTTCCGTCACCTGCCGTAATCTCCAGTTCCAGTGCTCAAAATTGCATTTTGTGATTAACTAAAAAAGTGATTATTTTTCAAAAAGTGAACAGTGTTTTTAAAAAAAATCATCCGTCAGCTGACTCAACGAGTGGAATTCAAAATTTATATTCTGTACTTTTGATTTCATTTTAAATTGCATTTTTCTATTATAATATAATTACAAATAATCTTTTTATATTATTCAAAATATCATGAGTTTTAGTTTAAAATATTGAGTTTTAAAATTTTTTCATATTTATTATTTAAAATTTATTCATAATATTATAATTTGTTGAATTAGAAATTTATGTGCATGCTATTAATAACTAAGAAAAAATGATTTCACCAATTTAATTAAATTTATCTAACTCAAAGGTTTTTAAAAAATATGCATGCAGACCTTGTGAACGAAAAAAGTAACATACCAAGATTCTTATATACTTAATAATTAATGGCACATGATAATTAGACTAAGGTAGTAAATACCTCAGGAGAAATTGTTACACCCCTGACAGTTATTAAGCCACCCTCTATTATCACTGTGCAAATACTTGTTTTTTACAAAATACAAATATTTTTTATATTACATATTTTTTTTCTCTCCAAATACTATAAGAGTATTTTGAGTCTTGTGTTTGTTACATTCATTCACAAGTGTTTTGTTTGATATTTTTGAATTTTGCAATTATTATTATCATTTCCAAATGATTTATTTGAAATACATGAATCTCACATTTATTTACATTTCCAAAGCTATATATGAAACCATTCAATTTTAGTTGGGTTATTTTCATTTCCAAGATTTTCATTAGATATTTTCAATCTTATATTTATGGTTTCAGTTCCAAGTGTTTAATATGAAATATTTCAATTTTGCAAGTATTATTTTAATACACAAGTTTTTTTACCTGAAGTTTTGAATGTTGTGTTTTTATATCCAGCTGAAAAACTTAATTTAAAATCATAACTACACTAATATTTCATTTGGGTGAAATCATAACAATATTGATATTATATTTAACAATTTATTTCTAATTTAATAATCTTGTTGAGTCAGATTTCCTAACATTTAAGAATAATATAAGCAAGACTGTCAGATTATTTTCACCAAATTTCTACAGAAAAATAGCCAGAATACATTTGTGCACTATATCATTTAATTTTTAATATTTTGTTATTATTGATGATTATTAAGGTTTTTATATACTATTTTCATAAATATAATTCTTTTTATGTTTTTAATATAAAATGATGAATGGGATTTCTGAATTAATGATTATATAATGTGAAGGTAAGGGAAACTTGGGTATGCCTTTAAATTTTAGTTTCTTACTTGACCACCACTGTAAGGTAAGGCTGTAGGTCGAGGGACCCAACATACTTCCGCGTCTTACAGTGGGGAGAAAATTGTAATGATATTTCAACTCTAATTTCAATTTAATTAATTTTCAAGATTTTATCTTAATTTAGCCCATAGTAACTTTATTCTAAAGTATTCTCTTATTTCGTGATCCAATTCCACTGTCTCTACTTAATGAATTCAAGAGAAGCTTTGTTAAATTGCTGACTCAGCTAAAAGTCTAACTATCCCAAGCTCTGAGTGAAGAGGCAAAATACCGCTGATGAGGCAAATTCTTTTTTTAAAATCTCCTCTCTGTTTCCCCTGCCTTCCCCACGCGTGCAACGAAAATCCCTATCGAAATCTCGTAATATATTAGCGCTATGAAGAGATGTTTTCCCTATCAAAATCATAGGTTATATAAGACCAGGGATAAAATGTCCAAGAGCTTTTTCCTCATTCCTTTTCTGTGTCGCTCTGTGTGCTCAATTCACTCTCGAAATTATGATGGACGTATAAAAATTTAATTTTTAGCAATTTCCGTACAATTGCCTACTTTATTTAACGAAATTTTGTCATTGGAAGTATGTATAGATGCAGTATTTAAAAAAACAGAAACTTGTTCCTAAATGCAACTATATAATGTTTTTTAGAAAGAAAAAAAAATGATTTCGGAAACCATGCTTACATAGCTGTGAAATTAGTTTTATCTTACGGTCTAATTGTGAAGTTTGGCCGTTTTTAAGAAAAATATGAGTGCTGAGTTTTATTTGAGGTATGTGTTTTCTTAAAGAACACGCTCGTGTCATTACTCTAATATTTAAATATTTACTATTGTAATTTCAAGTTTGATTACGATAAAGGTCCAATCTATATGAATCTATACTTTTGGCAAAAAATTCAATGGGATAGAAAAGAAAAAAAGAACGAATAAAACAAGAAGTAATATATTTTATTCCCAGCTTTGTTTCGTGCATAGATTTAGGACAAATTCAGAGGCGGCGTTAGCAGGGGGGCAATTGCCCCCCTGTCGGCGAGAGATTGAGAGTTTCGTCGGCAAAAATCTTCATTATTTCAGTATTGTTGTAAAGAGCTGCATATTCTCGAATAAATTTAAGAATTACCTTAAAGTTAATATGGTGTAAACAATTGAAATATTCAAGTGACGTTTAAAGCAGTTTGATTATTTTTTGGCAAAATAATCGTTAGGGTGGCAGGTCAATAAGATGCCGCATTTTGTAGACAATTTTTGATCGGCTGACAATGAACGCAATGGATGTCAAAGATGTTAAACTCGCAGATTTTAAAGCTTTTGATTGAAAAATCGTTCATCAAGCTCATAATCTGCATTACGTTTGGCAGTATATCCGACAATTTCTGGACGGCCAACTATGAACTAAATGCGATGGAAATCCGCAGATTTTTAGACATCTGATTCAGATATCGTTCATTCAATTTATAATTTGTGCTATGTTTTGCATTATAACCGATAAGGTGACAGGTGAATGAGATACCGCAATTGACCAAAAAATTTTTTATCGGTCTACTGAGAACTCAATGAAATGAATGCCGACGATGTTAAGTCCACAGATTTTTAGACATCTGATTTAAATGTAGTTCATCCAGCTTATAATTTGCCCTACCTTTAGCAGAATAATCAATAAGCTGACAAGTGAATAAGATGTCGCATTTTTGCTGACAGTCTTTCGGCTAAGTTGTTATCATTGGTCAGGAGAAAAAATTGTTTTCTTCGAGTATTTCGATTACCTGAAAGGGGAATGAGGGAAATATACACTTTTGTACTAATACAAGTACTTAAACATAAGGAAGGTTGTCTTCGTTTAAGCTATTGACTTAGTTGTAAGTATTGTTAAATCACTACCTGAAGACCAATGAAAACATTAAAAAAGACATTTTAAAATAAAAGAGGTATTTTAAAAATTTCTGCTAGAGTAGTATAAAGAGCGAAAATTGCCAAATTTTTTGTTAATTTCTAATTAATTGAACAGTTAATTAATTTTCGGCTTTTGAGAATTTGGAAGAATTCGGACTAGTTGCTTAAAAGTGGATGCGGAACATGTGAGAATATGTACACGCATACATAGCCACAACGATTTTAATTTGAGTTCAGATGAATGGAAAGGAAGACAGTGAAGAGTATACCTATCTGGATTTTTATAAACACTTAACTATTTTCGGGGAAACGAGTGACGTTACATCTGGCAAAAATGAGAATTATCATGTGAGGAAACTTTACAGTATAACAAGAACAATATCGATTACCCCCTACAAAACATAAATTTGTTATAATTTAAATTCAACACTACTTACCGTCAGGTTTCCGTAACAAAAATATTTTGCACATTATTCTTATTTTCGAAAAAAGTTTCAGAATTGGTTATAAAAATTATTATTAGATTTTTGATAAACTTTAAGTCAATTTTCATAGATATATTTTGTTCGAGTAATTATTAATTTATTAAGGCATTAAATTTAAATATAAAGCCAATTTCCTCAAATACATGTTATTCTATTCCTTCATAAATGATTCGATTTATTTTTGATAGATCCTTTGATTGAATGCAGCAAAATAAAGCTCAGATTAAAGAATCAATTATCTGTTTATATAAAGTACGTGAATACTCTTCAAATTATATCTGTTTATTATTGAATTCAGAAGATTTTGGTGCCGTAAGAAAAAAAAAATATTATTAAATTAAATATTTTATATTGAATATAATCTCTTGATATTTAATCGCTTTTGTTATCATTCTTCTAAAACCTAATATATTAAAGCTTTAAATATAAAATTGAACAGTATTATTTTTAATTCGAAATTTTAAAATTACTATTTTCTATTTATTCAAAAACCGAGAATATCATTAAAACGCTTCGATATATTTTTGGGTTTATCGGCAATATAAAATTTTCTCTACAGTCATCCTTCAGACAAGAATTAAAAACTATTTTATTGTTATGATTCAACAGTGCATATCTATGTTTAAACAGTGATTGTCAAAATTCAATATTTGTTGTTAACAATACTTGGAAATTATTATTGATGATATAGCAATGCTATTATAATCTAACAATACGATATTATCAGCTTGTTCGCATTCAAGTGTGGTGAGCTGGAATTTGTTTGCGATTTCATCAAGTGAATTTAAGTCATTGAAACTGCGGAGATTGCTATTAGTCCTTGTGCTTTTATCGATTTTGTGTCGAATGTGTTTTAAATATTCAGCCTAGAATTTTTCAATTGCCTTCACTTCATTCAACGCGCAGTTTACCTCGTCGTCATGGACAACTCGAGCATAAAGAACAGGGGAAAAGCTGGGGTTTCAGTGCAGACAGATTATCAACAGAAAGAAACAACCAAACATATTTCAGCTTTGACTGATATTTATGGCGTTGGCGAAACTGGAGTATATGTGTTTGATGTTGATTCTGCACAATCGGATTTTGAAGATGCAAAGACTAAATGCATTCAACCTGGTAATAATCCTTTCTTTGATAATTTTGTTGCATCTCCAATTGAATTGAAAGCAACTAATCCATTCTTGGACAATTTTGATGATTTTGCAGATGTGAAAAAAGAAACAAATCCTTTCAAAACTGATATATATTAGAATGAGAAAACATTGCTTTTATACCAGGAAGCTGATGAACCTCCAGAAATAGATCGATTCTGGTTTGAAATGGACGAACCTGAATTAGTGGAAATATTTGAAAATTCCAAAAATATCTTCAGTGTTCTTGACAATCCTTCGGAAAACGATTTTGCTACAAATTCCTTTTTGGCAAGAAATTCTTTCGCACTAACAAATAAAAACCCGTTCAAAGAATCAATCATCGCAGATAACAATCCCTTTTCTGGTATTTCAAATGAACAAAAAATGTCTGAACTTAACACTTGTTCATGTCCAAAGCAAGATAATCTTACATTAATGGCATCACGTCCCAACCATTATTTGAAACGAAAGGTGAACAAAGTTGCGTCTTGGTTGAAGTCAAGAAATATGGTTACCAAATCACCATGTTATTTGAAACTAAAGTAGTAATATTATTGTCGGGCAATAGTGAACATTTACTTTTACAGGTGTTTTTAAACATACTTACAATCTGACAATAATAATGTTGAAATAATTATGGCAAATTTAAACATTTAAAAAAAATAGCAAAATGTTATTGAATTACTTATGAGCTAACTTTTCAAGAACTGGAAGAAACATTTTACTAGTCTTTCAATAGCTGAGATGGAACACTTAAATGATTCTCTACCCTGTTCTACCAATATTCTAAAAAAGCCATGTAAATCATTTTGGAACAACGAGAAATATACGAACACTTAGTTTCTTCAAAGATTTCTGAATTTATATACTATCTGACAAAGGCTGAAATGAAATATTATAGATTTAAAAGCACAAGTTCAACAACCTGTTAAGAATCTCCTTGTCCTAATGGGAACGAATAATCATTGTATTTATTGAACATATTGTATATATTATGTTTTTTGTGTTTGTTTTTTATATTTCACCTGCGGACTCTTATTTTTTATTAAAACTGTAGCTTTTATATAATGGATATGTGCTATATCTATTTAATATGCATGGCATGAGAACAGTAAATATCAACTGTTATTACTGTTACTTGATTTGAAAACATTCCCGACTATGACTAATACCTCACTGAGGTTAACACTGATTATGACTTCGGACATCAGAAAATTTCTGAGAAGACTGCGAATCAAGACTGCCATCACATTAGTGTCATCTTTATGGCTACCGACACTCTTTCACTTTATTTCCTAGCGATTGCTGTAAGCTTGCCATTTCGCTTATGTCTTCACGGTGACTCATGATTTCTATCTTGTTTCCTCATCTCAGCTGCTCAAGACTTATCAACTCATTCTACCATTTCGATGGTTTCACAATTCCCATCTCGCACAGTTTGAAAACGCACTATCTCGTTCTGTCTATTGATGGTTCTCTATTTAGAATCTCGTTTTGTCATCTCAATCGTGATTCGTGAGCCATTATTCAGGATCTTGATTCGATAGATCGACATTTTTCAAAAACTGACATGGAAAAACTGATTTTTTTCGAGAAATCGGAATTTGGGGCACAGCCTTTTACTATGAATAGGAACGATTTCTGCACTTGCAAGATCTTGACATCTAAATTGAATTAATTTGTAAATATTCGTAGCAAAAATGTTTCTAAGAACAATAATTCATAGACACTATAGAATTAGTTTTATGGGTAGTATAGAAAATGAAAAGAGAATAAAAATATATATGAAACTATTCAGCGTTCTGAGATTCGAACTGAGGACCTGCAGCAAGAACATAAATTCCGAAACTGTTATATCCATCAAGTTATACTTTCAGCGAAAATCAACGAAGTCTAAGGTTCTATATACAGGTTTCATTCCTTGCTAGGAAATACGATGAGCCTCTGCTCTAAAAGCACAATGCTATAAATAGGAACTATTTGTGCCCATGTGCAAAATCTTGACATTGAAAAATTGAAATAATCTTATAAATATTCACAATAAAATTTTATTTAACGAAGAGTAAATATTGGAAAAATTCGTAGTAACTGTGAAATTAGTCTTGATCATAATATGCAGAATAAAGATGGGCATCGGATCTAAAATCACAATCCTATGAATAGGAACGATTTCTGCTCATATGCAATATCTTGACATCTAAAAACTGAATTAACTTTATATATATTCGCAATAAGTTTTATTTTATGAAGCGTAACTTTTGGAATAATTTGTAGTCTTTATTGATATCCATCGTAAAACACTATTTTATGAAGCGTAACTATTGGAATAATTTGTAGTAACTGTAGAATTAGCTTGCAGCATAATATACAAAATAAAATTAAAAAAATATATATAATACTATTCAACGTTCCAGGATTCAATCTTAGGAGCAGCAGATGCAGAGTAAATGCGCAGCCGTCGTGATCATCACGTCACACTTTCACTGAGAATCAATCAGGTTTTTCTCACCAATCATGTTCCATAAATTGGAATCGTGATTCACTCTTCATTACATTTTTCTATAAGACTTTTATTTTTATTGAAAGAAAGAATTTTAAAAGTCAAAATTTTGAAGAAAAAAAAATCGACATCGTTAATGCAAAACTGTGGAATCATTTACCAACTGGTATTTTTAAGGTTCTGTAATTTGATGATTGCCTTCTCTGACCACTTGTTTGAAAGAGAACTTGTGAAAGAGAATGCTATTCTACTTGGAGAGAGGAAATGTAACCCCTTCTCTCACCCCACGTAGAATAGATTTACTATTTTCTGCTTTACAGCCGACCATTCCGTCACCATTGAAGGAAGTAGTATCGACAGTATATATTGCAGCCGATAGCTATCTGTATCATAATTCATCCATATCCTTCTCGGAACTGGCATTCTCTATGAGGCAGTTGGGCCCCAGCCACTAAGTGATCGATCTCTGACATTCCTCCTCACCAGTGTTTAACGGAGTAAACACTGGTTCCCTTTATTCTCCTCCTCCTTTAAACACACTCCTCCAGATTCCCTTTATTCCTTCAAATGTGCATTCCACAACAGAAGAAAGACAAACACTTTTAAATAGTTGGCAAAAACATTTGCATATCTGTTGGTAAACAAGAGACGAGCGCCTTGTAGGGGGTGAAATACTAGAAGTGCTGATTAGCAGTAGATGTTCCCAACTTAATTTGATATACTATTTTTGGTGCTCTATTATCTACGCGTGCATGTATTGCGAAGCCTAATTAACTCTATTTTCATTTTAAAATTGGAAGATTACAATGAGTGCAAAATTTCTTTCTGTACCACCACAGAGTTTAGAGAAAAGAGGAACTATAGATATAAGTAACGTAAAAAGAAACCGAATTCCACAAATTAAAAAATGTACAAAAAATTCAGCAGAAAAAAAATTATATTTTACAAATAATAATAAATTACACAAATTTTTCCTTTCACTTAGACAAAAAAAAATCACTATTTAACAGGGATATTTTTGATAAAAGACATAGCAATCTTTTAATTGATAAAATAATTTGAAACTGTCTCCTTTTTTTTAATATAAATATCTGAAAATGTAAAAATATATCTAGACACTTTAAATTCAAAGATGTATATAAAGTTATGAAAATTAATGTGAAATATAGGATAATAATAAATCTTGAATTCTGATTTCTGAAATTGGTGAAAGGTAACAACATATTTTATTTTAAAAGAAATTTTTTTATAAAATATTTTTTACGATAAAAAAAAATGTAAATGTGATCAAAAATTAATAAAAAGACTTGCTATATTGAATATCAATCTCCTCGAGCCTCCAACTGGTTCTTTGAGAATGCAAAAATATTTAAGATTAAACAAAAATATTTTATGATTTAATTATTTCGTTTTCGTTAAATTCTATGTATACATTTTAAAAGAAAAGTTTTAGTAAAGTGTATCTAGAAATGAGATGCGCACTGAAAAAAATAAATGATTAGAATAGGCTTAACACTTTTAACTGTACCGACGAGATATCTCGTCTTTCAGATACTTCCAATTACAGGTTTCTGTGGGCTAAAATTTGTCTCTTATGCCAGTTTTGATAAGTTGAACTTTCTAATACATATCTGAAGAATACCTTTACTTTTTTCATTTATTTTTTGTATGAAAAATGTCAACAACCGGAAGAATTGATATATGTCCTTTCATGGAGTTTTTATCTAATTCATCCTTAGCGTTGAATGTGTTCAGGTATTTAACTACTTTCGGAGGGTCTTTTTTTTTTTTTTTTTTAATAATGATATTTGAAGAGTATTTTTCTATCTACGCAAATCTTAATATAACATACAAAAATAGTTTATAGTTTAGTTATTTTTTAAATATTTGAGAAACTTATAATTTTTAAAAATTTAATTCCATTTTTTAAATACACTTTTAACCAAAAACAAATAACCAGAATTCTATATTTTTCAGCTTATATAATTATTTATGAACTAATGAAAAACTGAAACAAAATTTTAGAAATAATTCAAAATTCTTGCAAATTGCAAAAGTATTAGGGTAAAATTATAAATTCTCATTCCATACATAGTATTATAAATTAAATGGAAGCAAAATTTCATAGTGATATTTTTTATAGTATTTTAATAATTTAAAAAGTGATAAAACATTTTTTTTTAAAGTGACAATTTTTAGAAAAAACCATATTTTTAGAAAAATGGGTTTAATTTTTTCAATTTTTTTTTCCAAATTGATATTTTTTTTTTTTGCTATGTTTCTCCATTTTAATGAGTAAGTACTGTAATATGTTAGGCAACTGATATCAGCAGATTTCAGTTTTTCCTAACTTATAAATGTATAACAACAACCTATAAATGCAATCAATTTGGAGATGGATGCTGTTATTATTAATTTTTCTCACAAATAAGATTTAAACGCTTTCTATGTGTTTTTGAGAAAATTGCAACATCAATGGGAAATCAAGATACTTAAATTATGGAAAATGATCTAAATTTGCAACAATGCCATCAAAACAAAGAAATTCGTAGTAAAAATATTCGAAAATGATATCTGGTTCACGGTAAAAAAAAATGAAATAGAAAAAAATAATAATTAACAAAAAACCTAAATAAAAGTAATGAAAAATCCTTGCTTATAATATTGTTTACAGTTGCATTTTCAATTTTTATGTTCTATTAAAATATTTTGATTTCATTTCTAATTATCTTAGATATAACATTTTTAAAAAAATGAGATGAGAACTAAACAGGCATTCAGATAAAATAGTTTTTTTTTAAAAAAAATTGAAATTTTCGGTCAAAAATGGTATTTTAACATAGTTGATAATGTTTTAACCTTAGCAACACAGGTCTCAAAGTGTCTCAATAGGACTCCATACAATCACAAAGAAATACCTATATTGAGAGAACCAATAAAGAAAAAAAAAAAAAAATGAAATTTCTGATAACGTTGATCAATAAAATATTATTCGGAAAAAAATCCCAATCGGGAGGGAGGGTCGAGAAGAGAACATTCATTAACTTCACAGTTTTCCTTACACTATGCTTCCATAAAAATTTAAGGCTCTTATTTGTATTTAAGTTTTAGATCTTAAGAAAATACAATTTTAGTTGATTTCTCACGTTTTTAATATCTGTTTACCCTTATTAAATGAACATAATAGAAACTGGATTTTTAAAACAAGCAATAGAGTTTTTTTTTTTTTCAATTATAAACTTTTCTCAACTGCCATTACTGTCTATAATTGACGGCTATTTATGGAAAAAATTCCGACTGATTGATTGATTTCTGTTATCAAACTCATCTGAAGAGACAAATAACAAAGCAATTTAATATAAATCAACTGTTTGAAAAGAAATGGTAACTCTTTTCACTTTGAAATATCTCTTTGTTCTAACCAAAATATTACAATTTACTTCGTAAATAGATCGCCCAATCACCGAATAGTATTCATGTTATCGACTGGATTCCTGTTTTTCTCTGCGAAGAAGAAATTTTCATTTATTTTCCCATTTCACGGAGAATAAATAAATATTAGACTTCATATGAGGCGCACCCAAACGAAAGCGGAACTGCAGCTCAAGATTCGTTACTCCACGTCTGACATTTTAGAAGAGAATGATTAATAATGGAATAATTGTTGAGTAAAACAGAAAGGACTCCTCCGAGAGGATCCTTTATTTTTGCCAGATACAGAAGTCGACACCAAGAAGTGTATGCAACTGCGTGGTTTCCGGAGCAGCAGTTTCCCTGAATTGGTGTCGTGGCACGATCATGATTAAAATATCTGCACCAGCAAAAAAATGCGTCGCGCCCAACCATCCACGAGTGCCTTCTGCCAGAGAAGGTCCCCCGCACGAATGACGAGGAAAGCCAGACAATGCATTTCGTAGCAACGCAACGTCACAATGAGCACACAAAGCAGAGAAAAGAACGAGGGAAAAAAAATTGACATTTTAATCTTCTTAAATAAAAATTAGAAATGTGTTACATCTCTTCAAAAGTTCTTTTGATATTCCAAATTCACTGGACTGTACAAAAACAGGGAGTCTCAAATATTAGAAGACATTTTCTGAATACTCGAATCTTCCGATACAGAAAATAGGCTTCTCTTGGAAACAAATATCTTATTCCACAGCTATGTACAGGCCTATTTAGTCAGGCACCGACGTATCACATGACTCTTTTTGATTTTTGTGGCTTTGAAAGACTCGCAAAGCAGTGAGAGAACAATTTTTAGTAGTCTGCAACAGATGATTTAACAAAGGTTATTCCAATTGCGATATTGCCAGTAAATGATTTGTGAATAAATATTAGCTGCTATCTTTTCAGCATTTTTATCAGTTTTAAGCGATTTCTATAAGAAACTTCTAGCGTTCAAATTATTCTTAGATATTTTACCAGTCTTGCGTCCCATAATCACTGGGGAAATGAATTGTCGCATTATCACTTCCACTGTATCATTTCTCTTTTTTCCCTTTCACTTCGCTTAAATAATTCTTTAACAGTTTGCCCATCAGTCTGAGCACATCTCACTGCACAATAAATATAACGACATGGTATTCTTTCTCCACCAATGTCGAACAGCTAGCTGGAAGATCGTGGTCCCGGGAATTTTGAAATTTGACACCCGCTGGTCTGCAGTCAAGAGCATCTGCAAAGAGAGAAGACACAGTTTATAAATTTATCTAATGGAAAGATATATAAAGAGTTAGTTTTCCATTCAAGAGTCGAAATGGAAGTTATTTTTGAAAATAATAAAAATAAAAACAAATATATGTATATTAATAAAAATCTGGATATGAAAGCAAAAATTGAAATTTTAATCACGTTTATGTTTTAACGAGTATCTTTCTTTTAATCCATGTGCTTAGTTTCCTCATCATCAGCATCGCAATCGTTCACGATTACAATTGCCAGAACTCTCTTAGCTGTCTTGCGTTCGTGAGTTTCTAATAACTGGTAACTTTGAGTTGGATAACTAGAGCCTGTATAGGTTCTTTATTATAAAGATAAAAGCGGAGGAAAACTCTATCTGGGACATTGCTCGTTAATAAGGGGTTAATACCACGGACGGTATATTAACTATGTTACATGTCTGGCTTGAAAATGCTGTTGATGAGATCTTTTAAATAGAAACCTAAAGTCAATTTAACTGTTGCTCGAAGATAACTTATTTTGGGCACAGCACTTCATAAACTTAGAAATTAAAGAAATGTTTTTACTTAAAAATTTTTTTTAATAAGTTTCAATATTTTCTTAATAGATATTAATAAATTGTCAATCTTTGACATCACAGAATTTTTTTTAAATTATATTTGTGAAATATAGCTCTATGGTTGAATTTTCCTTGATATTAATTAAATTTTTAGAAAAAATTTCAAAATGTTGAACTGGGATTCACAGGGTTCTGAATATTATTTAGTGAATAAGCACCAGCAAAATCAACGCTGAGTCTTCAGCTCACTCAAATAAACGGGACATAATAATAGGGAATAAAATACCCTTAATCCTGATGTTATTAACCAGCACAAAGAAAAAAAAAGGAAAGATACAGCACTGCAAGGAAAAGACATTTGAAAACCTTTCTTGGGCCTCGAAGGGAAGACGAAGTCAGTCATGCGGCTGTCCCCCGTAAATAAGAAAAGAATTACAATATTAGTCCTGGAATGATTAAACGGAAATCAAGACGTCATTCTTTGATATCAAGGAACTAAGAACGATCCCTCAGGTTCCTGATTATGCAGAATAGAACAGCAGCCATGCAAGTTGTGAACACGTCTCTCAAGAGCCAAATAATGGAAACTGGAACTGAACAAATCACTTCCTTCTTTACCAGAAAATTTTAGTCTTATTTCAGTTGAAATCAAAGTAGTAAATATATCCGAAGAGCATCATCATAGTTGGGAAGTAATCCAGAATTCATGGATCAAATAATGTAAAATTAAGATATTTTGATAATTTTTTATTTTAATATGTCATAAAATTGAAATGCCAATAAAAAGTTTTATTAAATATGCCTGCAAATTTATTACCAATACAAAAGCGATACAAAAAAATTTCACTTAAAACTTTAAAGTCATTTATTAAATTTCATTTTACGTAATAATGATTATGGATGACTGCAATTTTTTTGACATTCATCTTTGGACCTTTGTTATTTCTATAATAAAGCCAAAAGCAAATAAACTGACTGAATCTGACAGAACATATACTCAAATTTTTGTATTATTGGTAGCATGAGGGCCTGTCTATTACAAAAGATATCTAGAATAACCAATAAAATTTTTCTAGATGTAAGGATAAATGTAAACCTAAATCCTCATTATAAGAGTTGTAAGGAGTGGACGGTGATGAAATTATTCGAATAATTGTCTTTCCAAAAGTATGCTAGAGCTAGGAATGTTCAGAGTAAGTTATGACAGCGTTTAGAAAGGTAAGTAATGATTTAGCGCATTACTCTTTGCGACAACCAGAAATGGAATGTGTCTGGTCGCTTGCTTTTAAAATGGCTGATAAAATGAGTTTTAAATGGCTGCATTTTTCTCGCGGCTGATTGTGCAAGGGGGGCAGCTTTCGTTTTAATGATGTATAGTCCCTTGCATTTGTTTCTAAGAAAATAAATTTAGAGGTACACAAAGATGCAATTATTATTGTAATCAATTAATGTAATTAATCAATTGTGGCTGACAACTTGAAAACTCATTAAACCTAATGTCAGCCTAATTCCTGAAACCATCTGTATCTAAAACACATTATATGTTAGCATTTTCTTGGCAGGAGAGAAATGAATCTACAAACAAAACGATTCGTCTATCCGCATAAATCATATAACAAAACTCTGACACCAGGTCACTAATATTCAAACTAATAACGCTGAAATTGCAATGAGAACTTGTAGACTGAAGGTAAGTTTTTCAAAACGAGCAATATCATTGAAATGTATGTCACTAAACCAGATCTGGACAAAGTTAAAAATTATTGCAGTAATTTCCGAATATTTCGGGTCATTATAATTAAGGAAGAATTTTACAAAATATCATATATTTCTGTTTATTATTATTATTTGGTGACCATAAAGTATTTTCACAGACTGAAATAGCAACTGAGAGGAATATTGTTTTATTCTCGGGGAAAAATGATCATTTGTTGGATGTACTCGTACAAAAAAGCTAACAGCAGGCTAACAAAAAGCTAACAGCAGTCAGCAGCTAAATTTTAAAATGATATCAAAATACAATTAATTTTTCATTTATGAATAATCTTAACGCAAATAAAATGATGCTGAAACTGATGGCATGCACACAGCATAACTAGAAGGAGTCTGTGCCTGCAGCTTTAAGATTTCAGTCAGTTTAGAACTGACTCCAATACAAGGTTAGAAATCATTTTGTGAGGAAAATACATAAAAAGGAAATTTAGCAATGCAGTCGATACAACACAATTACTAGCTTTGGCTCAGTCATGTAATATTAATGAGCAACGAGAAATAATTAAAAAACTACCACACTTTTTTCAGGAGTTGGAAGGATCTTTTGGACGACCCGCAATTTTGGTTTGAAGAAGATGCCACTTTTTGGCATTCTTTACAGAATTGTTTTCAGGGATTCTTAGAACCACAGACTTAAACATTGACAAGAAGCATTTCAAATCGCAAATATTCCAAACAAGTTGTGATCACCTGTTCATCTCTGCGACGTGTCGTGCCTTGGAATGTCGAAAACCTCCGCGAAAAGCGGAGTAAGCCTGAGGTGCATCCAGTTGGATCTGAACCAACGCAGGTGGTCGAGGTGCTTCCGGCCCAGGAGTCGGAGCTCAGGCAGCTTGGCGACGAGGGCGGGGAAAATGTGGGGCTCTCCCTCTTCCGACACTTTCTGCCGCAGAGCCTCCAGCACTCGCTCCTGGAGCTGCTGCAGAGCTTTGTGGCCGCAGATGCCGTCGCGCTCTGCAACAACAGAAGAAGAGGAATGAAGTCTCATTTCACTACACTTCCAAAGAGATTCGCTGCTTCAAACAAAGGCTTATCCAATGGAATGAATGTGGAATTTACCATATGAATAGTCGTATAAAATGAAAATATATTAAATTAGTCATCTGAATAAAAATGAAAAAATACATATTCAATAACAACATGTATTATTTTTTTTATAAATATTGCAAAAAATCTTATAAATAGTGTATCATGTAAAAGTCATACATAAAGCCTTACAGAAATGCCATGATAAACTCATTGAATCTTGAGTTGTGTTTTCGAAAATTTGTTCATGAGACACCTTCGAAAACATTAAAATAAAATACCTGCAGTCACAAGCACAGCAGCAGAGTAGAGAGCAATGACGCAGTCGCTTAGGTGCAGATCATTGATCCAAAACACGAAGTTGAAGATCATGGCGACGAATTCCCTCTGAAGATGAGAAAGAAGAACAATTAATATCAAGAAATAATAACCTATTTCAATAAAAAGGAAACTTATTAGCAGTCCGAACGCTAAAGAAATCAAAATTGCAGGACATATTTTCTTCAAACTTTGCCAACAAGCACTATGAAGCATGTGGAAAGGTTGAGTGAACTCTCGTACCAATTATTTAAACAATCCATTCTATATTGATTCAAAAGTATGCTTTCACACACAGAAATGATTGTTCTTTCTTCAGCATTGTATTTTTATGGAATAAAAAAAGATTATTTCGCGTGACCACTCGCCGACATTTAATTAAATGTAACACTATTCATTAAAAATATTCATAAACATATAGATTTTGGAGATTGTAGTAATCTTTTGTTACAGTTCTGTAATTTTTTGACAAATCCAGAAATATTTTAATATAACTGATAATTCAATCAAAAAGAAAATTGCCGTCGATGAGGATGTTTTGTGTCTTATAAGAAAATACTCTATTTAAGAAGTATTCTACCCTTTTAAGAAATGCGTCTCATTGCACGGATTTCTATTCTTTCCTACACTTAATTTAAAGGACACAACTGCCAACAGCTGATTTCATACAGGAACCTTTGATGTATAAGTATTTTCTAATTTCACAAACGCATAACCACACAGAAGTTGCTAAAAAGTCGTGAGTAAATATAACAATGATCCTCAACGACAATGGCGTTGTAATGAAAGGTTAAGGACCATGATCCAAACAATGTTGTCATTAAAAGCATGAATCCACTTATTTGACCAAGGCTTCTCATGTTGGTAATATAATCAAGCATAATATCAGTTTGAACAATAAAAAATAAGGATTATTTATAATTAATTAAATATTTGAATATATCGTAAGTGCTGTCAGCTAGTAATAACCGATCTGAAAAAGATGTAACATTCTGCAAAGACTCCAGAAAGAGATTGCTCAGAAGAGAAACTTAACAGAAAGAAACAATGGGGCTGAATTGCACAGCTGTGGCGATGGTCCATCGAGGATTCCATGAAGAAATCTAAATGACAGATTAATGGACATGTAATCTGCCCATCTAAATGGACAGAATAAATGTCATTATTGAGGCGGTGGGAAATAACAAGGGGATCCTTCAGGATAGTTTCTACACTGAATTCCTGAAAAGTGAGACATACTAGCAGCATTCGTTAATAATCCCTTCATCTGAATGCAAGTTATATCCCATATATGAGACAAGACCATGAGTATGGATCATAAAAACTTACTGAGCATATTCCTATTTCATTCTTGAATATTTGAAGAAAAATCACCTCGATTGGATTAAAATTTTCAAATAAATACGTTTTATTAAAGTAATTTGCATCAATAATTTATTAATTTCCCGTTAATATTATTGTTATTTGTGTATTCTTAAGATCAAGATTTTTGGCATATCGAATGTGTTTATACATTTGCGTTAAGTTAGGCATATTACTTAGCTTAACTGCACTAACGTCCCATTTTGAAGCAATACAAGAGCTAATTTGGCATAGGCCTGGATCTCCTTGGCTTTATTAGCAGTCCCCACAAATCAAATTAAATAAAAGCTGTGAAAGAAGCCTCACATCGAACATGAGCTCTAAGTGCTGCCTCGAGACGCAGGTTCCGTCGGCGAAGGTGAGCCCCGCCTCTTCGGACAACCGGGCCGCGTGCACCAGCCACACCTCGAAGAAGCCGAGCTTGATGCAGAGTAGCTGATCGTCCTGCAATAGCTCTTGGAAGGAAGGAATGCGCTTGGCGAATTCCACCACCTGGGGGATAGCAGGGGATAGCAAGGAGGCGAACTGTTGCCACGCCACTACCTTCTGTACGCCCACACTCTGCTGGTCACTAATGCCGGGCTGTAAGAGAGAACGATAAGATTAATTCTGTTCTGCAATGGGATTTATTTTTCAAATTCAGAGAAACTGATTTGAAAAATTTCAAAGAAATTTCCATTTTTCGATCAATGTAGTTTTAATTACAGGGTTATCCATTTACGAATTAGGCCTCAAAACTGTTTGGTTGTGTAGATAAATTGGTTAATTCTTTGTCAAGAATTGCGCTTTAAAATGCGCATTCCTCAAATCATGGAATCATTCTTGACATGGACCTGCTTATTTTTAGAGTCTCGAGTGATTATGGGGAAGAATTTACGAGTTAGATCTCGAAACTTTTTGGCTGTATAGTAGGGTTTCCAAGTTCATTTTTTATCAAGAATTACGCCTAAATATTTGCATTCCTTAGACCATGGGATAGTTTGATTTTCAATTTTAACGGGGGGATATTTAGTTTTATTGTTATCTTTAGCAAACATAATAGCTTCAGTTTTACTTGCATTAATTTTTATTTTCCATTTAATGAACTAGTCTTGAAGAGATTTAATGTATCTATTAAGGGTATTGGGATATAATTAGCGTTCTTATTTCTAACTAATACTGCTGCATCATGTATGTACATTACATGCTTAACAGTGTTAAAATGTTTGAGGATATCATTAGAGCCACATCCATTCGTCTAGTTCTAAGCATTTTTGAGTTCAGTTCGCATTTATTTTCGTATTCAAAGAGGTGGAGATTCACCAAAATCTCGAAATCTAAACTTTTTGATGGCGACAGTGCGTTCTGCTTACACAGGGGGCTCAAACTATTTACGAAATGAGTGACATGCAGATAAGGGAAGTCATGGCACGATCATGCGCAGTGCTGAACCCAGTCAATATTCTATGACTCCGAGAATTTTATTCCAGCGTACTTCCCTTTTTGTATTTGCTTTTATTCCAAGTTTATCGGTTCCTGTTCTCGTCCTCTAAAAATGTTGGGTAACACCAGCGAGCTCGTTTAATGATTGGATCAACCAACAAAACAGCAGGTTCGCCTCCCATATATAGCACTGGCTCAAATTAAAATGATTAAACTCTGATGTATTGAAGCAAGGCGCATGCGATAGAGTATCGCAGATGGGTTTCAAATAGTGCTGCTAGCGTTAGGGTCGGCCTGAATGGATTCAGTTGTCACAGCGATCAAGCCGACGATTTCTTACAACTCTGCTCATCCCCTACTGATCGGATACAGCATCCGATTATCATCTAACAATTAAGATGAGTGTTTGCCTCTCAATGCGCACAAACTAAAATAAATAATTAGCAAAACAAAAGAAACATTGTCCCTTCGTCTCACTCATCGAAAGCTCAGAAAATATTCGTGTGCGTCGCAAGAGTTCCTGCCGACCGATGAATGATAGCGATTTAAAATTTTGCATAAAAAAACTGCTACTCTTGGGGAGGATTTAAATAATAAAAGTTGTAGGCCCCCAAAAGACCTATACAATGAGTTTCAAACGTTATGATAGTTTAATTAAGTTAGGAATATATTTTTAAAAAGTCTAAAAACTTTTTTTCTAAGACTTTCGCTTAGAAAAATTTCATTTTCCCCCATCGTTTTCTGAAATAAAATTAATTAATTTCAGTATAATATATTAATCTCCGCACACGAGACGTATAAATGTACACAGATTACTTACGAACACAGCGGGCTTCCTGAGTAGGCCCTGCGTCTTGGCCTGCGTGTAAGCGCAGTGCGTGAGGTGGGCCTGCGTGACGGACGCAATCATGTCGTACATCTTGGTCGGCTCCACTTCTCGCTTTTCTCGAGAGCACTTCGGGATCCTACCGTAGCGGACGGCTGCAAAGAGAAGACAAATTTATTTGGATATTTCTCGTTGGGTATGTTAAACACATTTAAGGGACCTTTCCCTTATGTAATTTCATTTGATAACCGAAACCCGTCTGAATAATTTTTGATATTGCACACATGTGTACGTTAATTAGTTAAAAATATATATATTCAAAAACCTGAAGGTCACTGTTGACTTCTCACTCAGAAACGTTTACTTTAAAGTTATGTCTCAATAGTACATTTTCATAACAATGGCTAATATACTTATCCTGACAAGTCAATAATCTAAATTATAGAACCATGATTCACCCTAATGGGTATTTTTTTATTTATTTTCTTTCCTTACTTTTATTCAAAAAATGTGATGAATCAAATAAGTTAAAAATAGCAACCGTCATTTATATTTAAAAATTAACGCAGTTTGTTTGTCACATATTCATCAATCCAGTCGAGCGGAAGACAAAAGGCCATCGAGCCTAGGCTCTTCCAAAGAAACCCCCCCCCACACACACACACGCACGCAACATCACTGCACTGGCATTTTCATAGCTTGCTCGTAGGATTAAACAAGGACAGTTTCAATATAAAATTTTACAGGTATGCTTTCACACACATATTAAAGAAAATCAGGCAAAATCAAAGCATCATTTTGTATATTTTTTTTCAGTGCTTGCTAATATGCTAAAAATATTTTTAAAAAGCCATTATGATGTTTTAAGTATATGAAAAATAAAACAATTCTTGTAAATCTATTCAAATAATTTTGTCTACTTTGCATGATTATTATGTTTTTTGGGAGTAAATAGGTGTAACATTCTTTAATATAAGTTGCTTATTTTCTGAAAAACGTAGTGCACAAGAAATTAATTCTTCGACAATTTATATGAAACATGTTTTTTTTCTCTCATATATTTTAATTAATGAACATTATTGACTGACTTAAAAATTCATAACTATCTTATTAAACTGTGGCCATCAATTACGTTTAAGAATTATTTTCTTACGTTAAGGAGACCAACCAACTTTCGAGATTTGTTTTAGCTGTTAAAAGTCCTATGGCTCCTTGATAAAAACATACTTCAATCGGTGCTGAGAAACTTCTTAAAATTATTTTCTATTCTTTAATTCACAATTCATTATTATAAATATTGCAGAGAAGATTTCTTCTCATTTTTACTATTTAATGACGCAATTCAAAATAAAAATTCAGTTATAGTAGATGATACTTAAGCTTTGATAATAATAAAATAGTGAATTTATATCGACATTACGCAAGTGCATGGGATTTCAAAGTCAGTACAAAGTCTACTACAAAGTAGTGACTATAAATGCCATATTCAAATATATGAAATGCCAAGTTAAATAAAACTGTTTTAAAAGTATCTATGCCTCCATATAGCAACAACAGTATCATAAATAAAGTTGTGTTATAATTCGCCAATCGGATTAACGCTTACATCACGATAATGCATGCCTTCCCACTGCTATTGCATTGCATTTGCATCCGACACTAAACTGATTGTGAGCGGCAGGCTAGACACAGTCCGCATCTGCCCCCATGTGACTCCCTTTTGGCATCGAACTTACCGACCAGAGTATCAAAGAATCAATGGTTATGACTCAAAACATATCTGTAATTTTGATAAAAGGAACACCAACCAAATTTCATATCTCATTGCGTTTGCATATTCACTCCGTAGTGGATATTTAGTAATTTAATTGCATCCTAATTTTTTTACAGCCAGTTTCTCCTCTATATGGAGTCAATAAATGGTAAGAAATTTTTCTTTTAGTAATAAACTAAACAAACTTCCCACTGCGGAGTTGTTTAAATTTAAAAATTATTATTCGAATTCCTGAAAAAGGAATGGTCGATTCTTTGGATCTCTGTATCCGTTGCCATTCAATAAAAATATTTTCTCAATTTCAACAAAACAAAAACTATAGTGCCTGCTGAGTGAAAAGTGACATTAATAAATTTTCTCATTCGTGCTAATCTCCAATGAGCTCAGCCTTTTTTCCGTCGAATCCCCTTTTTCTAAATCATAAGTTTGGTGTAGTGCAGATACACTTCGTATTCTTGCACCATTAAAGCAACAAAGCCACCCGCTCAAAAAATAAGAATGCAACGTACTAGATGCGCACCAAAATTGTAGATTTAAATCAATTTTAGGGCAAGGCGAAGATGTGAACCCCCGCTAAACACGTTATGAGTGATGCTGTTTCTGTAGAGCCTAGGTTAAAGTCCTGCCCGGAAAATTAATATCTAAATACAAACATTCAATTAAATACTATTTATAACTATTTATTACATGTTACTGATTAGTAGTTTTAATCATTAAATTATGAAATTTGAAGAAAAATGAAATTGTCATTGAAATGGAAATCTAAAATATTCATTTTATTAAAAGAAAAACGGAAAGGTGAACTGATTTGAATAGAGCAGAAGCGACTCACAGTCCTTGGACATGCCGACTTGCAGACATTTCCGGAACCTGCAGTACTGGCACCGATTTCTGTTGAGTCGGATAACCTGGCACTTCTTTTCGCGCAGGCACTTGTAGCCGATCTGTTTCTGGATGCTGCGTCGGAAGAAGCCCTGAAAACAGGAGAGACTGTTAAAGCGAATGAACATTCATTTACTGCAGAATGTTACTTCAATGATATTATTTTTCCCTCCAGATTTTAAAGCAGGCATTTTTTATATCTTATCGAACACCATTTTATGAATTCCATCTTCGTGAACTGCTTCAGTTTATTAACCCACTAAGCAGGCGTTTTCATTTTGTTAGGGATTTTTTTAAAAACATTTTTGTTCAGTTTTTTAAAAATTATTATTATTCCGTTGACGCCTGCTTTTTTTTTTATTTCGTTCAGTAATTAAGATTTGTCCTTTACATATTTATACAAAACGAAAATGTGGCTCGTATTCCCCCCCCCCCCGTTGTAGATTTTTTATTGCTATTATTTTCACAGATGGCAATTTTTTCTCACCTTTACTTTTCCAGCAATGACGAAATAGTGAGATTGTCAGATAGCCTAATGATAAGTACCTCCCCCTCCCCGACGACACATAAGACAATGTGGGCACAACCACCGATAGATGGTTGCGCTCACACTGTCGGTGGTTGCGATGTGGGTCCCAGGAAGCGTGTGTGAGAGAGAGAACCATTTCTGCAAGTTTCCTGTGTTTTTTTTAACCAAATAAACAAAATATCACTTCTATGTTTCTCTTGCGCTAGACCGCAGAGCACTCAGATTTGTGTTGTTTTCAGAAGAATGAAAGGCGATATTTCTCTTTACATAAATATAGAAGGCTTTTCACCAAGGGTACTTTACAGCTGATATTTTGGTCTTTTTGCTGCTACCATTTACAACTACCAGTCTCGTCACTCTTGAAGTCGCTCGTTTTCTAAAATAAAAGAAAGGGAAAGAAAAACAGGTGGAATAAAAACAATTATCCAATTTGACAATCGAAAGTGAAGTTAGTAGAAAGGGACATATTTAAGCATTTTCTCAGATTTAAGCGTTTTGAGAAACTTATTTGATTGTTGAAGAAAGAATTAAATGGCGAACTTGAAATTTTTACAGATAGAATTATTAGAAATGAATTCTACAACGAAAAATTAATTCCGTTGAATAGGGGAATGGAAATTAAAATCTTCGCATATAGTTTCTCTTTTTTTTAATAATATTTAAAAGAGTTACAACCGATTCTAAATTTGAATTGGTTAAAAATGTGCCCCGAATTCCGATCTCCAGATTTTTAAGAATCTGTACGCATTAGAACCCCGAAAGAACTGTGATGAGGGATTTATAAATGTCAGCGCCGTTCTTTATAAATCATTGAGCTAGACGCATGAAATTTGGTACGAGGATTCCTTTCATGTTTCTGTTCGAAATCTGTCACATATGGAAACATCCGTCTGTAACACATATAAATAGATGAAGGAAATGGAAACTATAGATTTATAATTAGGATTGTATATCTATAACAAATTTTAGACTCAATCTCGAAATGTTGGCCTTCTGTGGGTTTCTATTATTTTCCAATATGTGAATGTAATAACTAAAAAGAAACATAAATTGGATTAATGAAATTTTGACGGTCCCTCCCGCTTTTCTTCCAAAGTTGCAGATCTGAATCAAATTCTGATTAGATTCGAAGAGCTCGGAATACGTTGGTATACGAGTAGGTCGAAGAGAGAAGTTTGTTAATTGTGAAATCTCTTTCCCTCTGGATTTCTCTTCTTGATTCAAGTAAGAGAGAGAACAAAAGGCGGAATTTCACGAGAGAGAAAATCTCCTCCGATTGCAATCCTCCTCAAATTCCTTATTGGAGCTGATAAGATAATCAGTTTAGGATGTCAGAAACGAAATTCCTACGAGTAGTACAAAAAAGTACTACAAAAGTACGAGTTGCAGAAAGATCCTGTTCTGCATTTCCGCGCACTTTCTTTCACTGTAATGAATATTCTTTCTACATAAGCTCTATAGATTTTTTTAATGTTCTTTCCTTTTATGTACTAAATAAATTTAAAAAATAATTTTTCATCGAAAATACGGAAGTGAAAATATAATCGCGAAGCCATGAACAAATTGGAATACTCGAAAATCTATAATACATTCTAATCTTGAATAATCTGTATATATGGGCGCAAAATCAGGTAGAAATACATATAAAAAGGTAATAAAAGTAATCATTAGAATAATATGGTACCTTTTTCATGATAAAATGCAATTCGTCGCATGGCTAAATTAATCTCGCCGTCTTATCAGTACTATGTCGACCCATTTTGATAAAATAATCTTATCAAAATAGGGAAAAGGAACCTTTTTGATTCTTAAACATCCTAAAATTCTATATTTTTAGCCCCTATCTCTCCGCATCTAACTCTAGAAGATTTCATAAGTATTGATGCAATGAAGGATGATTTCGCAGTCATTGATGGAAAGGTTATTCTTAGCTATTTGAAATAATTGAAATTCATTTTTAGTAATGAATGCAACTTCTCATTACTAACATAAAAGCATAATCAGCAAAAAACTCAAATTCTTGGGAGGTTGCTGAGTGGAGCAGTCAGGAATGGAATTGTTTTTCCTATAATACGGAGGTGGTTTAGTTTCATCAAATTCATTTTAATAATTGTCTGCAGCATCTAACACTTATGTGATTTTGTTTTCACCGCCAGTTAAGTGCAAAATGATTTTTACTGTTTCATAATTTCATAAAAGTACTAACAGCTTTTAATATATTATAGATTTTATATTAACTGCTTTTAATTTATTTTTGTTAATTATATTTTTTATTCAATACGTTTCATCCCTCATTAAATATTACTAAATCCTAAAACCTAATTTCCTCGCATTCGAAACATCATCCTATAAAATCAAAAATGAATATAAAATGAATCGATTTACTGAAAAGTTTTGAGCGCTCTGTCATTGAAAGTTCACAATTGTACAAAATTTCCAAACATTAAGAAGTGCAAGAAAAATAGATTGCCTTTTTACAAACACGAGATGAATCAAGTTAATTAAAGTGTGCTGAAATAGAAATCTTCCCAGCTCCGTCTGAAGTGAAGCGAAAAGCTATCGAAAACGACCGGTGCTGTACGAAAGGGAAGCGCGCGTGCATCGAGGGGGTCGTTGCCACCGCCATTTGTGGGTCAGTAGGGCCGGGGCGAATGACCTCGCCGCGCAGTCTCTGGCCTGCATTCGTCCGATAACAAAAAAAGAGAAAGAAAAGGAAAGAAAGGGTGGCTCGCTAACAAGACAGGATATTGTTGCGTATCAATACACCGCAAAGCAGAACAAATCTAGGCGCACCATTTGAAATGTTGACACAGGTTTTATTTCTCCCCCCCCCCCAAATACCTTAAACACTGTAAAAATCGATCCAGAACTCAGAAAGCAATACATTGCTTTATCACCCTGAGCGAGATTCAGAATTCGGGGACTGTTCTTTACACAACTGTTTCTCAATTCAGTGTTTTGTGTTTTCGTTTTGATTTTTTTTTTCAGTTTAATTACGGTTTTTCAGCTAGATGTATGCGATATTTTGCTACTTTTCTTATTTTTACGTTCCATCCGCTTTCCCTTCCCCTCATATTTTCAAATTCAAAGCAAATTTATAAAATGTGTATCGCTCAGCACGCATTTTCGACAAATGTGAAAGTTATTGGACGAGGTCATCTGATATTGTTCTGCTTTCCTTTCAAATAATTCTACATCGAGGCGAAACAGAGCGCGGATATTTCCGGATCGGTAAAACGGGAACGGAGGGTCAACGACCGCCCTAGATCGAAGGGCGAACCGTGTAGGTGCTGCGATCGTCTCAGTAAATAAACAAGATTCATTTTCAATTCCGGAAAATTATGTGAGGGGCTCTACAAACACATGAAAAAGAAAGAATATTTTGTATCTTTTGCCTCACTTTCAACATATTTTAATTAAAATTTCTTATTTTCTACGGTGAGTAACTTCAAATCAGACATATTTTAAATCGTTTTGAAAAACTTAAAATGATAATAAAATGTATTAGTAAAACTGTTAATAATTTTTTTAAAGATGATATTTATACTCCAAAAAATATTCATTCGTTTTCTGATCTCCCCGAAGCACGAAACATCCGCTGCTTGAGAGAGGCGCAGTGCCACGACCCCCGATAGACATCGGGGGTCGTGGCAGTGCCCCAGAGCGATGTAACCAACATAGTGCCACTCCGTCCACGACATTTATCGTTGAGAAATCCTTGAGAGTGATTGTGGCAATCATGAATCTAAAACGCTACAAACAGAATGGATGAAATGGGGTTTTAATATGAAATTTGTTAGATTTGTATCAAATTTTGGACTAATTATGTGAATGAGTAGACGGTCCATCGACCCCGCATTTATGAACACGGTATCTTAAAAACGTAAGCATATATAAATGGAATTCTGTATGTCGAGTTTTCATTAAAATCGTAGATTTAAATCAATTTAAAGGAAGAGTTTCCATTATATGCCACATTGAGTTAATAAAGGAGAATGTTTATATCGCATCAAACAGAAAATCTTCTTTTAGACAGACGTCGTTGCAACAAGCTGAAAATGCAACAGTCTGTTTGGTGTGTCTGCAATACGAGCCAGAATGCTAAAACGCCAATTGTCTCTCATCTGCATTTTTGAGTCTGGGAGCACGAAGATCGATTATTCTTAGAAATCCCAATTTCCAGACCGCGCACACAATTTCATCCTTTTGAGTAATCGTGCTCACACATCATTTCAAAATTGAATTTTTTTTCTCCCGAAAAGTTAAAATCGTCAAAGCTACAAGATGGAGTTTTTGCACGATTGCAGTATTTTATCTTTGTTTATTTCGCGTCAATTTTATTTACTTCAAATTTTAAATGTTTTAGATTCACTGTTCTTCTAACGAATGCAGAATCAGTACCTCATAGTCGACTGGAAAGCTAAATGGAGTGAAGTGAATAGGCACCTTTTCCCGGGCTCTTCACTCGGGTTGCTATTTAGGTTTTATTTGTTTATTTAGTTTTTTACTGATTATTACTCCACCTTTTAATGATGAAACTGTTTTTTTGGGAGGTTTTAAACAGATCACTTCTAAGATAGCATCCTAACGAAGAAACGACTCTTAAAAGCAATCACAATGTTTGACAACAATCTTCCCTGAAATCAAAGATTATTTTCTTACCAAAGAAATGTCATACAATGATCAGTAACAAAATAGTTTTTTTTATATAAATACTTAATTTTAATGACACATTTTAATGAAAATAGTTATCATTCCCTTTCAAGTGAAAATTCATTTTGAAAATAAAATTTTTGATTTGGAATCAATTAATTTTTTCTCTAAATCAAAAATTGTTCCTTGTTGCTAACAAACGGAACAAAAAGAATGGAATTTATATGAAATCGGTAAGAGTTAAAAATGCGTCTGAATGTGGTTTATGGATGAGTTTTTGCACCTTTGACAGGAAATAAAAATGTGAAATCAAATTTTCTATTAATTACATAAAAATTATTAAATGAATTTTAGTTGCTTTTACTTTTTAGAAGACGGGATTTCCGTTAGATCCCCCCCCCCCGAAAAAAACTTATTAGCAGTTACATCTGTGAATACGATAGATCAAAACTAGAAAGAAAAAGATAATTTAAGCTCGATTCGCAATTTTATGACAGATTGCGATGTAAATTCGTTTCTTGTCACTGCTAGCCGACCTCCCGTCAGTTTGTGTACCGATCATCCTGCCGTCAAAAGGAATCGTTTCAAAGCAAAAAGAAATACATTCCGATTCTGCGTTATTTCAGACGGTAGAAACTTATTTTAGGACCAAGCGAGTGTGAGCGTTGTTGAATTTTGAAGATACTTTTATTGAAGTCCAAACCATTTTAAATTTAATGTTCAGGTAAGTTTTCTTCATTTTATGTTATTCCTTTGCATTTACTGAATTTGAAAATTGTTTTTCTGGTGGAGTGTTAATTAAAGATTCATCGGCTAGTTTCTTTTAACAGTCAATGAAGATTGAAGATTGGCTGCCTTCGTAATCTATGCTGTGAAACTTATTGAAGTTGCCATTCACAATATTTAACTAAATTTCATATCATTTAAAATTCGTTATAACTCATTGAAAAATGATTTTCTGAAAAATGATCTGAGATGGCCTGCAATTTTTCCAAAAATTGTGAGGTATAAAAATATTTTGGCACAAATTATTTGTTTCATTTTAATTAAGAATAGAGCATAGACAATAAAACCTTAATATTTTGTATGAAAAAAATCTTTCACATTAAAAATAAAATTGTGGGCTGTAAGAAGATTTCGGTATTATAACGTTTTATGTACAAAAAAAAATCTTTCATTAAATAAATGTTAAAAAAGCAATAAATATCTTTTTCATTCTTCGCAGAAAACGTTTACACTACGTAACTTTCAGTAAGTGATTTGATCTGCGATAACTTTAATGTTTACTATTGTGTTATAAATATCTTATAATTTGCTAACAAATATTGAAATATAAACAATATTTTGAAAATTTTACCTCAAATAGTTAAATGGTTAATATTTCATTAATAAAAACTATGAAACATTTGTTTCGGAGTATTTATATCTAAATAGTCCGAGTAACACTGGGTACATCAGCTGGTTTACAAAAAAGAAGTAGTTTCATATAAAAGTGTAAAGAAAATGTCAATTAAAACCATCCAAATCCCATTCCCTCAAATCCAATTCTGAATAGAGATTAAGCATATCAAAAGTCACTTAAAATTAATAACATTTACCGTGAGGCCTATAATGAATATGTGCCATTAAAAAAAATGGTAAATGGAAATACACTTAGCAGCGTAGGAAAAGTTAAGCCTATTCATTAGCTTCGCAGCTCCTCGTTGAACGGTAATCTTTGTTCGCTGTTTGCAGGCTTCTACTGCAAAAAGCGGAACAAAGCAAATAATCTTTCTCAAGTAGATATTGATCAAACAGAAAGAGATAGCCAATCCGCAGAATGTCTTACACAAATCTCTCTAGATATTTACTGAACTACTGCTCTCGATTTCCTTGTTCACTGTTAAAAAAAGAAAATCCTCATTCAAGAAATGAAGAAAATTAAACATGAAATGGTAAATGGAGATTTCAGATCTACAATTCCCTTAATAGACAATTCCCTTAATAGAAAGGAAATAATCATATTCATAAACTATTCATTTGTCCTAAAAAAAAATAAAAACACAGAAGTTCAGAAGAAAAGACTAAAATTTTTTATTAAAAATAAAACGGTCACGGAACAACATTTTCATATAATATACTTAAAAATGCTTCTGCTGTAATATACAGCAGCAATTTTTAAAAAAACTGCTGGTATTGAGCGAATGATATAATGTACTAAAAATATTCTTTTCCAATGACTTTTGGTAATCTGTTAGTTCATAAAGAATACATTTTGAATATTAGTAGAATTTCAACAACTATTGTAGAGTGAAATTGAAAGCTACACCATAAATGGAGCAAGTTTAATATATTTTGTACGCATTCGATAGAAGATTTCTTCTAAAGCATATTTTATAAGGAAAAAAATTAATCCTTAAAAATGATGAACTCTTTTCTCAAATGGAATTATTTGAAGCGCGATCACATTTTAATACATAGTTAAAAAAATCGCTGTTGAATAAACCGATTTAAAATTTTAATCTATTTATTAATAAACAAAAGTATGGCTATCGTCTGTAAAGGAATTACTTTTTGCGAATTATTTTTCTCAAGATAAATGTTTTTATTCGGGCCGAATTACTAAATATTTGAGGTACACATTTACAGTGCGGTCTCCTGCCAATACAAAAACTGAATGAAAAATAAAATCTGGAAATTTTAATACAACAAAAGAATAAGACTTCCTCGGAGTCCGAATATTTCCATATACATCACTTCTCAACAATTTAGAACAGGCAGCTACAATATGAGGGAGAGTGTGGGAAAATGTTCGATTTTCTGATCAACGAAACAGACTCAGTGCGAATCTCATAATTTCGCAATCAAAATGAAGCGCCCCCCTCTCGCATCACTCTTGTTAAGGAAGATCGAAATGTTTACCTTAATTATTCTTGTTTACATGCACATAACCCTTTGGCGGTCAAAAATTCTATCATTTCGTAGATACAAAAAAAAAAAAAAAAAAAAAATCGAAAACGTTGCTTCTTTAAATTATGTGCAGACACTTTTTCTTTCACCGGTAATTCCAATTATAAATCCATATGCCAAATCAAGTGTCGATTTTCCAGAGGCGGAAGACGTTCGGAGTCTGATGAGAACAGAAGCGGCGAAGAGAGAGAGAGAGAGTACTCACCCACCGTCGTGCTGCTCGGTCGGCGACGTTGTGCGGGCGGGAGGAGCGTGCAGCGGAGATCGTTGACCTCGAGGGGGAGGGGAAAGGGAAGAGAACGAAAATAAACCGCTTTTTCATCGATTCGTGCGACTGACCTGCGGCGACCTGCTCCACATTTCGCCTTCTCACTTTCGGACCGAGAAAGGATTGTTTACCTTGAAAACTCATTCCGGGACTCAATGCAGCAGTGTGGATTCGACATATTTTTACGGTTCTGCTCGCTTTGAAATATTTCCATTTGTTAAATCAATCGATAAGAAGAGTTTTTATTTATTGTTTGCTTTCAGAAAACTTCAGTGCTTAGGAGAAACACTTTGGTCATATTCAGAAAGAATTTTAATTTTCATGAATAGTTAAAAATTTCTTCTTACTGTTGATATATATATACATTTGTCAGCATCCTGGCCTAGGGGTAGCGCATCTTTCCTGTGATCTGGGTGTTCCGTGTTGAGGCATGATTGTCCTTTACCAGTGCGTTCCTACGACCTGTCCACCCGACAGACGAGGCACGCGTCCCCCCCCCCTCAATCCGTCTTGTGGGTTTCTGGAGTGCTTTGATGTTTGCCCAGTTTACCGATAATTAAATTAGACAGGTATCAAAGCACCCCAGAAAACCGCAAGAGGGGCTCAAGGGGGGAATGCGTGGCCCGCCTGAAGTTTCTCCGGTCGTAGGTACGCCGCTTAAGGTATGTGAAAGAGCCCCCTCCCCCCTCCTGTAAAAAGAGGTTGTGCAAGCGAGTGTGTGAGTGCCATCCTCATATGAGCCAGAAGTCAGATTTCTACCCTCAGGAGCTACTGCACTCCTCTCTCCGTGGTACACAACATCATTATCATCGTGCAATTTTTATTTCGCTTCGCTTTTTTTACTGTTTTATCTGCGACGTCCATGATTTTTACTACAGTGCCTGAAAAATCAAGTTTTCTTTTCTTTTTCTTTTTAGTTATTTATTTTGTAAAATTGTAAATAAAATCCAATCCTATGGCACATTCAAAGTTATAAGCGAATTGAATCGCAAACAAGAAATCGAACATGAGAAAAATGCGAAGCAGCCCGAAGCCCTAACCACTAGTCCATCTCTGACAAGCTCATTTAAGTCATGTATAGCCACATGTCAATTGAGTTACAAAATTTATGTTTATGTGTGTGTGTAAAATGATTTTTTTTCTTCTACAAAAACACCTATATAGATAAACTTAAAAAGTAAAATCTCATTTAAATATAAAATTTGATCCAAATCGTTAGACCCATTTCCGAGATAAACGAAATAAATTTATATTTATTCAAAAATTGCTCGTTTAAAATGATAAGATACTACTTTTCACTACACCTATAACACTGCGTTTGTTTAAAGACGAATTTCGTTTTTATTACTTTCTACTTTTTAATTTTTTATATATATTTATACTTTATCAAAAAATATTAATGAATTGACTCTAGTGATGAATGCTGCCGACTTAAAAAGAAAATCTCTGGTCTACACTGAATAAAAATCAAATACATGTTCCTTATTTACAAAATTTAATATGGAAAAACTTAGAGGGAACAGAAAACCAAAACGTGTTTCGAAAAATGAACAATGTTAAAAAAACGGTACAAATGACAGAAAACACATAATAATAATAATAATAAAGATGAATTTATTATTAAGAAAAATATCCCCCCCCCCTGAAACAAATGTTGACCTTTGCAGAGACGAAAAGGTCAAGCGGCTTCTTCCATCCGAAAATTCACAACTCATGATACAGAGGGAAACCAACTTCAGTGTACCAATTCATTTTAAAAGAGATTCTGGCGATACTGAAAAAGCTGCGCACCAAGTTAGAGCAGAAAAATGTGACTGCTTTTCTTTTATTTTGTATTCTTCAGGGAAGAGAAAGAATCGAGGCAAAAGAAAGGTGATGTAGCATCCCGCCATGAAGATAGCAGTATTTACCACATCGATTATTTTTCCATGAGGCACTTCTGACGCGCATGGTGAATGAGGAAAAAATTACTATTCGGTGATGAATCAACTCCCCACATTTTTGAATTAGTAAATAAATATAACGTGAGAATTTGGGGCCTTGAGTATCCACATGCAACTTTGCAATGCCAACGCGATTCCTCGAAGGTTAATGTGCTTTGAGTAATATCACGTAAAAAAATCAACGGATCGTGTTTTTTTTTTTTTTTTTTTTTTTGAAACCACAGTACGAGTGTAGTGTACTTCGATATACTTAAATTATGCCTTCTGTCACATCTACATGAGGATATGCATTCTGCAGCAGAATGATGCACCACCACATTTTATGAATGAAGTGCGATAACAAGTTAACAACTATGGATTGACCACTTATCTATAGCAGATAATGCACTCTTGCTTTGGCCACCACGATCCTCAGATCTTACCCCACGCGATTTTTTCTTGTAGAGACACATACACGCGATCTTCGTAAAAGAGTATATGCCACCAGGTTCAATGATCGTGACTGATTTGGAAGTCCGTATTATAGTTCCAGCATCGGTACAGACACGCTGCACAAAGTTTGGCAAGAATTACATTTCAGACTTGATGTACGTCGTATAACAAAAAGAGCACATATCAAAAATTTGTGAGGAGTGCATTCGAAACTTGTTTATATTACCTCTGCATGTACTGTTCGTTTCAGTATTCTAAGACAACCACTTTTCGACGGTTCTATCTCACTAAAAAGTGACAAACGGATGGATGTGCACCCTTTCCGGAATTTACTTCACTGTAAAATGTAAACATCTCCTCCTTTCCTTTTTCTTCTCACCCCTATTTTGCCGAATTAAACCCATCCTAATGCATGCGCAAAAGCGCGGAGATTTCAGAATCCGTTGGCAAACAGTATGTATATTTTTAATGAACACAAACATCTCGAGGAGTGCATCTATGAAATTGGGGCATTCAGTTTTAATGCCATAATATACACATTATTTATACGTAATACAATTTACGTCTGTATTTGCACTCGATGCATTTGTGCAAGAAATAAACAGAGTTAAAAAAGCTATGTGCGACTCAATGATGGTCTTCGACGACGAACAATTTTTAAAGTAGAAAGTAAAATATTTTGCCTTTTGAAAGAAAATTTTAGAACATCTATCTATAAAGTGTCTACATATCTATCTTAAGAATTTAGAAGAATTTTAATTCAAAAATCCTTATAAATATTCTTATTTTTCTCAAAAATTTACTGATATGAAATTCTTAGTTCTTAATAGATTTTATTAATTCATCTGAACAATTAATCCACTTTGTTGAAAATGTAATACGTATATATATATATATATATTGAAGGGTTTGAAACACAGAACATTTTGAATAAATATGTTAGAATCATAGTAAGTATTCTATTTATTTTATCACTATTTTGATATACGCATTTTAAATAATTGCGTTCAGTGTACAGAGATAATAAGGTTTCTACGACTATATGCAAAAAGAAAAGTTTAAAAAAATAAAGCTTATGCAAAAGGTGTCCATAAATCAGGAAAAAATGTACTAAATTTTTCTAACATAATGCAGTTAAAAATGGATTTTACAAACTCATGCAGTTTTTTTACGAGTATTAAACAAAATTATTGAGACAAAAATAAATAAATAAATTTAAAAGAAAAACATTATTCAAGATATTGCAACTAATTTTGTGTTAATAGCCAGAAAACTCAAAATCTTCTGAAAAAAAGAAAACTAATGTAATGGAACAAATTAAATTTCAAGTGGCAAAAGGAAGTGACACCCAACTCAAGCTTTTGTTGCCATGTGCTGCGAACATGAAATTGTTCACTGCTTTCCGATGAAGGTGCCACATCATGCGGAAGATCCCTTCACCAATTACTTCAAACATCATTAGATCTTATTGGGTCGAAAGCTATATTTAACATAATTAAATTAAAATACAGTTTTGAAATATAACTGAAAAAGTTCTTTTTATCTTACTGGTATATTGATAAAATTAATAAAAATCTCAAATTGTATTAGAAACAATACTTAAGAAAAAACAAAAGCGAAAGCATACATCAAAATAAAAACTTTCATTAATTAAAATTAAAATTTTTTCTTCTTTGAATGTTATCATTTTTTTATATTTTAGAAAGAATTCGTGATTGGGGTTTATAAATTCGTAGAAGGAATTTGCGATATTAAAAATAACAAAATAACGATAACTTTCAAACTTTTAACGCAATACTCAAATGAATGAAAGAATGATAAAGAGAACTCTTTATTCGGATACATTGCTTAATGTGAATGTAAATATAGACGAATGTGTGCGATACATTTCATTAATTAAATCTGAAATCTTATATCTTCTATTCTTGTGACATGTTCTGCTTAAAGTTGAATCAAACCTCTTATTGGAAATGCTTTTATATTTTAAGCAGAGTTTACTCAAAAATCAAAATCATTTTGAGATTTTGCCTCATAGGATAAAAGTCTATAAAAATGATATCCACTCCAGTTACAAAGCAATTTCAAACGCCTTTGAAATAACTATTCACCAATGTTGTACAAATTCTTGAGAAAGTCGATTGGTTTGTTTGGTTTGGTTTAGTTATATTCACGTCCCGTTTGAAGCAACACTAGGGCTATTTTGGGACGGACCTCGTAATTTTGAACCGCGGTCAGATGACGAGGACGACACCTGAGCTGGCACCCCCCTCTCCACACCACACCAGCCGGAGGACGTTTGGTCAGGACGGATTTAACGTGCAACAGACCCCCTTACACGACGGTTCTTCGGTGGAATCGGGTCTCGAACCTGAAATCCTCCGGTTCCGAAGCCGAGACCTTACCACCAGGCCACCGCGGCCTCCTTGAGAAAGCCGAAATTCTTGGGAAAGCATAGAACATAGGAATAAAACCACTGCCATAAAATAAAAAACCACTGCCATTAGCATACCCCAACATTAGTTGAATCGTCGCATTTAAATTCCAAATATTAAAATAAGCAGGTGATAGAAAAATTTTAAATGAAATAAAAAGATTTGTAACTTGACAGAAAGAATATAACCAATTTTAGAATTTTTTTTTCTAAAACTTTATAGCATTTTTTGAATGAATTAATGGATTTAAAAACCATTGTCTTCTGATCACCGAAGTTATAATGCAATGTACATACTACTTAAATATTAAGCAGTGAGTACGATTTTTGATTTATATTGTGAGTGAGCCAAAGCACCTTCGAGTAATGAAAAACATATCAAAATAATTGTAATAAAAAAAAACAAGGGAACGAAGAAAAAATTCGAATTACCGAAGAATTCGTTTAAAAACCTTTGAATGAGCCATATGTCATTTTAAATAGAATCTTTTGAATAATTTATAGGAATTTTAAAATATTTGGGTAATTTTTAAGAATATGAAGAAAAAATACTTTTTTCTAACATTAAAAACATGAATTAATCTTTCTCACTAAGGCGCCTTTCAAATTTAGTGTCAGCAACTCTCATAATATTTTCATTGTGTCCGTAACTTGCGTTGAATTTGTTCGGCTTGCTTATTTCTATCATTTTCAAATAAATAACCACCAACTGATCAACTTTTTATGCCTCGAGCATAGCACACACAATATATTATATATATATATATATATACACAGGGTGTCCCACAAGGTACGCAGCGTCTAATGTTTACAGATTCGGATATTCGGATAGAACACATTAAGACGAGTATTTTGATGTCCCCAAATATAGCTTCATTGTCTAATTAAGGTGTGAAGGTTGTGTTATGAAAACTTCAAGAAATTAGTAAAGAAAAAAGTGAAAATTAAT